>CM039680.1:19320748-19725382 GCA_022537955.1 Schmidtea mediterranea
GAATAAAACAGTCTCCAGCACAACAATCACCAATGTCGCCGTCATATTCTGTAGACTTTTGAGTGATTTCTTCTAAATTGTTATAATTCTTCCTTTCTAGAATAACGATATGCAGTCTTTGAAAATCGAGGTTGACAGTCTTAAACGGGAACTCAATACGAAGAACGATCAAATTGAAAAATTCGAAAGAGAATGTGTAAATATTTATGCTACTGTTGATTGAAAACAATTTTTAACCAATTAAACGATTTTGTATCCAATTGATTAATTTTACTAATTTTACAATTTTAAGCAAGAAAAACATTTGAGAAGAATTGATGGATTGCAGTTGAAACTAAAACGAACGGAAGAAGAATTTCAAATACTTGAACGACAAATAGAGGAACTTAAGAGAAATCTCGATGAAAGAGACAAACTAGTTAAGCAGTTAAAACTTTCTCAGGTAATCGTAATAATAATAATAATAATAATAATAATAATAATAATAATAATAATAATAATAATAATAATAATAATAATAATAATAATAATAATAATAATAATAATAATAATAATAATAATAATAATAATAATAATAATAATAATAATAATAATAATAATAATAATAATAATAATAATAATAATAAAAATAATAATAATAATAATAATAATAATAATAATAATTGAGGAATGTTGAATTAGGTTCATTTTTCTTTTTTATGAAAAAATTTACATTTAGCTTGTATGTTTGTTTATCCGAACTAGAGTTGTTTATGTTGGTGAAGAAATTGTGAAAAGATTGTAATTTGGATTTTGTTAATTAAAAAGATTAAATTTGAAATTCGTTTTTTTTATTTTTAAACTGATTTTGAGTGGTAATTAAAGACTTGCTAAAATGGATAACGAACAAATAGAATTATTGGAAGGACTTGTTGATCTTTGCCAAATCCAGTTATCTATTTCACAATTAGTTATTGAAGGTGACATTGTGTCAGAAGATCAATGTATGGGGGACGATTCTATCAAGGTTAATGAAGAGATGCAGGATGCAGCTGATGAGAAAAAGAACGAAGCAATAGATAAATTTAGAGAAGGAAATTATGCTGAAGCTGTTACTTTGCTAACCGAAGCAATTAAGCTTAATCATATTTATGCAATGCTCTATGATAAAAGAGCAAGTTGCTATGTTAAACTAGTCTGTCCAAATGCAGCTATTAAAGATTCAAAAAAAAGCCTTGGAATGAATCTAGATTCCACTCTTGCGTATAAGTTCAGGGGAATAGCAAACAAATTGTTGGGCAAATGGATCCAATCCTACTATGATTCGAATCTTTCTTTAAAATTAGATTACTTTGATGATGCATATGAACAGATGAAAGATGTAGAACCAAAAGCTAAATATTTCCATGATGATATTGATCAATTGGGCGCTGTCGATTACATGCAAACTGCGCATTCAAATGAGAACCAACAACAACAACAACAACAATAATAATAATAATAATAATAATAATAATAATAATAATAATAATAATAATAATAATAATAATAATAATAATAATAATAATAATAATAATAATAATAATAACAATAATAATAATAATAATAATAATAATAATAATAATAATAATAACAATAATAATAATAACAATAATAATAATAATAATAATAATAATAATAATAATAATAATAATAATAATTATTATTATTATTATTATAATTATAACAACAATTGAAGCATCAAGCTACGAGTGTTGAGTTAGAAAGGCTCAGAGAAGAATATTCACGCTATCAAGACGAAGTTAATGTCAAAAACCAACAAATCAAAACATTAGAAAGACAAATCAACGGACAAATTAAGGAGATTTTAGAAATCAAGTAAGTCATTTGTATTATTTTATATTTTCAATGAAATTTTAACATCTTTGAAAAATTGTTTTTAAATATCACATAAACTTTCTGATTTTGTGTCACCATTTCTGACTGCTGTACCAAAATCAGTTGTACAAGGGTTTGAAACGTTTTCAATTGAAGACTCACGTGAAAAATTCCTAGACAACGTTCGTGCACGGAACTATTTTTAATTAATTAAAAACGAAGGTTTTAATACACAAAACATAGAGTACATTATATATGAAACTACTGGGATATGAGGTTCAAAAAATTGATGATGCTAAGAAGCATCATGAAAGGGTGAAAAAAAGTATGCCTCACAATATGCAATGTGTTGTACAATGCGTAAGTGGATTTTTTGGGAACTTCCATCAAGTTTTACACTTTTCATTACAAATTCTTCAAGAAATTTTCAAATTTGGGTCTTCTGCTGAATATTTTGCATTATTATCAGTAGGGAAGTAAAATATATTCGCTAGAATTGTTGACAGCAACACTACGACAATAAGGTTTGATGCAAAACAAATATAATAATTCATCTTTACTTGAGCTTTTTGTTAAAACGAGATATTTAAAGATTTGTGTTTAATAAATTTAAAAATATTGATAAACTCTAGTAACTAATTTTAATGTTTTTGTAGTTATAGATAATGTAGATTTATTATCCAATAATGTTAACTCGCTCGGCATTTCCGTGCGTATCAGGCTGAGTAAGTAAATGAGCTTGACTTTGTACTCATTATGTTAGCTAGTTTCAGAGGAACAGAGAAATAATTTATTGGAAATTAGAAACGTTTTGGTAAAAATTGAAGTTTTTTAATAAATTTTACTTTTAAATTTATCTAACTTACTTTAAATAAATTGACGAAAATTCTTAAAAACCTAAAGAAAATTTATTGCAAATAAATTGAAAATAAAGGTTGGTAAAAATTATTATTTAGGAGCTTGAATAATGATCTCATAACTTTATGAGATCACAATCCAAGCCTTAAAATTTACTTTATTAAAAAATTTACTTATCATCCATTTTAAAAATGGTAATACATAAACTGTATAATAACTGCAATCAGATGTTCATTCAAACTTCTATTAAAGAGGTTATTTATGACCGGGAACATGTGTATCGAATGTTTTGTGTCACATATAATATTTAACCTGTAGTGAGACGTAGAAAATTCTTGACTTGTAGTACACGGCCGTATTAATAATCTGCTACATTTAAAGAGTTAAATATGCCTGAAGAAAATATTAAGTCTGCTATGCTCATATAGACTTGTTTGAATTAAGTTCAAATTTTTCATCAAAAAAAACTGCTCCACAGGCTTTTCTTGAATAGCACATCTTTCATTGTTTCACGGTGCACTGATCGTGGATCATCGATTTACTTTGCTGTATTGATTTGAGTTTAAATTTATTATGTGTGATTTTTGCAACGTTTATGATGGATTTTATTTATAAATTATATTAATTAAAAACTTTCTTATCAGACAAGAAGCTCTTACCGCTTCAATTTGTGAAAAGGACGCTAACATCGCATTATTACAAATGTCTGGTGCCAATAATACCCATGCCCAACAAGCAATGCAGAAACTGATGAACGAAAAATCCCAACTCCAATCACAATTAAAACAACTGGTCAGTTTTAATTATTTAAAAGATTATAAGAATTTTTATTTGATTTTTATAGTCATCAACTCGTCAGAAACTCCAAGAGGAGCAAAATAAATGATAAAAATGAATGTATTATATGAGCTGCAATTCTTATTCTTATTTATTTATTGTTATTATTATTATTATTATTGTTATTATTATTATTATTATTATTATTATTATTATTATTATTATTATTATTATTATTATTATTATTATTATTATTATTATTATTATTATTATTATTATTATTATTATTATTATTATTATTATTATTATTATTATTATTATTATTATGATTTTTATTATTGAAGGGTTGATAATAGAGTTATTTGAATTGTCAACATGTGAATTAAAAAAAATTGGATTTATTAGCAATTGATTATATGTATTTAGATTATTTGGCATAGATTGTCTGTGAATTTTATTGTGCATGTGTGGGTGCGTGTGTGTATTATCAGCGATGTGTACATAATTTCTGATTGGTGCTTGTTGTGAGCATTGACAAATTTGGGAATAAAATAAGGTGATTCAATTTTATCTCTTTATATTTTGATGAAAAATATTTTTTTATTTCTAGATAGAAAACAAATAGCTCGATGTTTATTGGAAGTAGTTAGTGAATTTAGTCTTTAATAAAACTGTTACATTCATTTATGACTTTTGTTTTAATAAAAAAATTAAAAGTTTTCTATTTATTATAGAAGTTCTTAATTTGTATAAACAAGGAATAGAGTTTATAAAAAATTAATCGTGTGGGGTTGCAAAAAATAACATTTTTGCAGTTCAAGGATTAGAAATTTTTTTCAAACTTTCTATTTTTGTTATATTTTTAGTCTCTTTTTGTCCCCTAAAGTTTCATAATGTGTCATTGTCTAGTTTTAATATTCTTCACAAGAGTTTAATGTCAGACCCCTAGAAAGCAGGGACGTATTCAAAATTTTTATTTGAGGGGTAATTACTTGAAAATATATATATGCTTGCATTTTAAGCTATTAGTGTATATATTTTCGGTGTGTTGATAAAAAACAAATTTTTATCTATGACCAGACATTTATTACTCATTTTTTCTACTCATTTTAAAATATCTATTATTTACATGTTGGTTCTTACATTTTGCTTATTAAAATATTATATGTTTTACATTTCAATTTTTACTATAATCTTAACGTTTCTAATTAATTATAAATTTAAGTATTCAGTCTTTCACATCGGTCAATGACCTCGTCAATATTAATTTCCAAATTTCTATTAATACTAAGTCATGCCAATTCTTTTAATCTTTCATTAGTGATTTGATTTCTCAAATAAATTTTTTGCATCTTCAAAGTGGAAAAGATCCGCTCGACGGAAGCTGAATTTACTGGTAGAGTGTGGTGAATAATAGCTAATAGTGAGGAAATAGGTTGGATGATTCAATATTAAAATGATTTCCTCCAAAAATGAGGCTAAATAACCAGATTGCTGAACAGGCTTTTTAAATATCTGCAATTCTTGAGAAAGCTCGTATTTTAATAACTCTGTTCATCACTACCGCAAAATTTCAGAGATTTGAAGAAGAGCAGATTCGTCAAGAGTTATTTAGATTTTGTGAATAGAAATGTTGATGTCTAAAGGTTTTGGCAATTTTTCTGAAAATTGAAGTGTAATTTCAATTAAAATATTGTCGAGCATTGGAACAAATACTATCTTCTTGTAATAATCGTCAGAGTCAAAGTTAATAACGTTATTAAGATTGCTTTGCCGTTTCGTTTGTCTTGGTATGTCAATAGATAGATCTAGTTTATCGCAAATGTTTAAAACATTTGGAAAAATAACCGAAAAGTCTGAGTCACAGTTATTTTGCATCTTCATCAAAGTTTTACTTAGAGAATCAATTAACTCTTGGGCACCTAAAACATCAAGGGAAATTTTTATAAAATTTGGCTAAAAGATATAAACAAATGTATCACAAAATTTGGGCAATGAAAGGCAATTAAAAATTTAAATCGAGTTAAAATTGCTGTTAACAATCGAGCTTTGCTAGAAGTAGTAATCTGTAACCAGTCAGAATTTCATTAAGAATTTCAATAATACTTTAAAAGCTGCCGCAAAAGTCTCTAATAGCTTCGATTCGTGTACAAAAAACGATATAAAGAATAATTTTTCTCACTGGTTCAGGCAGCTAAACTTATTAGAAGATCTTCCCATAATTCTTTTACTTTAAATATATTTTGAATATTTGAAATTTGTATATTTAATATATTTGGTCAAAACCATATCGTTAATTATTTATTTTGAATAAAACCCTTTATCGAGATAAAATTGGAGTCAAAGTAAAAATTTTATTAGGAAAGTTGATCATAAATCTTCCGAACCTAGCATAAGGACAACCACTAACATCTACCTGGGAATTGAGGGCTTACTGTTGTATGATTTTCAATTAATATTCTGATTTGAATTAATAACAGCTATGATCTTAGATGAATATATATATAGTTTTTGTCGTGAGTTTCATATTGTAAGCTTTACAATAGGCATAATAGAACTGTGAGGAGTTAAAACACAAGGCTGGGCTCTTGAAACTGCCTTTATGGCGAGTTGAGAAGGAAACGAAGGAAAGTTTATACGCAAGCGCAACTACTATATCGCAATTAACCATCACCGATGAAAAAGACTTGATTAGGATTATTTTTTGTGAGTTGATCCTGCCACCAAGAAGCCTTTGTTTTATATTGATATTGTTATTTTAAGAGTAATGCAAATAAATATTTTTACTAGTTAAATCACACTAGAACCTCAGGGTGACAACTACCAATTATCTAATTATCTTTATTAAAGTTAAATAATTTTTTAAACTTCAATGATATTAAATATAAAAACTATTATTATAGTTTTAAACTTAACTATTTATTTTGCCAATAAATGAATTGTTTAAATAATGAATACCATGGCGAAATTAAAAAGCAATTATATGAATATTCATTCAAGAGCAGTTTATTTTATTATTAACACTTTTAATGAATTAGAAAAATATTACAATAAAGTAAAAGAGAAAAATTTATCATTTTCAATTTAATTATGAAACTTTAGAATATTATAATAGAGCCGAACAGCGAATTGTTATTTGACAAATTTCGTATAAAGTTAACATTAAAAGATGATTCTATATGGGATGATTATACCTTAGAGTTGCAAATTATTTTCCCAGAAAATTATCCTAATGATATTCCATTAGTATATTTTATTCTGCCTCCTTTCCATCCAAATAGTAAATATTCCTATTGATATTTTCCACAATTGAAATATCCATCTTATTCAGTTGATTCCAAAACCGGGCAAATCGGTTTAGAAATGAATAAATTTAAGCAGGAAAATTATTTTGATTTACTTTTGTTCTGTCAATCAACTATCGATTTGTTGAAAAATCCGAATTTAGAAAACAATATTTCCAATATTCTCGCTATGAAATTGTTTCTTTCCAATCGTCAGCAATACGAGAGATTGGTTGTCCAAGGCAAACTGAGTAATTTTAAAGTCAAGCATTTGTGAGTAATTCTCACGTTACTAGATCAAGAGTCGACATTCGTGTCTGCCAGATCATCAGTAAGAAATGCCAGACGTAGAAAACGAAATGAAATCAGTTTCCTCGATTATTTGCTGACTTGGAATGGAATTGCCACATCTAAACCGAATGAAGATTCTGAGAATTTATGTGAGCATTTTCATTGGATAAGCTTGTAATTTGCGCACCAATCGATAAGGCTATAAAATAGGGAACTCGTGTCATTGGATTCATAAAAATAATATTCAAAATCGATAATATCATAAATATTTAATATGGGATCAGTAGAGAATTTTATTGTCAATCAAAGCAACTCAAGATAATTTACGAGTTATTGATTATTTCGTGTATTGAATTGGGATAATTGATTTCCCGGTCCCCTATATGTAAACGCTTATAATTAATGTTTATGATTGGCTGCATGTTTGATTGATTACTTTGATTTTCTGGGTCCTCAGATTACATCATTGCTTATTATTTATCCCAACAAGGCATGTGCTGTAGACACGCATGTAGTGTATATATATATATATATATATATATTGTCTGTCTGTCATTAATAAATTCTTCACACATATTGCTATTTTAATCTTCTTACATGGCGACGACGCTTTCAACTCAAGAATTACTGCGAATCCTTCCACAACCAAAGACATACCCAATTGGAGATGGTCTAGATGAATTTATCGAAAAAATTGAATCCTATTTTTCAATAATTCAATTGAACAACAGCCAAAGAAAAGTGATTGTTCGAGCATATTTGGATGAAAATTGTCGCAACAAATATGACAAAATTCCCGATGAAGAAGATTATTTGAAAAGGTTAAGATTTGCTTTTGAAGAAAATTAAGATTTAGCTAAGGATCTTGAAAATTTACTAAATTATCGAAAAAGAAAAGATGATACAGAAACCTATATCAATAGCATAGTAAAAGGTGTCCAGAAGATCTCGAAGCACAAATTAGCAATGTCAAAGTTGGCATCTTTTTTTCTAAAACATTGCCTTGACAATGAAGAAGAAAAACGTGAAATAAAACGTTAAGAAATTACAGAAGATTTATTAATAGGAAAATTAACTAAAGAAGCAAAACATGATGGAGAATCAGAACATAAAGGTCCAACACCAAACAAATATATCAAAAGAATATTGCAAAAAATGGATGAAGATAAGTCGAAGACACAAGTGACAGAAGTCGGAAATAACTCTTATGCCGCAGTTTTAAAAAATGGCCGATACAACAATGGTGGAAATTTCAGGAATAAAAATCAAATTGAAAATATTGAAAATCGATAAATTTTTCTAAATATTTATTTCTTATGTTGTAGAGAATTTTTATACGATTCAAATAAATCAATGAATTATAAAACTAAATTTCTAAGAAACATTTAAAAGCCAATTCAAATTCACTTGTTGTCCGCAAAAATTTGACTGGTGGTCCGAGAGCAAATCATAAAATTTCCATTCAAATCAATAAACAACTATTGATAAATTTGATTTCTGACCATTTACAATCACTGCAGGATCAATTTAACTTATACTTTGGTGATTTGAACGTTCAGAGTTTCTCGTGGGTTTCAAGTCCATTTCTAGCACACATTGATTCATGATGAAATTTTGGAAACAAACTTCAAAGGAGTACTCAGAACTTTCTGATAAAGCTTTAAAAGTACTTATACCTTTTGCAACATCATATCTTTGTGAATGTGGATTTTCTGCATTGGTTACAATCAAAACAAATCGTTCCCGACTTGGCGTTGAAGATGAACTCCGATTAATTCTTTCAAGTAATATAACTCGTTTGGATATGCTGTGCTCAAATGTTCAAGTTCAAGGCTTACACTAAATAAACTAATATAGCAGTCTTTCTAATACTAACTACTATTAATGACTTTAAGTTTTTTTTAGTAAGCAATAAGAATTTAATAAGACTATAAATATAAGACTAGTATAAGTGGCATTTATTCGTTACAAAAGAACGTCATACAATCTGTTTCCATTCAATATTGTTTTTGGAGCACAAAATTCATAGTATAGTAGTATAGTTTTACTAACATAGTAACTAGTTAGTAGTGACAAAACGACGCCTTGCTCCTGGTTAAAAATCTAAAAATATTTTCTCGATTACAAAGCTTAAATATTTTTTCTCTATTAAAAAACCTAAAAATAAATTCTCGATTAAAAAGATTAAGTATTTTTTCATAATTAAAAAACCTAAAGTAAACATTGGCTTGAAACGGCTTCCTGTTAAAAAGCCTAAAAATATTTTCTCGATAAAAGAAGCCAAAGTATTTTTTGTATAGTTAGTAACATTGCTCCTTAGAAAATATTTTTTTGGATTTTTAATCGGCAGGCGTTTTAAGCCAATTTTTGTTTTAGAGTTTTTATCGAGAGTCAAAATACCCCTGTGATCATTATGCTGACTTGAAAAAAATTATTCATTTAAACAAAAATTAAATAAAAAAACATTTTTTATTAATTTAAACAAATAAATTTTTTGAGCCCCCTTCGGAAATGCACTCCATTGGCACGCCGCCGTTGGGAGAATGAGCCTTTTTAATTTAATTTACCACACACTGAATCTAACCATTTAAAGTTTTGTTCACCTTTGATCTGTTTTAATATTTCTTTTGTTTTCATTATAGCTATAGATCAAAATTAAATTTGTATTTCATATGAAAAATTATTATTAATAAAAATAATTATAATAATTACAAATGATGATGGTTTCATAATAGCAGCATAAATTAAATGTTAAACAAGTAAATGATTTGATAAGACCTTGGTGCAAAAATATGTATTAAATGAAAAAAATTAAAATTATAAATAATATTTGGAAAAAAGAATATACAGCGTTTGATAAGGAAACCTCCAAATCTTCCAGGATGATTGACGTAAATTGATAATATATAATTGACTTGAAATTCTGGGAAGTTGAATTTTGATGAAAATAAGACAGTTTTAAGTGCATATAACTCATTAGAATAGATGTAAGTTGAGCCTGATTTACTTTACATTTACATTAAAATGAATTACTAAATTCGAAAATTGTAATTACTAATTTTGCACCTTATAAAGTCAATGTTTAAAATTATTTGTACAAATTGTTTGGTAGAAATAAAATTTATTTCTATTTTCTGATTAAAGAACACGAAGGTTCAGGGCTTATAATAGTCCTGCCGAATTCTTTATAAGCCCTATTAGTTTCGATAATATATAAACTTCCGGTATTCATAGAAACTAAGTCAATAAGAATATTTATTTCAATAAAATCCAATAAAATCTAGCATTATTTAAACCACGGGTTTCAAACTCAAATTGCTCTGAGGGCCAGACAACTACTTTTAAATTACCCCAATGGCCGCATCATCGGATATATTTCAAAACTAACCTATAAGATAAAACATATAAGTCATTGTTTTACCATTTTATTGGTGCTAAAAAATCAATATTTATGTCCAAGTCCAACTAAGACCAAGAATAAATAACAATTGATTATGTAAAAAAACATACCCGAATAGTTAGAGACATTTCTTTGATTAAATGACGCTAGCATTAATGCTCAAACGGTTATGAGATAAAAGATAAAAAAAGGAATATCCAAAAATTGCTTCGTCTGCCGCGTGTTTGAGATCCCTGATTTAAACAAACGTACCATATTTAAGGTATTTTAAAATTTGCCAGTAAATTTTATTAAATAGTACTATTTTTTACGTTCCTTTTGCTAGTGAAAGCTTCGGTGATACTTATCTCGGATCTTAATAAATTGCAATTATTAAGTTGCAATTAATCTACTTTTGTTGGAACAGAATAGTAATGCAATATATGAATATTGTGATGGTTTATTATTTAAAACAAAATCATAATTATTTAAATTATATGTGGCACTTTTATGGGGGAATAGAAATTTTAATTTCCTACATAGTGCAATTGCTATTCACTTTTATAATTTAATTTATCAAGATTTAAATCAAATCAGAAATCAGAAACAGCTTTTGTCCATTCACCACGGAATTGATCTACACAGTGCTGGTTCACTTATCAGGCAGCAAGAAGATAAGTAAGTACTAATAGATCAATAAAACAAATAATTCACTCTGCAATTATAGACATAATATGTATTTATATGGAAATTTTGCTAAAAAGCCTCAGCTTTCCTTTAATGACGGACAAAATGAAAATTATCGCATAGACAAATTGAGAAGCAAAGCTCTTGAATATCAGTCGAATATGAGTAAATTATTTTTCAATTTTTGGTTTGAATTTTAAATAATTCCTTTATAATACTTTTAATTTTATATAAATACTTAGATAATTATATATATATTGTTTTAATTATATTAGTTCAAGCTTTTTATAAATGTTTTGGTAGACACAAAACTTGCAAATTTGACTAACTCTGTATTAATCATCAACAAAGACCTAGTGATATTAAAACTTTATTTACACCACAAGTTTTCAAGTTAAATCTGTATCTGAATCTGTATCTGGCATATGGAAAGAGTGCAAAGATAGATCCAGGGGGCGATGGAGGCGATAACTACCTTCCCAAGAAGATCTTGAAGTTGCTTTCTTGGAACTAAAAATAGTCAACATGAGTCAATCGAACTTATTTTTGTGCCCTTGTTCTATTACTCATCAGAAATGAAGCAAGATAATAAAACAATCATCATAAATTAGGGTTAGATTTTACTACTCAACCTACACAGTTTAGGCTAAAATAGTAGATCCAACAGACAACTTTAACATAAACAAATCGTTATTTTATTGCACTCTTATAAACAGGGTTTGTTTTAATCCCATAACACGTGTTTTTGATTTGTGATATTTCTGACTTAAAGATGACTCCGTGTTTATTGTAGCAAAAAATTGGAATTTTTCTGTGTAGTAAATTATATTTAAAGTAAAAAGATTATGAAAAGATTTTCTAATTAGTTTAACTGCTTGAAACATAGTGAAAAAATATTCGTTATATCGTTCTGGCTCTTTTATTTATCGAATTCTTAACTCGTAGACGAATTTATTTAAGAAATACAAATTAATTAATTTATAAATTTCAATCAAATAATAAATCCAATTAAAAGCAAAATCCTCGAAATTAACAAGAGTGATATCAGCCTGTCAAGCTAAAATAGAATTGAGTTTTTTAAAAAATTTTAGTTTCTCATAGGTCGAAATTCAAAATTATGAAAATATTTATTTACTGTTTTTAACATGACTAAAATAATATTTTGAACAGTCCAATAAAAATTATGCTTATTTTATTTTAAGAAATGATTATCCACATAAAACAATCAGAAAAATCTTCGAAACATTTTATTGAAAATAATCTGTTCCATAATGAAGATGAATCAGCAGATGAAGCAGAAATGAAAGATCTTATGGAATGGACTGAGAACTTAAAGACTTGTGATATTTGAAGATATTATCAATAAAATTGTTCATTTTTACCTTTAACAGTAATATTATTAATCATAGTAACCTTAATAAAAAAAACGAAATTGTTGGAGAAAAATTGAGAGCAAATGTAATACTTAGAATTACACCTTTGATAACAAGAAATACTCCAGTTGTGTTGATATCAACATTGCGCCCAATTAATGATAAAAGAGTAGAAACAATTGTTTTTCACGCTAATCGATGTAAAAAAGTACCTAAATCAGAATATCCACTACGGTCAAAATAAAAGAAAACAAAAGATGAAATTAATATTCAACAGAAATTCTAAAAAACTCCAACTCCGTTGAGTTATTTGAATAAAGTCTTATTAATCACCGCAGTAATGATAAATATCGTATCAAATTAATCTACTCTATACAGTTAAAAAAAAGTACCATTGTTGGAAAAAATCGATATCCTATCAACATTTTTTAGTATAATATGAATTTGTCGTTGTGAAATAACAGATGAAATCGAAGTTAGTGATTTATTAGATCTATCCAAGTCATTTATAAATCAAGAGAAAAATGTATATGTGGCTCGACAATTGACGATGAATTACAAATATCCTTGAGTAATCAGACGATATCATCTTCAAAAAAATACGAATAAGAAGATCTACAACTTTATACGAATTTATATCTGGACGAAAGAATGGACAAACCTCGTTGAAATTGAACCAATGGTAAACAAAAATTGCGTGTGTTGGAAAATAAAAGAGCATCAGAAATTTCAAGTTATTTTTCAAAGACATACAATCAATACGCTTAACAAAAAAAATCTTTTGTCATATATGAGAAATTACGAATGAATCTAACTTACAGTCTTTTAATATACTATTACGAAAAGCTTTTGAATAACAATTTAACGTATATGGAAAATCGATGGACTCAAGTTATGGTTCATCACGAGGTAATCTACCTTAAAACAAACTAAAACGGGCAGAGATGAAAATTCAAAATAATGGTAAAAAATGAGGCAAAAATCGGAGAAAAGGCAGTACTGTACATTTATCACATGAGTGCTAGATTCAATCTTCAAAATCTGAGAACAGGACTCATGCCAAATTATATCGTAACAAAAATCCAATACTGTTATTGGAAAATCAATCTAAAGCGTTGGCAAGTCATATTCATTGAAAAGAAGCTCATTCATAACTCGTTAAAAAAATAACTAATATTCATAAGTTGATTTTGAATATAACTTTTTCATCTATAAAAAAATTAAAATCGCTCATTGATTCTTGGTACAAACTCATTCTCTAATGATTGTATTGAAACATTCTTCATATGTATGCTGATGACAATCCCAATCGCTATACTGCTTATGTATATAATCATAATCTCAAAAACTATTAACAATAACAATCATGCTCATCGTGTACAATATCATGAACCAAATACCCTTCAAGGTTTAAAGACATGGGTGTAGTAAGATTGTTTTATTTCCGTGATATTTATTATTATTATTATTATTATTATTATTATTATTATTATTATTATTATTATTATTATTATTATTATTATTATTATTATTATTATTATTATTATTATTATTATTATTATTATTATTATTATTATTACTATTATTATCTTATCCCTTTTCATTCATAATTTGAGTGTCTAAATATTTAAAATTAAATTTTGTTATCATGTAATTTGGTTGGGTGAACGACCACGTGACTACGGCGGTAGAATTTCGAGTATAAAAGAGTTATTTGCTTCTAAAATGCTTTGATTCAAAAACAATTATTCAAAACTGTTATTGACAAGGATCTAGATTATATGAAGATTATTTCAGAGAAAAAAAGAACCGAACAGAGAAGGATGTCAAAATATTGGAAAATCTAAAAGTACCCAATTGGGCAAGAAGAGGAGATGAAGAAATTAGAGTGTGTTAATTTGAAATCGAACGAAACAGAAAATTGAAATTAGCTGAAGGAAGAAACATCGCAATTACATTTAATTAGATGGAAAATCTAGATATTAAACAATGACTGAACGATATGAAATGAAATGCCAAACAGAACATCATGGCAAATTTCAAAGGAAATATGGCAAAGGCAAATGACAGCAGCCAACGGGGTTGCATGGTTAATCCTAGAATGCCGAATGAAAAGTTTCACAAATTATGAGGTGAAAAGAAAATTATGAATCAATGAAGATAATGAGTGGCTTCTAATAACAAAGGGCATGTTGAAATTCAGAAAATCTATTGTATTTATGGACGCGGAATATGGTGTGAATGAGAAAATGAAATAGTCCCGCTATCAGTATGCCTATTAGAATATACTGGCAAAATTATATTCAATTCATTTATAACTTCAAGAGAAAAATTAAAAAATTATGTCACGCAAGTACATGAGATCACGGAAAAAATGTCAAGAAATCAGGAATATCAGTACAAAAATATGGAAAAAATTCATGAGTTAACGACACCGAGAATTTTAGTTGGCCATGATTTAAGAAATGATTTATTGTATAGTGGAGTACAAGCAAATGATCTACGGGGAATACGAGATCTAGTGGCAGCTAAGCATTAATAAAAATGAGAGTAACAAAAAATGGTCAATGATTCAAACTATCTATTGTGGCAAACGAAGTGTGTGGAATTAAAATGCAAAAAGGAAATCATTCTGCTCTGCAAGATAATGAGACTGTTAGAAGAATTTATTTGAGTATCGAAGATGATTGGGGATACGACATAAATTGTAATGAACCAATAGCAAAAAGAGTTTTCTCATTGGAAAAATATCAGAGTAGGACAGCCTGTGTTGCAAACTATGAAATCTCTTGTAAAATCGGGATATCCCAAAACAGGTGATTCCGTTAATGCTTTCTCCATATCTTCAAAAGCCCTTTCACAGTTTTCTATCCATATTAATTTCACATTATTCTTTCCACATAGTTCATCCAAAGTTCTGGCTTTCTTAGCAGTTTTTGATAAACCTATAATAATTACATATACCCAGAAAGCTCCTTAGATTCTTTAAACACTTTGGCTTCTGGAATGGCTAAATTGCTTCTAGTTTTGATGGGTCTGTTTTTGTGCCATCCCATCCTAAAAACTTTAGTTCTCGCGTAAGTATATGACATTTTTCTGGGTTTATTCTTAAACCTGCTCTTCGAATTCTTTCTAGTACCTCATTCAGAACCGCATAATGTTGCTCTTTTGTGTCTGAATATTAAAATAGCATCCAAATACACCACTGTCCCTTTTACGTTGCCCAGTACTTTCCCCATTAACTCCTGAAATGTTCCTGGCCCTGCAGCTATACCAAACGGCATCCTGTTGAAACAATATTGGCCTGTAGTTGTTGAAAATGCTCTCTTTTCGTTACATTCTTCTTCCAGCTCTACCTGATAATAAGCATTTCCCAGGTCTATTGAAGTAAAATGCTTTGCTCCTTCCAATCTATCTAATATCATCACTATATTTGACATTTGGGTACGCTTGTCTATCAGTAGCCAGATTTAACTGTCTGAAATCTAGACATAATCTGATGTCTTGTTTCTCTTTCTTCCAAACACAAACCAGCGGTGTATTCCATTATGAATTACATTTCTTAATGACATTTTTAAACAGATTCTGTATAGCTTTCTCAATCTTTGGTTCCAAATGAATTGGTTGTCTTCATGGCTTAATATTTTTGGGCTTCCGTGTGTATCTATTTTTTGTTTCAGAAATGTTGTGCAACCGATGTCCTATTTATTTGCCATAAAAACATTCTAGTAATTCTTTATAATTTCTGTTAAAACCTTATCACTCACTTTTAATTCTTTTCTTGCGCTGTCGAATCTTTCTGTTCCTGTTATAGGCTTCCCAAATTTTGCATCAATATTAAACATGTGTACTGGGTACTACATCCCTCTGAGGCCATTGTATTTGTATTTCAAATTGTTTCCACAACTCTATACATCCAATCACTTCTGGTGTTATGTGATTTACAATCGTAAATCTTACCACTTTACATACTCCCATTATTTCAACATCCACCAATACTTTGCCTTTTGTTTCCAATTCATTATCATTTGTGCATCTTAAAATACTTGCGGTTTACAAAAGTTCTATATTATTAAAGTTTTTGTACTGGTTCAAACTCATTACGTTTACTGTTGCTCCCGAATCAAGTAAACAATCCATTTCCTGATTTTGAATTTTGATTACAACACTAGGTCTACATTTCATTATGTCATACCTGATAATACTCGACCTCATTTTATCTATTGCCAATATCTCGGTACTTCTCTGTTACACATTTTCACATCTTTCAGTTCCCTCAAACTTCTTTTTAACAAACCTATTAACTTTTTCAACTACTCGTTTATCATTTTCTTCCTGCTTTCTCTCTCTATCCTCCCTTAAGTCTCTTTTCTCTGTTGTCCTATATTTGATGGAGCCTCTAACATCATTTATAAAACTGCCCGACAATGTCTTCTTTTGTAGGGGCTTTCTCGTTTGGGGTCACGGAGAACATTTCTGCTTCGTCTTCATCGCATTCATTTCCTATGTATGCAACTTGTCTTTTGTTAGTCCCGTAATGGATCCTTGTTGCCGCGTCGTTTCTTCTTCCTTTCGAAATTTTCACTTTGTCTTCCGTTATCTCTATTTGTCGGTGTTTGCTTAATCCTGTTCAAATTCGTAAAGCAATTTTCTGATCGATGGCCTCCTAATCCACATCTTTGGCATCTTACTTGGTTACAATTTCTCCTTGTGTGTCCTTCCACTTCACATCCCTTGCATGTAATGACTCTTTTACGTCTATTTGGGCACTCTCTTTATATGACCTTGTTGTCCACATGAATAACATGTGATAACTCTTCACTGTCTATTCGGACATTTTCTCTGTATATGGCCTTGTCTTCCACACCAAAAACATTTTACTATTCTATTCTCTGGAGTAACATTATCTCTGTATCTTTTGTTTCCAATATCCGATTCGAAATTTATATTATTTTTTATGGTGACATCTCTATAACTTTTTTATCTCTACTTCGGGTACTCTTTCTTTTATCGTATAAACCTCTTCACTCATCTGCCTAACCTCGTGCAACTTCTTGATCTTCTTCTTTATTTCTTTTGTTCCCTTGATTTCATCAGCCCATAACTTAATTTTCAGTTTCCTTTCCGCGGAACAGTGTACCAAGAACTCTTCTAATTTATCTGGCGTCCATTCGTGGCTTAGCAGTTTGTCCACCAGACTCTTAATTTTTTTTAAATATACCTCTGGCTCTTCATTCGTCTGCCTGTATTCGACTGTAGCTTTAATATCTTGACTTATTGTGGTATTTTTAATAAACGCTTTCCGCAATTTTTCTCGTTAGTCTTTAATCGACGGATCCACGTCTAAATATTTCTTTAAAATCTCCTTATTAATCCAGAGTTCAACCATCATCTCTTGACGAAAACCCGTTAATTTATCGACCCAGAAATATTTCTCAAATTGCTGAATAAATATTTCCACATCTCCATCCTTTGTTAATACTTCTAGTGTCAACTTTCTTAATAAAAGTCCCAGTGACGCAGTCGACATGTTAGATGCTGTGAAAACATCTTCATTTAATTTAAAATTTGTATTCATTCAAAGTTCAAAAAATATATTCAACTCAAAATTATATCTTTCATATTTCCAAAAATTGAAATAAATTAACAACTGCATTTAAATTTTATTTTATGTTATATTTTAATAATTAATATTCAATAATTAAAATAATAACTTATAATCAGATATTTAAAATATTTAATCTAATTTATCAAAAGTTAATTTAAATCTTATTTTTTAATTTTAATCCTTTTAAAATTTAATTTATGTCCATTGATAATTATGCTTAAATATCCTCACACTCAGTTTCAAAAAAAATAATAAAATAGAATAAATAAGTAAAATAAAAAAAGTAATATAAAAATCACGGTAATGAATAAAATCTATAAATGAGAATAATTTTATAATTTTATTATTTTTAATTTATTTTATTTTATTCCATTTCTTATTTTTATAAATTTTATATTATTTATTTATTTACTTAGTTTACTTCACTGTATTTTATAAAATGAATTAAAATGATAAATGAGATTATGTGATTTTGAATGAGTATAGTAGTGATAGTTGAAATACTAATACACTCTGTAGTAAAAACTGCATAGGGGGTTACTCAGATTATAAATAAAATATATAAATATATATGAGTACTTATATAAACAGTATCAGTAAAATTGTAAATGGAATTATTTATTCATATTTGCTATAATAATTGTTATTGTTGTTGTCATTATTATTGGTATTATTTCTTTATTATTGTAATATTGTCGTTATTATTATTACTATTATCATTATTATTGTTATTGATATTTTTATAATTATCAAAAAAAATAAAAATAATCCAAAATAAATTAATTTTATCGTCATTATTATTAGCTTTGTTGTTATCGCTATTATTATTGTTATTGTCATTTTTGTTATTGTGTTGTAGTTGAAATTAGTAGAATTGTAAAAAAAAGAGTAAATGAATAAATTTCAAAATAATATTATATCAAAAAAATAAATAAAGGATAGCACACAAAATATTTATACAGTTGATGGGGTAAATTAACATATAGTAGAGGTTCAATTATTGTAATTTTGGCGTTATATTATTATTATTATTATTATTAACATTTTTCGCATTAATCATTTGAAATTATTATTTCCACTCAACCATTATTATCATTATTATTATTATTATTATTATTATTATTATTATTATTATTATTATTATTATTATTATTATTATTGCTATCTTTGTTGTTTTAGCACTTAACGTGCTCAATAGTTGTTTTCTTAGCACTTGAAGTGTGAAGTGCTTGTTATTATCAAATTCAGTAACGTCTTGTGTCTTAAATAATCAATCAAAAAGTTTCTAAACTCAATGACGCCTTGCGTATCAAAAACAAAATTAATGTTTTAGAAGGCATTAATTAATTAATTTTATTGGTATATAATTATATGTTTATTGGGTTTCTTTGTTTAACAATTGTATAATAATTTGTTTAATAATTGTATAATTATAGATAAATATTCTCAGTATTAAGGGAGAGCATAAATTAGACAAGTTGCCAGGTGGTCGAAGAAAATTAAAAAGAGATTTGAAATACTTGAAACCAGACAAGGTCAGAAACCGAAAATAAATAACTTTGAGTCAATTTAAATTAGAATAACGTGCCAGGCGAGGCAATTTTCCATTGGGAAATTTGCCTCCACGTTGTGAATCCATAACTGATAGAAGAGTGCAAATCGAGTGACAAAGTGTAAATTTTGTGATCGAAATTAATAAAAGTATTCTGTTGGGTTTTGGTTATTTGATATAATAAAAGGAACACGGGGAGTCAGAGATTTGACGGACTTGAAAACAATAACCCAACAATATAATTTTTATTTGAAATTTTAAAAAAATCCTTAGTGAAAAAAAATATTGGTACCAATGCACCACTGCTAATAATTCTCCTTATTGGAGAACATCAAAAAACTATTTATTAATTTAATTTAAAATATTTTTTGATATACTTCTTAATAGAGAATTTATTTTCAATTTCTCCGTAATACAGATCATTTATTTTAAAAAAATTGATGTTTTCCTATAGTGGGAATTATTCGTATTTTCCCAATAAATAAGATTTTTAGTAATGAGATTTACTTATAAGGAGTCTGCCTAAATTTTTTTTCATTTTTTATCTAATTACGATTTATGTTAGTGTTTTATTAATATTCCCGATTAACTTAATTTATTTTATTGAAGTTGTGTGATTACAATCTAAAGCCTTTCATTGTTTTAATTTGTTAATAGCTTCCCTCTTTGTATACATAAGGAATTCTGTACAGTTTCAATGTTGACGGTGTCTAATCCTGCTCAATAATTTGAGTTAAACCCAAGTCATACTCGTGTTTTGCAAACACCTCAGCTGTTTGTAAATCTTAAGATTTTTTGGCAGGTTCTTAATTCAAATGTTATGGTAAATTTTAAAAGGGAGAAAAAAATGACAAGTGAAAACAAACCAAGGAAAAAATTTAAAGATCATTTTTTAGTAAAAACAATTCTTTTTATTTAAGATTTTGTTCAAATTTAAATTTTAACTATCACCATTCTCACTATTTTTGATCCAATATTTAGATCAAAGAAAAGGATAAATGGAAACTCTGTACGAACCATCGACTACAATGCCAGAAATAATCCATTACAGAAATGGAATAAAGGAACTAAATTTAATTAATTAATTTTTAGCATTGATTATTATTGATTCTAGAGTAATTAAGGAAATAAAATAAATTTTATTATTCATTTTAGAGAAATTACAGAAATGGAATGAAAGGAATATTAAATAAAATGATTTTCTATTTTTATTGATTTTAGAATAACATGTTTTTAAAAAATTGAATATCAATTTTTATGATTCCATACAATCGTAAGTTCCGCGAGAAGCTCTACAGAGGCGATAACTCGTCTTCCAATCATCCAAAGTGAAGGATTTGAAATGAATATTTTGATATGACATAAATAAAATACCAAAGCTTCTGGCAATTACTGACTATTGTTCATTTTATTAATTTTTGGTAGTTTTCTATTAAGTTGTAATTTTGTTGAGCTTATTATTATATTCTAACTAGGAAGAAATAAATAAAAGCAATAAATTAATTTTTCCTTTAACTTAAAATTCATTAACAAAGAATTATGAATTCGACATTACTCAGGCTAAGAACCTTACGCAACAAATGAGATGTTAAAGGAACAGTGTGAGGAAATGAAGCAGAAATTAAGGTTTTTGGAAAAAGAAAACGCCAAGCTCAAGCTGCTATAGGATATTTGGAAGGCGATAGAAGCAGACTATTGCATCCAAAAAACAGAAGAATTTCAAACAACCGGTTTTTTTAAATATAAAAAGTTCCTTTAAATATACAATAAAACATACATTTGGAGCTGTAAATCAAGGAAAATAAACAAAAATACAAACAATATTCAAAATTAAGCAATATTATTTTTAAATAATTATTTTTATTTAAGAATTATATAAAAAAATTGAAAATTAACATAATTTATAATTATGGATTTAGTTTTTTAATAAAATAATATTTTAGAAAAATTAATGCGTCCAAAAGCTCAAATTTCATGGATGAACGTAATTTGGTACAAAAATTACCGGCTATCGAAAAGACTCTGTCACTGTCTGTTGATGTGGGTTGAATCGATGCCAGTGCATTGAATAAGTTTTGGACCGTTTTCGATTTTTGCTTAGTAACACCAAACATTTTCAACTCTTTTTGGAAGGATAACTCAAAGTTGCCATCATTGGCACATTCCTTTGAATCCTGCAAGACTGCAGAAATTGATTGCTGCAATCGTTGTACTAAAGTAGCCGATCCAGATGCTATTGGTTCAACTTCACTTTCCTCAATATTCTCTTCAGCAAATGATGGATTAGGCTCACCAAATAATCTTGCAGCTAACATCGTTGCTAGGGACAAAGTCGGCGCCTTAGTCGAATATGGAAGTTCCATCAAGTCTGGTTGTGGAAAAGTTCCACTTTGTAAGAATTTATACAAAGTTATTAATTCTTTATTTCGCCTTTCTGAAATTCTTATTTTCAAAGAATTATTAAATTTTTTCCCCAATGCAGTGTTGTTTTGTTTCATTTGAGTAAATAAAAATGTCAATACTCCTTCCGCAGTGAGTAAGGTTGAAGTATGTTTGCTTAGTTCTTTTACTGCCAATTCTGTCGGCTTTAATATCGGCTTTAAGATCCGGCATAAGTAAAAATTTTAAAATCAGTAGATACTTCATGAAAAACAGTAAAAAATAAAATTATTGATCATTTTAAGAAAAAAATTGACTTTCGGTTTTTTTTCGGTTTCTCAAAATACCCCCGGTTTTCGGTTTTGATAAAATTAAACAAAAAACCGGTTAACCGTTTCGGGTTTAACCGGTTTGGAAACCCTAAAGCAGACACGAGTACAGAGATGAGGACAGTAACAGTAGCACTCAAACATAAAATCATATTTAACAATCAAGACCCAACGGCTGTGAGTGTCCACCAAAAACGAAATCGACCCAAGCATCGACCTGGGCAAGCTAAAAGAGCAAGGAGGCTGAAATGCACCAGGATTTTAGGGCAAATCCAAAAATATGCAATGCTGCCACTAAAACATTAAAATATTACACAAATGTATTTAAAAATTATTAATGTTAATTTGAAAACTCGTTCATTTTATCTCATTTTCTTTTTGTGATTTTGTTTCAATAAATATTATTAGTAGAGGGATTGTAAAATAAAATGAGCAAGCACCTCCTATAGTAGCTCTTGGGCCCAAAGAGCTGCCAATGTATAAGCAATCATGGCAATATGGCTCACCTTTTACTGGAAACCTCCCATTGTAATACATTTCCTGCGTCATTTTGGCAGGTATCCAACGGTAGTGAATCTTATGGTGCGTATCTGATGTGAAACCCTTGAAAGTGATCGTAAAATGAAAAAAGTAGGAAAACAATCTTATAAAATTAAAATTTTTTGAGTCGGAGTACAGTTGTGTTGTTGGTAAATATGGGAATCGGAGTGGAAGTCGGGGTCGTGTTTTATTAGCGACTTCATAGCCCTGTATAGAAGTCTCGATTAAAGTAAATGTTTATAACGTTAACTTAGATGTCTTTGAAAAATGGACTTTGTTTCTAATTCTGCGAATTACTTCCATGGATCAGTCAATTTATCCACCAGTCTCTGAAATAAACCTTACGCCTAATTTGATTACCATTTATTCTGGTTTAAGTCTTCTATTACCCAGCGATTGCGATGTTTCAAATAAAAGTATCGATGATCACTAATAAATTAATGACAAAATGCATTATGTTGGGCATTTTATACATTTAACGTAAATTATAGCTTCATTAAATTAAGTGACTAAGCTATAAATATAATGACCATTTACTGCTTAATAATTTAATTACTTGAACGCTGTGTAATGTTTAATCAATTGGAAACCTAATTAACAAATTAAACTCCATGTCATTAAATTAACATTCATTAGATTAACTTAGGCCATTCGAAGCTTAATTAAAATATTAAACTGCACGTGGTTTCACCAAATTACTATTGAAAGCTTGCTTCAATTATTAAGCTTCACTTAATTTAACTTCATTCCCGTTGGAAGCCTATTTAACAAATTAAACTTAACGTAGTTTAAGTCAATCTATACTAGAAGCTTTATAATTTATTTTCATTTAAAGCTTAATTTAAGGTTCATTAGAGACTTATTTCACAAATTAAACTTCACATGGTTTAAGTAAATATATATTAATCTAATATACATTTGAATGTTAATTTAATAAATTATCTATATAAAAATCACTATAGTTTAAGTTTAATAAATCAGTAATTTTAAATTGAGTTTCTAGCCCGTTTGACTTAATTGTTACTATTACCATAACTAGTGAGAACAATTTGAGTTACAAAACTTTAATTTTTTTAATAAAAATTAGTTAATTTACACATTTATCTTAATACATCAAAATCAACATCTGTCGAGCTTAATTTGGTCCCATCTTTTCACAAAAACTTTATCTAACCTAATCTTAATTGCTTTAATGATACATAACAGACGTGGACAAATGGCGGCTAGCGAGCCGCATACGGCTTTTTGAAAATTTTATTAATAACTTAATTTGTTGAAACATAATTTTACAACTTTTTGTGAAAATTGTTAAATCAAAAGATGGAGCAATTCTAACATGAAAATTTGTTAGAACTACTTCAAACAGCATCAACAAATTATCAACCTAACTTCCGAAAATTAGCGAGTAAGGTTTAGTGTCGCAATTCACTGAACAACTCTGATTAAGAACAGTTTCATTTTTACAAACAAAAAGAACTATCAGTCTCCGTTAAACTTTTTGATTGATTTCTTCTGTGATTTGTGGCTTCAATAAATAATGTTTTGAACCTAAAATATTGTGAACAAATATTTGACTTTATTTCATCAATATACTTAAATTGCACCATAATCCAAGCACACTGTTTTGATAAAAAAAAATCAATGCGGCTCTATATATTAATATTATATGAATGCGGCTCACAAGACACACAACTATGCCTATCGCTAATATATAATAATATTTACATAATATATAAAAAGCATGGAAACGGGATACCAATATTTGACAATTTTAAATTTTAATCTTATTTCTACCATTTATTATGATTTGTAACCTAAATTTTATTATCTTTCGATCAGGGCTAAATTTAATTTATGTTAAATAACCCATTTCCTTCAATTTTCCCAATTTGGGGATCACGACTTTTATTATTCTGCAGTCGGTGGTATTCGCTGAAATATTCCAACTTGCAACACATTTATAAAAAATTACTTTGTTAAGATGTTGTTTTTTTATGTTAAATGTTATCAAACCTATTTTCCAGTAGAAAAGAACACACCCCCAAAAAACTGATAAAAATCTGGCAAGTAGCGGATTAATATTCAAAGGGTTATTGATCAATATTTTGAGTTTGTGGGTAAATTTTGGAAACGGGATTTCAACATTTTTAATTCTAATATTATTTGTTACACCTGATTTTTCTAATTATAAATTTGATTATCTATCCATTGATGCTAAATTAATTTCTTTTAATTAAAATGTAAAAAGTTATTGGTTGAGTTGGTGAGTAAATTTTTCAATATTTACCAGTAACATTAAATTCTAGCAATGTGTTTGATGTGATACGTTTATAATAACAAATTTTCTTTTCTTTTCATTGCTAATAAAATTAATTTGATACAATTTATATTAAAAGTTATTACCAAAAATGTTTGTCTGGTGGTAAAAGATTTGAAAATGTTGAGGATTTTACTGAATAAAATTTTGAATATTTGATCTAAGTATTATAAGATTATTCTAATGTTAAATTAAACTACGAAAACTTAATTTGGTCATCTAAAGGCAAATATTAGGTTTATAATTGTTAATTTTCTAATTATATTGAAGCTTTCAAAATCAATAAGGATATTTTAAAATTTTCATGCTATAAATTATATACAAATCAATTGAAAATCTAATTCTATACAAGTACTATGTACAAAATATCTAAGTATGTCAAATTTTGATAATAATTGAATTGAGGTGAAAAATCGTCTTTATAGGTCATATTCGACTGGTTAGAAAAATGACTTATTAATGTTCAATCTTAACCAAACCAGACACTTTTTGAATAGGGAATTCTATAAATCACAAACAAATTTTTTATTTTCCAAAAATACATGTATACAAAAAAGTTATTTAATTTTATGGTTTTCGATCCAACAGATCCAGAAAGGAATTAATTTTTATCCGACTTTTGTCAACCAAAGAAAGAATTATCAAAGAAAATATTATTTCAACTGCCGAAGAATCCAAATCATAAATAAATTTCAAAAACAATGGGACAATCGACCCAATAAATTTTATTTTATAAAACATTTATCGAGAATTCTTGATCAGATTTGAGGTCATTATTGAATTCTGCATGATTATTATTATATTCTCACCTTATTTGTAATTATGATTTTGCTAAATTTTTATCATTGCTTTATGGTTAATTTATCATTAATTATTAGTTTCATGTCATTAAGATTGTCAGCATGGAGTATTATCATTATTCCTATCATTAATCATTTAACTCAGGGGTCTCCAAACTTTCCAGCCTTAGGGCCATACTGATTACTCCAGTAAGTTCCGAGGGCCAAAACCATATTATCATTGTTGCCGGTGGTAAAGTGAAATATTCCACTGATATAAAAAGTCTGAAAAAATACGCAACGTTTAAAAAAGGCTGCAAATCGGACTAAAGTCCGCAAAACGGCAACACTGCATATTATTAATTTTCCTGTCATTATCTGTAATCGTTAAATATTAATTAACATTGAAATCAGTTATTTATCATAAAATTAATTATCATTAAAATTAGGAATTATCATTAAAATTAATTAATTTGCACAGTAAAATCCAATTAAAATTAATGAAAATCCAATTAATCGAAGCAAACATGGTATCAGGACAGAGAGAAAAAAACAAAAAATAATTTAAATACTAATGATTAGTATAAAATCTAGAAAAAATATTTGGAGTTAAAAAAATGTTAACACAGGTTAAAAAAATAATTATTAGATTACATTTTTTCAAAAAATTAAAAAATTATTTTTTTAATATTCCATTTTTTTTATCTCGGAAGATCCTATCTGTCATCCATAAAATCCTATATGCTTAGGTGACCAACTATACTCATTTACTGAGTTTTGTACTCTTTTTTCGCAAACCGTACTCTTTTCAAATCCTGTACTCTGAAAGTCTCATTTGTATAATTTTTGAACAAAAAATAGTTGGTCACCTTATATATACACAACCTAGGAAAACGACTATGAACGCTAACATATAAAGTGAATGGCGTAGTACTCCACATAGGAACTTGGGATTAATTACTCGTGTTTATTTAATACTTTTGTTTTATATGCCTTATGGTGGGTTACTGGGTACTGTTGTTTGTTTGAATCTTGGTTACTGGGTACTGTTGTTTGTTTGAATCTTTCTATAGTTGCCCAAGTAACGCCATATAAATATTTCTAGCTACCACCCGGCACCCGTTGCAAGGCAACGTTGGAAATGTGTTCGAGTGGGTGGATTGTCCGCAAAAAGTGAGCGTTATTACTAATGCTGTAATTGCTCGGACAATCCCCTGGGTCCAACGAGCTGTTGTTAGAAGACCTATGCTCGCTTTGGAAGTCCCTTGTAAGCGATGAGTTTCAAGATCAGAGTCATTATAGTGAAAACTGAATTCGATGATGACGTTCCTAAAAATAAGTCATTGGCTACTCGACGAAGTAAGAGTACTCTTGACTGACTGCGGGGTTTTCAATACTCATCAAGCTTTAAAACATCGCTTCGAATAACCACACAAATTTTATATAATTTATAATCAAATATATACAATGTACAAATTAAACACGTTTAAGTCAAATGAGTTTTATCCGATAACCGAGCGGCTCTATGTCTGGCCCGCTCCCTTCGCCCCGGCCTATAGCTATTGGTCACCGTTGTGGTTGGGGTTCCGGCCGGCGTTGGATTGGTCACTGATTCCCGGTAGGCCAACTGGGACGGTTCGAAGACGAGGGGGTAGGTTACGGCTGCTCCTTCCTGACTGGCGGACAAGGCAACCTCCAACCCCGGTATTTGCGTTCCGAGATTTTGGTTTATTTGTTTTTCCTCGGCCCACCCTTTTTTGAGCGGCGGTGAGCCTTTGTCGTAGTGGTTTGATCTTAGTCGGGTCCACCCAGGAGGACCTCGTTTGCTGAATTTCCCGAGTTAATTGGATGATTTGATCGTATAGCACTTTATTATTCTGCTGGGCACGGGCCAGTTCCGTTCGTAGTAATTGTAGGGGCTCCATTGCTATAATTAATGACATTCAAAATCATTGGTTATTGATTCAGCATTTCTTATTATTCGTATTATCAAACATAAATAAAAAATTTTTTTTTATTAAAACAATCGAACAAAACAAAATGACCATCTGAAGTGACAAGTTATTTAGGAAAACATAAATTTTTAACCACATCCAGACTAGCGCGTCCCCACCATGGAACGACGGGTTCAGGAGTCTGTGAACCCCCTCTCTACCCATTCTTCCGGAGAACAATTGGTAGATATCATCACGGGTCGCTTCGTGTTGCGAACCCGAGTAACGTTTGGCCTATTGGGGGTCCTCCTGGGGGTCGTTGGACTTTCCGCCCGCATGGTTAAGCGGAGCCTAGTGATGAAGTGGGTGGCGGTAGATGTTGGCGATTCGGCCGGCTGAAATATCTTCCTCGATGTTGGCCAAGTATTGGCGGGCCCTGATCACCTGTACGTCCACTTGTCTTTGGTGGCTCTCGAGGCGACCGAGGAGATGGCAGGCATGCTCACGGATCTCCCAAGCCGGACTCCACTCTTCCCATGGTTGATTAGACAGCTGTTGGGCTCAGAGCCACAATTTAAACAAAATAAAAATAAAAAATTAAAGTTAGAGAGCGGAAGTAATGGAAGGAATCACTGCACATAAACATGCACCGCACCAAGATATTAAAAATCAATAAATAACATAATAATTAAAACAAAATAAAAACAACAAAAATTAAATAAAACAAATAATTAATTAAAATTCGAAAATGCCTACAGACGCAAAAAGAAAACATAAAGAAATAAAATAAACTGCCAAAACCTTACAAAATAAGGTTTAGAAAAAACATAGGCAGAAGTGGCGGCCAGAAAATAAATAAAAAGGGCTAAAAATAATGTACAAGAAAATAATGACAAAAATAAAATTCAAATATAATATAAATTATATATCGAAAAATAAAGAAAAATATACAAAAAATAATAAAAATAATTTTAAAATAATAAAATAATTAAAAAGCCCTAAAAATGGCGGAAAATCGCCTATTGGTCGCACACATGCACGAAAATACTATAAATACAGTGATGAATTTCATTAAATCTAATCTTATGCTTTATTGAAAAATTCAATTTTTATTCCACAATCTCGAGAAATTAAGTAAGGAACCTTTCATTGTAATGTAATGTATTTGATTTTCATTTTTATGACGTATTTTATTTAAATTAAACATTTTCTTGATGTCATGTTTCATTTCATTTATGCATATATATATTTATATGTTCGGACCCTCTAAAATCTTATATTATGTATAGCAATAGATGGTTCATGGGACCGACCGTGTGCCGGCTAGTGGGTGAAAACCCTTAGTTGAGCTCGTGGGTCATGCCTCGTGAACCCCTTGGCAGTTCGCAGTCGGTTCCGGCTTTGTGCACGGGACCGCTACGCAGGGCGCCATTGTATACTCGAAGCGGCTGCTGAAAATGTGGCCGGAGCGAGTCGTTTAAAATCACGGGAAGAGCGGAAGACTTTAGTTAGGGGAAAACTAAGGCGGATCATACAGTGATCTAAAACATTTTTACATATTCCGAACAGAAATGTACAAATAAAACTGGGCAGCAAGGGGTAGATTTTAGGTCGAAATTATGGAAAAAGTTTGGTTTTTGTACATATAGCGATTAAATTGAACACTGCATAATAGTAAAACAACCTATTGCAATTGAAAATTATAACAATTACCTTGCCGATAAATGCTCCACAGGAGAGCAGCACGATTGGCCATTCCACATTTGTTGTCCCCTGAAAATAGGTTAAGGAACATCCGCGATTCGAGAAATTGTCTGGTAAGAAATTCACCCTCGTCGTGTAAGTAAAGCATCCATCGTGAGCATAGGTAGATGACGAGGTGAATGATTTAGAAAAATCCACATCCGATAGGGCGAGCAAATGGAAATCATGAGATAAAAAGAAAGATCCAGACGCACAGATGCATAATAAGTTTATTCACGGTCTAGTAAGCCGTCATTATACTAAAATTGTCTAACCGTTGCATCGATCTTCATACAACTTTCGTAGGCTGGATAAGCTATAGTTAACAAATCGATATAATCTAACTGATTTAAAAGGAGTTTTATCGTTTCATCTCGTCACTTGGACTTAATTCACCTTCGACGTCAGGACATTCGCAAAAAAGGAAAAAACGTAAGCTTACTTATTAGTATTACCCATTTCACATAGGTTAATCTTAAGCATAAATTTGAATTTTCATTCCATAAGTTAATAATCGACACCATTTTGTATAAATTAATCTTGAATGTAAATTTGGATCCCTAACTCTGTAAATTAATATTCGACACTATCTTGCTAAAATAAATCTTGAAAATAAATTCGGACTTTAAAATCCATGAATTGTTATTAAAAATCATTTTATATAGGGTGACATCGAATATAAATTTAGATTGCGGGAGCCACCGATAAACCTTAAATTATAAATCATCGTTAATGTAAATCTGGGAAACCATAACTTTGGTAATTACTGTCAAGTTTCGGGAAACGGGAAAGTTTTATCCAAGGTCGACATAACTTTTGATAAACCTGGATTATTGTAGCCTTTAAATAGAAAAACCGCGAATTATCGCCCAGCGTCGAGATTCAACCGTGGGAATGATAGGTTATCAAAATAAATTTTTAATAATGTGAGACCTCAACCTCAACTAGGAAACCGATAACTTATCATCAAATACCATAGAGTACTAGTAGATGATAACAGAGAATTTAAAATTGCAATGCACCCCACATTAAATCAACTTAAAAATTATGATTTACTAATAAAAATGACCGAAGCCTTAAAAACTACCCCTCCATATTTGATAGCTCAAATGGTAATTAAATGAACCACCGCTCTTTAAGTCGAAATATTACCTATGCCATTAACCCCCAACTAGGCAGCACCCCGAAATATTTCTATAAATAGTTTAATAATGATCCCAAATACAGAGTTTCACGGTTTAAATGATCGATAGTGGTGGCGTAATGTAGCTCTTAAGTCCCATAAGATGAATAGCGATAATTAGGTTAACTAGAAAAATCTCCGCTTGGAAGTAAATTTCTAACGGTATCGTGACTTTTCCCTTTTTACTAAAATAGATGATTGGGATTCGCCCCAAACCTTAACATACGAATCGTGGGATAATACCAGCCCGCGCGAAAGATCTACTATGTGTCTCCGCCCAATTCCACTAGGGTCGGACGAGATTTATCGTCCTAGTCTCGTATATAAGCAGGGAATCAGGGTCCTTGTTAAGAGAAAGAAAACCCAAATTGCCACTGATACTCCACTTTTCAGCATCACTCAAACTCTATTTCATTTTTTTTCTTTTACCTCCTCTTATTTATTAATTTGGTTAAAAATTTTCTCCTTTTCTACTAGCATGACGAATAACGACAATGCCATCCCATCGATGAGGATCCCTCGTCTACCTCCTTCAATCGTGGCAATCCGCCACAAGTACGAAGACCTCAAGATTCAGCACAGAGATCTCCAGATGAAGCACGAAAGGGTAAAAGGGACCTGGGCTCCACCAGAAGTCGTCAGGGAGCTCAGGCAAAAGATCTCTCGTCTTACCCAAGCGCGTGACGAATTAATCGTCGAGTCACGCGCCCAGCGTCTGCTAATCCGCGAGCAGTCGGTAGCACTGCGACAAGCCTTCTCGGATACCGAACTCCGAATCCGAGTTCCCGGGAATTTTCGTGCAGAACAGCTCGATATCGTCCCGGCTCACCACCTCCCCAATATTGAAGATCGATCCAATCCGACAACAAACGCCCCTACCTCGAGTGCGAATCTCACACACGTATCACCTCCCGGAACCGTGGAAACTCGGGCTAACTCTTCTGCCCCTACTGCCCGTCACCGGCCAAATCGAAATAAACGACGTCGGGATCGTCGCCGACAAGAAGAAGCCCGTCTCCGGGGAACTCAGCAAATGGAAGGGGTGGGCCAATTAGACGACTTACCACCCCCTTACCGAGAGTTCGAAATCTCAGAATTTGACCCGGATATATGTTACGCTCCGCGGATTTTGTTCTCCTCCCCCCCCAGCATCCATCCACATCAACTTAGTGGATGAGGAGAACGAACCGCCTCAGCTGACTCGGTCCCTAAGCGAACTCGAACTAGATCTTGAGGAAATCGCCATCGTCACGGGAGAGGTCCCCAATATCGGCCCCCGAGGCGAAATTGCCGGGCCATCTCGAAGAAATGAAGATTTTCGGGGCGACCCTCCGCCATACCGACCGCCCAAGAGGAGATGCCTCCCAACCGACATGGATGCAGAAGAAAACTAAACCACTGACGAATTCGGGATTTTCTCATCCTATTGGTTGCTTTGACATTGGAAAACATTCGAACTGCTTATTTTATTTTCTGTCGTCTCTTAGTATTTATTTTCCATTAAGAATTGTTTTGATTTAAAATTTTCTTTTTGTCAAAAATTGCTAAATCTATTTTTGTTATTTCTATCATTTGAAAATTGGAGTATTAGAGGCGAGGGGAATTATAAAAGCGCGTGGACACAGGGGAAATGTCTTTCCATGATTTCCGCACTGGAGTTAAGCGTAGTGACAAGAATTAAAAGGGTTTTTCGAAATAGGAGCGTAAGTCCTTCTATCGGCAGCTATAATCCGGGAAAGACGAAGGTCCTTCGGGGAGTAGTGCTAGTGATGGCGCTCACCTGCTCGAATGGCATTCGGCTATTATGCACAATTCCAACGTGATTCCAGTCACGGGTGCATAATAGTGATTTAAATTATGTGGCGTACGGAGGAGTTACCCCTGGCGATGGTAAGTGGCAGTACAGGGTTAAGCTGACTCAAGGGTCTGGCATTCAACACTCTCCTACGACCAACACAGCCATGGATTGCCGTTACCTTCCCCTGTTTGCCGGTTAAACTGTCGGGATTCCGGTCGGGAAAATTCGGGGCATCTATCTTGACTGAATTGTCTCCACGCTTGCCTTCATCTATCGGCAACATGGATAGGGACATAGACCATCGGCCCGGATTTTTCTGAATAAGGAAGATCCATCATTATCATTATATAATTATTTCAAATCTAACATCTTTTTTATGATAAACAAAAATATAGGTAATTGATAATATATACTACACATCAACTTATTTGTGGGTAAAAAAAATATATATATCCCCGTAAAATATATCGCTTCATTACATGGTACATAATTGGAACTTAGAAACGAAGCATGCTGAGCGACTTCCTAATGGCGTTTCAATAATTTTTTAATGTATATGTGTATATCTGTATACGCGAGTAAAAGTAGATACCAATTTCATTAAAACCATTTAGGAAAATTATAGATTAAATGTTAATTTTATAAAATCATTTGGGTAAATTATAAATTAAATATCAGTTTTATTAAAATCGTTTGGAAAGATTATATTTGAAATATCAATTTTGTTAAAACCATTTAGAAAAATTATAAGTTAAATATCAATTTTATTAAAATCATTTGGAAAGATTATAAACTAAATATCAATTTTATTAAAAATCATTTGGAAAAATTATAAACTAAATATCAATTTTATTAAAAAATCATTTGGAAGAAAATTGTATTTTAATAATAACGATGAAAATTATTTAATATATTTTCGTTAAACTTGTTCATTAAATTTTCGATAAATTACTTTCTCCGCAGCCATTCTCAATTAATATCAACGTAGCATCGAAATTATAAAATGAAAGGAGAATATACTTGTGTACAGGTGTACTCTTCCCTACTAATTTACTAAATTCTGAAAACAACAAAATTAATATAATCTCGCTATTTGCAATTCCTATTGTAATGATGTTTATTAAATGAATACTCAAAGGGCAACAATTCTTAAACATACTGTATATTCGAAATCTTTATTATCGTCTTAATTAAAATTAAACAAGAATATAAAACAAATTTACTTGAATTGCATAAGTTTAAATCCATAGCTCTGACCTCAGCGGGTGACTTATCCGTCGGCATCTCGTCATAGTTAGTTAGCTTGTTAGACATTTCTAAATCTTTGGAAAATTTGTTTTGACTATCGATCTGTCTATTTCCTTATATAGTTTGGGGAAGGAAAAATAGGTGGTTACCGTTATCGCATTTGCCAGAGAGGACCCACTACTTACTACGGGTGTGTGTGGCAGGTGACGTATTCTCCATTGGTTTTACTTAATAGTGTCTTAACCGTAACAATGTGTGCAGAATGGAAAAACGATATTCACAATCGGGTGTAGTTATGTCATTTAGGTTAGTTATACCTATTCTGGCCCTTAATTAGATTTATGTTGATTATTTTCGCATTGATCAATCGAAATGAATCTATGGTGAGTGTTTACGGTAACGGTCATACCCGATTACAATTTCTGGTTCATCGGGGTGTGCCGTTGGGATAGCGTGTATATGCCTGACTGGTTCATTACGGGCATGCGTGAACATTATTGATTTTTTAGCAGTTGAGGGTCGAGCACTGCATATGTGGTAAGCACTAGAATTTTCTTATTACTAACTTATTTATTGATTTCAGGAAAATTTGTATATTATCCCGGAGAAATTGCCACGACTTCATAGGGATCGTCGCTAACACTTGGGCTCTTTTTTATATCGTAAGTAGTTTTACTGCGGCATAAAGGGATTGAATTTCTTGAAGTAAGTGTTATATATTCATTTGTAATAGTTTTTACTTCTTGGTTGGTAGACCTCTGGCATGATATTATTTCAGTGTGAGTCAAATCGAAAAGGAGGATCATGCGAATGAAAATTGGGAAACCCGCCGGTGTGGTTGGGAGGAGATCGCTACAGGTATTTGTTTCATATTTCTTTTGCTTAAATTTACAATAGGTGCAGGGGGAAAAAATTGATACTTACTGATCGGGGATTTAATATGTATTTCCTCATTATACAGCACTATTTCGGTTGCGGAATATTCTCCAAAAAATTTCCCGGAATCGGGTTTCAGCTTGAGAATGGAAATCGTTCCGGCCTGTTTGCTCGTGGATTTATGTACATTTATTTATATTGATGACCAGTTAATTATATTCTTCTTATGCTTTGTTTTATTTCCGGCAGATGGATGTGACATAGGGTTTGATTGTAGTTTTAATTTATTTAGGTTATTTTATTAATTGGGTCCATTTTGATAGTCTGGTAAAATGATTCTAATAAAAAAATAAATTCCTAGTATTGACTCGATGACGGGTGGGGTTTTTAGTAAGAGATTGGGCACCCACCTGAAAGTTCTTTCTTAACAATGCTGATGACTAAATTTATGTTTATTTTTGGAATGTTTACCCCATCAGTTTATTTATCGTTTATTCGCGTTTCAGTTTAGGTTCGTAAGGACTGTTTAACTTTGTGGTTTATTCAAATGGGTGACACTGAATTCTTCTATATCTACAATTATTTCTACTCTGCTCTTACAGTTTGATCCTAATGACAGCGTAAACTTATTAATTATTTGAATACTTAGCAACGATTTCAATTTCGACTCCCGTCACCCTTCCCCTGGTTGACCTTAGGCGCATTGTGTTCATATTATATTTAATGAGTGCCCACTGGACTACTCGGTGTGGTGATTTTGAGCCGTGTGTAGAGTAATTTAGGTCGATTTTAAAGAAACTGAGGGACGAGGAAGTAGCCAAAAGACCACTTCCTTATCTCTCCTTTCTTCTATGCTGGATAATATTGACGTTCTGATCCCTGCGTTCCGCACGCCGGGTCTTCACGGGCATAGATCATCGGCGCTATTCCACGCACTTACACGAGTCTGAATAGTATGTCTGATTTTAATGACTTGTGGTGTCTTTGGCTATGGGCCGGAAAAATTTCGACAAATTTTAAGTAAAAATAGAATTTATATATTATGAATAGTTTATTAAAATCAAAAATGAAATTACCAACATGATCCAATTCATAAATTCAAAAAACAAATCATAATATATCGCTCTCCCCACGCCGACACCCAAGCAGAGCTCTGTCGAGGTTGCGAGAGTGTGACGTGGAGAGAGTTCCAAATAAAACTCTCACTTACGTAGTAATATAGATTTTTTAAAAACTGTTTAAGGATTTCAAAAAACGATTAAAAATTATGTGAAAATGCATCGGTATATATACCTATTTTTTGTCCCTAACCTTGCGTGTTCTTTTTTGATTTAGTAAAACAAATGTTGACCTTGGATTTTTCTAGTGTGTTCTAATCTTAATTTTTATTATTTTGAAATTTTATTTGATAATTTTTTCTTTAGATTTTTAATTGAATTATTTCTAATCCAAATTATTTGATTTTTATTTCATTTTCATCAAATTTTGGTCAAAATTATTGGGTGTTCGTGTTATGTTTATATTTAATTCGTGAGGATCTTGGTGCATTTTGTTATTATTTTAATTTTTTTTTGTTTATTATTTTATATTTTATTATCTTTTTCTCATATTTGATAGGGTTTAGTTGATGTTTTAATAGGTTTGAATTTAACTTTGCATGTTATATTTGCATGTGTGTTACCGATTCATTTAAACATTTACAAGGCCGTTTGTGTTCTGGCCCAACACTTATTTGGTAGGGTTCAGCTTCGTCTCGCATCAATTTCGGTTAATTTTAATTTTTGGGATTTACTGGAAAATCGATTTTAATTCGCTAGTCGATAAATACTACTCACTAAATTGGATATGTACCTCTAACTTAACACAATCAACTACTTCAACTACTTCAACTACTTCAAATGTTTTAACGTTTCTTATTTTTATCTGATCTTGCTTCTTTCGATTTGGTGTTTACCAATGTTAGGTCTTCATTTATTTAAATTCTGTTTTTGTTTTATTAATGACGATGAAATGAAGCGTATTCGCAATTTATACTTATACATTGTGTCAAACGAATCAAAACATACATAATGCAGATGCATTGCATCTGTCTTTATTAATCATGCACTTGTATTGAGATGTCTTTGTTAATCATGTATACAGTAACCAATCACATCTATGCACAGATTTAGACTTGTGCTTTATTTTAATTAAGATGAGTCTATCAAAGTTTTAAATACAAATTTACTCTAGGGATTATTGTCAAACAAAAAAGATGATGACATTATCGATAGTTTAAAAACACTTTTATCTTGTAAGGATAATATATTTGAAGACAATCTTAATGATGTTTCGTTTATTCTGAATTAAAAATTAATTTAACACAAGAAATATCACTTTATATTGATATTTTGTTTACTTTTTAAATCAGGCATGAAGTGGACAGATATTATAGTGCCCTTTATATATCCGGTAAATTTAAAGAGATCACTTAATGACTATGAACGCTTTTTCCAATGGTCTGTTATGATAATTGCTTTAGTAATTATACAATAATAAAATTATTTACATAATTCATGATCAAATATTAATTGAAAATGGTAATTGGCAGAAATTAAAAGAATTTAAGAAACATTATGATGCCCTGAAAAGCTGGATGAATCCTTAAGAATGCTTTTTATGTTAACTTTAGGACTTACTGGTTTATTATTATATGTATTGATATTTAGAAAATAAAGTGTATATTTAAAAAACCTCTCCACAATATATATATATATATATATATATATATATATATATATATATATATATATATATATATATATATCACAGGGCTCACATTTGAAAGTGTCACAAAATCGGAAAGTAAGTTTTAAACTTTTAGGTTACAAACCTTCGGAAATAGGAACACAAGCAAACACAGGCGAGATCTAATTCAAATAATAACTGATATTAGCAATCAGTTAATTTCTCTTGAAAAACGCTTTGACAAGTAGAAAAATTTGTAATTCTTGAATAAATTTTATTGTAAATTATAGATTAATTGAATTTGGAAAAAAAACCAAATGACATGCACGAAAAAAATCGATACCCTAGCTAGCCTATCTTTAATATTACTGGTTGGACTGGTCCATTACCGTTACTTCCTATTATAATAGCTGGAGATAAATATATAGTTAACATGAAAATTATAATTATTATAGTAAGCTGTTTTGAATTCACGTGTTGGGGGCACCAGATATATGAAATGTTACGACTTCAGGAATATAAATTGAAATGGATTTGTCTTGATCGGTTTCGTAACAATATCAATTGGTTAATGCGAAGGAATTTGTGGACAATTTCCCATATTGTTATGTGTTTTCCATACAGATGTTTTGTTTAATTTAACAGGTTAACTACCACGCTAGTTTAACAGGGATTATCTGTGGCGCCATGTATTTTTTTATTATGTGATACAATTTTGTTGAACTATTATCTACAACAGAAAAGTTACAATGTATAATCACGTTTGAATGAATTTTTCTTATGAGGGTCACCAGGTATCGCTGAAGTGCGATTTTACGCGATTCACTGATATTTGGCAATTGCGATTATCTCATACTCATTCTTCGCGTCGCTAAGTAATTGTTTCGTGAGCATCTATTATATTTTTATATGCTAAAAAAAATTTTTGCACTTTGTGTTGTCTTTCATTTTTTAGTTAATTCTTTAAGTAAAAAAAAAACTATGCATCAATCAATTCAACTGACAATACATTTTTACCAAGTTCACACATTTTTATGTTTCAATACGACACATTGCAATGTGCGCTCATAAGATGTCTATATGTATTTCATGTATAAATAAAAGTATTTTTATGTGTCTTATACTGCAGTAATTTTTTCAAACCATTGTACTAACTATGTTAATTTTTAAGTATTGACATTTATTCTAAATATGTGTTTTTACTAATCTTGGCGCGCCGATCACTGATGGTACCCACGACGCTACCGCAAAATTGAGTTCCTATCACCAGTTACTTTTTTGCTTTTCTTTAATGGTACAATCCTAAAAGATGACCAGTCATTTCTTGAGGCTGCATTACCCCAGGATCTGTTATTACCTATTATTCTCCTTTGTGTGGAAAAGCCACCCCAGTATTGACTGTGACGCCGAACTGAATGAAAAGAAACCAAAGCTGGCTGCAAAAAAGATCAGAATCGTCAGCGATGCAGCTACTGACTTCAGTTTAAAGACAAGCTTAATTGATATTTTTTGGATGAGAACCAGTTTCCTTCGACTTGGATGCTCACATTTGAAGCATTGTTAGAAAGTTGCAGCGTTACTTCGTCGAGAGATAAATTTTACCGAATTTTAAATCTTATTCTGAAGGAGCATCTAGACCGTCTTTCATAGGAGATACATCCCACAACTTCGAAAACTTTACAAACCCCTTTTGAGGAACTCAGTACTGAAAACTTAATCCATTCGAAGTCACCAGGCAGGATATTTTCTCAACATATTTTAAACCTCAATCGTTTGGAAGCTGTGAACCATCAAAATTTCTTGGGAAGCCAATCGCAGATCTTTAACACATGCAAGATGGTACTACATCTGACCAGAACATTCTGTGCCAATTCTTTCTTAGTGTCTCACCAACGCAGACACAACAAGTTCTGGCTCTATCTTCCCCAGAAGAAATCCATGAAATCTTAAAAATAGCGAACAAGATTCATGAAATCGTTCTTTTAGGAGGCACTACAATCCAATCGGTAAACAGTAAGGTAAATCGGTAATCGGTAATCTTCCTGCCGTAAGTTCAGCAATTCTCCTAAACTCGAGAAAGGCTCTTCTTTGCGCAATCCGCGACTTGATCGACCATATCTCACATCTTGAAAGTCATAGGTCGCCTTCAGAGAATTTCATCACATACGTTAAAAGTTTTTTGTATATTGGCTTCTACCCACCAAGATAAGGCATGAAAGCAAGCTGCTGCAATATTACTGTAAGTGTAGAAGAATTCTTATGTGATCCATTTTAGGATTTTCAACGTCACGATCAAATATAAAAACTTGGTTATTCAACTCATCTTGTAATTTAATGTCTTCGTCGGGAAGATTATTATTAAGATTTTATTGCAGCTTTGAATGGAAAATCTCATATCTAAATTACCGGAATCTTAATTTTAGCGGTTCTTATTGATGTTTGTTTCGGATTTCAACATCAGAAAATTATTGTTTATCTTAACATTTTTCAATATAATAAAAATTGATAATACGAAGATTTGAATTTGATACTGTGATATGCGATTGCAAAGAATTATGAACAATGTTGTCATTAAATAATGAATTAGGTGTATTTTGATTTTTAATACCTGGATGAAGAATTATGTAAAAAATTATTTTATTGTATTGGTAATTGAACTTTTATAAGAGTTAGAACGATCAAATCAAGAATTAGATGTAAGAATCCTAAGATAACGTTGTTCCTGAATTTTAAATGATTTTGAAACCACTTTTGTGGCCGGATACAATTTCTATAAATACGAAATAAAACTAATCCCAAAAACGAAAGACTAATCGTAACAGTACGGCATAACAAATGAATAAAGTATTCAATAATACTCTTTTTAATTGAGTTTCACCAAAATAAAAAATTTAGTAATTAAAATTTTAAAAAATCAATTCCAAACAAACTGTTTATAATTATTTTGCTAATTATTTTTAATAAGAGAATCTATTGTTAGATAAAAGATTAATTGTATTGTCTGCATTTTTGCGATTGGCATTGTTGCAATTGTCACAATGTGTAAGATTTTTAAATGTTTATTTCGGCTCGCTGCTACCGTCTTTTAAAGTATCTTCCGAGCAAACTCTGGTATGGCCAATTTTGAACAAATCTGGTCACATTATGCGATAGCACTTATAGCTTTTGTTCTTTAAAAGCTAACTCATGTTATGACTCACCCGTGGAATCATAGCTCTTTGTTTAGATGAACATGGTTGAATTTTTGAAAAAATTAAAATTGCGAGGTAGTTTGAGTCTGAGTTAAACAGCTCACATCTATATACTAAAGATGCAATGAAAGTTATCTTTCATCAACCATTTGCGATGTATTTATTGAAATATTGAACAAGAAAATATTAGAAACATTTGTGTCAGAATTTAAGCCATAAAATATTTTTTTTCAATTTTAATTGACTTTACCTCTAATAACACAAGTAAGCCAATTAACTTTTATGATGCGCTATTTGTCAGAAGATAGAATCCCAATGGTGATTTTTATCTATTTATTCACACATAACAGATTCCCTAGAAAATTAAGTTTTAATGAATCTTGAAATATTGGTTCTGAATATTAGAAACTGTATTCATAGTCAAGCATCCCATTGCGTTCCTTGTGCTGCACATTCGTTAAATCTAATAGTAAATCGTGCTTGTAAATCATGTTTATGCCTTTTTACGGCTCTTACTCTTGCTGAAATTAATAAGCATTTCACAATAGAAAAGTCATGTATGGTTGGTGCAGTTATGGCAATTCGCTTTGAGTTCAACCAAATAAAACCGTCATACTTGAAATACATTTTGATGAATCTCAGACATTTTCTGTGAAAGAGAATCACAAGAAATAGTGAACAAAATTAATAAAATAAAAGTTATCAGACTAAATGTAAGCAATAAATCATACAAGATCCTACTTTGCCAATCTGGTTTGTGGCAAATATTTTTGATAATTCTTCTAATTACGCTAAAAAATTTAAGAATTTTATTTCCGGAAACAAGTGGAGACATTAAATGCGTTAAAAATAAAAGTTTAATCATGTTTTATTTTAAAGGTTCAATTCATTTTTTATTGTCTTATAATTGTATTTTTTGACGTGCATGGTTATGCTTAATTATAGATTATAACAGAATTCTTTTAGATTTAATTGTCTAATTTATGGAATTATTGTACGTTGTTTTATGAATGATTTTTTGATAGGTATTTCAAATATATATATATATATATATATATATATATATATATATATATATATATATATATATATATATATATATATATATATATATATATATATAATTGGCTTAATATAGTTTTTTGGGATGTTGTTAAAAATTGGCAATAATTAAACACATTCTTTCAAAAATGGGTTTTTAAGTTTTTGGTAATAACCCTGACCCTAACCAACAAAATTGTTATTAATAATATTAAATTTAGTGGTTGTTGTCCAAAACTTAACATGGAGTTACAAGCAGTTATTTTATATAACTACTAAATAAGGAAAGTTTATGCTTAGAAGTAATATAAAAGATTTTAATTTTATAAATTTACTTTTTGAAACAGCAATTAATTTAAATTAATAAATTTAATATGTAATAGCGAAATTGTTTAACACTACAGTAACAGTCAAAATGACTGGTTACTTTTAAATTTTTTAAAATATCAACGTAATTGGTTTTAGTTTTATGATTTTTCTAAAATATGAAAAAGAACATTCAACATTCTTTTACAAATGTGATATTCCTAAATATACCGTGAACAGTCACTTTGACTGGTCTGCCTCTATGCTCTATTAGGTTTATACGAATAGTCTAAACATGAAAACAAATCCGAAAAAATAACATTTTTGCAGAGTTGGTCTTGCTACTGTGTCGAACACTCATTATTAGCCTAGTTTGCATTTGATTGTGACACGTTTACTCGCAACATCTATTTGTTATAAACAGGATTTTCAGCATACCCATTATCGTTGTCTATATTTTTTTATTACATTAGTGTGATTAAGGCAAAGAATTTGAAAAACAGATTATTGAAGAAGTGAACAATTGTTGGACTAAGTCCCATAAATTAATAATCAATTAAAATACTGGTGGAGCTGTAAAACTGTGGTTCTTAACCATTACGTACTCGAAGTCCACCAAATATTTAACTTTTTTGTTAATCACATTTTTTAATAATTTATTTAATAATTTATATTTGTTAAATTATCTCTAATAAATTGGTTTAATTATTGCTTGATTTTTTATATTAATATAAAATACAATTTTATTAATGCATTATTTATTTAAATAACATTTATCTTTTTTTTTAACATTTTTTTTAAACATTTTTTTTATAACATTTATCTGTTTACGGATAAGTGGCCAGTACGTAGGTTGACATAATCGATAAATACCAGTTAGCAACTAATAAGGATGTAGTCACAAGTACATGAATCAATTATGACGTAAGATTTCGATTATTAAACACCTTATCCTTTTTTACGTGATTTTTTCTTAAGCATACTTCCCTTTTTATTCACTTTTACGCAATTTTATTTTCTCCAAAAAACTCAAAGATTTTAGTTCAGTTCTTTTTAAGAACCTCTATAAATCTGAAATAGCGTAAAAAACAACCAAGTACAAAAAATAAAGGGTGTATATTGTTGGCACAACAGTGTTGGGATTGTCACAAAATAATTGAAATGAAATAAATGTAGGGGAAATCAGAAATGGTGGGGAAAAATAAATTAAAATTTTAAAATAAATATAGACTGTAGGAAACGATAATGGTTGGATGCCAAATCTTGATACGAATCCAAATAATATAAATTTAATGAATAGTGCTCATGGAAAGTTAAAAGCAAAATACAAACTAATTAAAATTAGTTAATCGCCAATTAGAAACCCGGCGAGCACGAGTTAGATAATTGCCTAAGTCAGGTGAAAAAAACCTACCCGAACGATAAATCAAGTCTCTGTGATTGTCAGAGGAGTACGAATGGTGTTACTTAATTTATGATAAAAACCCATTAGCCTTTAGAAACTTCGGAATAATGTTTACCAAATATTAGATATTTGTCCTCCCAACAAACTATAAAAAGGTAGACCAGAATCGAACAAGTAGCCAGTTGGTCGAAGAAAAATATTGTATAAAGAACAATCGATCAACAATGCTAATATCTATTTCAGTGTAATTAAAGAAAACAATAAAAATTATCGTGCGAGAAAGGTGATTACCCTTGGTTAACCTACCTCACGATGCTCAGTAGTTATAATATAAAATGTGCAAATCAACAACCTATTAACCTACATCACGGTACTCAATAGTTATCTTAGAAAGGTGCAAATGAGCAACCTACTTCACGATAATCAATAGTTATCTTGAAATGAAAGTCAAATTAGTCGACAAATTGTATTTGTGATAAATTGTGAATGAAGTTTTTTTGTGTTGGGTTTGCTTATTTAGTTTTAAAAAGACACGAGTAGTCAGAGTATAACCGACTTTAATAATAATAACTATATAATTGTGTTAAGATACGTTATGTAAATGTGATTTAAAAAATGATTTAATTTTAAATGTAACTAATTTTAAAAATGTAACTAAGAATTTGTTGTTTATATGGGTATAACTTGTTTAATTCAAACCTAGTTTAATTCGATGTTCCTCTTTAATTCGATTTTTATATCGGTCACTTGATATTTTCATTAAAAATTACATTGGTAATTCGATGTCATTTTTTAGAATTAATTTAAATTTTAAAAAATCATTAAGATTTCAAAATGGTACGAAATATAAAATACAAAACTTTAACTTTAAATCAAAAACTGTCTGCCATTCAAGAAAATGACGATGGACAAAGCATTAAAAAGGTTGCAGAAAAGTACGTTGTTCCAGCAAATACATTATCAACAATCTGTAAGAACAAAGAAAAATTAAAAAATGTGCTGTGATAATCCATTCTTAATAATGTGGGGTTTAGGGTTTCGTCGTGACCTCAACCCCAGATGTAAATCTTTTCTGCCCCAATAGCTACCCGTTGCTAAACAACGTTGGTAATGTAACCATCGGCGTCGAGATGCCAAAGGTGAGCGCCACATTGGAACTGCTCTGGCCCGACCTCAACTGGGTTCAACGCACTGCCGTTAGAAGGCCTGTGTGCGATTTTCTTTCTTTGGTCCCTTCCTAAAATATGTCCGCCTTCTGTAGTTGCTTCTCATTGTTACGGTGAAAAATCTTGTCCTCGGTTTATACATAGCAACAAAAAAAAATTTATTGGAAAAACATTTATTAGACATTTCCGGGAGAGATTGTTTACACTTGAGTTTGCCCACCTCGCACCTGAGCCGCTCGTAGTTTTGCGCGCTCAGCTCTTGCTGGCCGGTGTTTATTGGGTTTAGCTTTGAGGGTGGATGGAGATGTCGATAGAGATATCGTGTCCCGATAAGCCAGCTGTGCCGGGGCGAAAACTAATGGATAAGTTACTGCGGCCCCCTCTTGGCACGCCGACAATGCTGTTTCCAGGCCCTTGATTTGCGTTTTCAGATTTTGCGTCAGTCGTCGTTCACCAGCCCATCCCTTTTGGGCCGCTTCCATCTTTTGATAAATCGTTTTCATCCTTTTCGGTTCGATCCAGGTCCCTTTGACCTGCTGGATCTCCCGAGAAATCTGCATAAACTGCTCCTGTAGGATTCAGTTGGCAGCCCGGGCCTTACCAAGTTCTTGTTGCAAGATAGAGAATTGACGCCCTTCCATTTCTGTAAATAAATAAAATTTATTCATGCTGATTTCCACAGATGTAAGCATTTATTATCATATCGTTTACTATTGGATCGTCGTAGGGTAGTTAGAGTTTCTCGTTTGAATTTCCATAACATAGGTAAGCGAATTATTATATAATATTACGTATTGTAAAAATATATGGCCTATTTACATAAGTTATCAATGGAAGCCCGAAATGTAAACTAACACTATTTATTTCATAAATAAATTTTATATAAGTCATGCGTTAAATAATTGTCCGCTGAGTTTCTACTTCCTCTTCATGGTAGGTCGCTCCCTGGCGTATGAATGGTCTCGATGAATTCCGGTGAGCTCTTTTTCATTCCGCATCTCCCTCGGCAGGATGTGTCGTGGAATTACCACGTTCATGCCTGTCATTTGCTCCTGGAGCTTGGGATCATCCAGCTCATATGACACGTTATAACGCGGGGCGTACCCGTCAGTGCTGGGTATCCTGCCCGCCGCGATGTCCTCATTGATCTTCCTCAGGTACCGCTTGGCCTGCTCCATTTGCCGGTTCGTCTCGGCTTGATGTCACTCGAGGTGCGCCAGTAAGTATTCGGCCTGTCCTCGCATCTCCCTAGCCGGGTTTCTTCCTGGCTCTCTCTTGATAGTTACATATGGAAGCTCGACATCATCAGTGACTCGTTGCATGCCAGTACGGGTTTCGCGGACCGGGGAGATAGAAAATCCCGAGTCCCACATCGCCTCCCTGCATCGGGCAGCCGAGTGAGCGGGGAACCGGGCTATTACTCGGGATGCGTCGATCCACGAGTCTTCTAGAAATAATAAAATTATCATTTACCAATTGATATCTGTCGGGTTATTCATTTTGATAGACTGATTTTGGGTCTGGGTAGGTTAATGTGACTTATGTGGGACGTTCTGCGTCATGGATCAAAGCTCTTGACCATGGGCCTATTCAAATAGTGGTTTCCGAAAGTGGTCCAGAGTTCGTCAACAACATTGTTTCCTGGGGGGCTCCTTGAGGTTCCCTCCTCCATCGATCTCGTTCGAGTTTATAGTTAACTGACTGTTGATAGTCAATTTTATCATTTTTAGACATTAATTAAACTATATTCCGCCAAAAACTTACTCTGGGCATGAGGTTTAGATTTCCCATTCTTATCTTTATAGACGATTATGATTATACTCCTTTAATTCAAGAGAAAATTTTTTTCTATTTGAGGCTTTTTTCCCATAGTTCCAAAGAGTTCATGATTACTGTTAGTTCGGGGTTAGAACACCTGGCTACTTACTCCCTCGCGTTTGAGTATAATCTATTCTCCTGAACACTATCAGAATAATTGTTTACGGATTGTTAGTGGTATGAAACTACTCATTAACGTAGAATTCATTTATTATGGTGTAGTTTATATGCATTGCTTTAGTCCTCAAGATTGGAGATCCTAATGAATATTTAGTTTAATATTTTCACTTTCAATTCTAGCTGTAACTCTATTTAATAAATGGGTTCAATTGTAGTAATACTTTACTTATTCTCCTCGAGTCCGCTAAATATCTACGCTATTTATGATACTGGTTGATTTTATTCTACTTTAATGGATATCTAACTTAATCTAGTTTAAATAGAACGTCGGGTGGACAATTAATTTGACTCTACAGGTAATTTAATGATTACCGGACTCCAAATGATGCTAACACGTTTATATGGATATAATCATAATCGTCAATCTATCAAAACTCAGATTGCTCATAAATACTAACCAGATAACAAACTTTTAGGTCCAAAATGGTACTAATACTTTTATGTAGATACATTTTACAGATAATCATTTATTTATCAAGGCTCAATTTACCTATAATTACTATTAAACTAATAAACTTTTAGATTCAAAATGATACTCATACTGTTATATAGATATCTTTAATCAAAATCATTTATTTATCTAAGTTTAATTCCAATAAATTAATAAGCATTTAGATTCGAAATGATACTCATACTTTTATATAGATATCTTTAATCAAAATCATTTATTTATCAAAGTTCAATTTACTTGTAACTACCAATAAATTAATAAATATTTGTTACTCATGCTGGCGGTTTAGCGAACATACTTTAAGTACGATAATAAGTTACTTTATTTGTCCTTTTCCATTATAGTCGGAAATTGAAAAAAAAACCAAAATCTCAAGTTCAAATGAAAATATATTCAACACCATTGAGGATCTGCCTAAAATGACTCCTGACCTCTACCAACGACTTGCAAATATCAGTTTGAGTGTTCGTATTCACTGGGGATATTTAACTCACGGTTGGTCGTTTGATAATTGATCGGGTGGTAAGTCCGCATTATGTTTTCTTTCTTATATTTGTTATTTATTTAGATGTAAGATAAGTAAGCATTTATCGAAAACAATATAGATTGGCCGATTTAACCAGCGTATTTATTATGTCTAGCAATAAACTGTCATAGATCTCTGATTAGGTTCGTTAGTGGTTGTGTCCGGGAATGGTTCGCTGGTTGGGTCATGTTTGCGCTAAGACTCGGAAAATACATTAATAATAAAACAACGAAAACTTGGAGATTTACCTGAATGTGAAGGTCCGCTGACGCTCGCGATGTTGGGTACCTTGTACTCGTGGCGTTTTCTTGAAATTTGCTCTGGTTTTCGGGACATGTTAATAATGAATTAAAATGAACGATTCTCAGTCGAGCCAATTCTTATACGGATTGTGTGTCTACTGGGGTAGGAAATTTTGGCTGGTGCACACCTTGATCACACGTCGGTGTGCATATCCGAACTAAGTCAGTTAGTTTAATCACCAATTTTCCAGTGGCATGTGCGTATGCCCTTTTACAGTAAATAATCGTGTTAATTAGATTTTATCGATTAATATTTTAGGGATTTGTGTGCACAGTGCAAATTCTTATCTAACTTCGTCTCATGACATTTTGAAGAAAGGTCGTGCTTATTTTCTCTTCTCGTGGATTTATTTATGGAATGGTATTTATATTACTTCGACATTTGGCTCTGGGTTAGATGGGATTTTACTGCTGACATTCTTATCGATCAAAATCTTTTGGAAGGAACTATCTGTGAATTGGCCTGTTTTAGGGATTATCGCTGGAATTTGACACGCAACGGTACGGTAAAATATATTCGTTATGATCTATAATTGTGCAATTATTACTCCTTAGATCAGATTCGTTTCTTTCCGGAATTTCATGTCGGCTACTCAGATCTTGGAATTTTCCCTCAAGATAATTCTGGACATGTCTAAGGATCAATATTATCGGAACAATATCGGTTGGGTATGATTGAGGTTTTCCTGTCCTCGTCGCAACTCTGTTACGACACAACTTTCAGGCGGAATAATCGTTACTGACGTTTTCAATGACGAAGAATAATGTGATTGTTGTGTAGTCGGTATATATTTGAGTATATTTGTTTATTCTCTTTTGAATTTTTCTATTGACGGTGTTAAATTATTCTGATGTACATGAGGAGTTTGGTGTGTAATATATTATTTCATTTATTTTCGCTATTATTTGGCTCGTGTAACCGACAATTATATTGAACTTTTATAAATAAGCGACCTTGGTAACTTCCTGCTAGATTGTCTCGTTGTATAGTGCCAGGCTCTGAGATGCTATTTACGAGTTTCTCTGGTTATTTATGGGTGGTAATTCGGGTTTTGTCTCGGGATTTATTACATTAGTTAACACGTTCTGGGGAAACTTGACATGAATACACATTTGGATTTTTGGGTCTTTAGAACTTATATATTTTCCTTGGACAGTTATTAATTTGGGGTAAATTCCGCTTAGCAAACTTTTACCATTTTACTTTGAATTATTATAATTCCTTATCCATTTACTGTAATAATTGGATTAATTTGAGTGTCAGTTATGATGCTTCGAGGTTTTAGTTTTATTAAGGTTCTTTCAATGACTTTAGAAATTTTAGTAAAAATCTTTATGACATTTCGAGGGTTAATTTTATTGACAGCTCTATTGCTAATAGAAAAATTCTTTATATTTTAATCATAACGTTTGGTTTTATTAACAAATTCCTTAATAACTTTTAGTGAAATTCTATGTTTTTAGCATAAAATTTTCGTTTTATAACCTTTAGCAAACTCTTTACGATTGAGCGTAGCATTTTAGTTTGATAGCCTTTAGCAAAATTCTTTAGAGCATTTTAGTTTTATTAACATGTTTTTTAATGACTTTTAGCAAGATCCTTTACATTTTATCATAGCAACGATTTTACTATTGAAAATCCCGTCACCTTCCCTTATTTGATACTAGGCGCGTTTGTGTTTATATTATAGTTTATATTACATCATCACTCTCTCCGCGCGCCGACATCCAAGCAGAGCTCATTCGAGGTTGCAAGGATGCGACGTGGAGAGAGTTTTCGAACATTCTCTCACTCACATCAAAGTTTCTGGCTTCCACAATTAAAACTGAGTAAAACGATTCAAAACGACTTGTTCAGATTTAAGACTGATTCTGGTTAAAACCTATTTTTACAGATAAACACTGATTAAAACTGATTAAAATTATGTGAAAATGAATCGGTATATATACCTACTGTACGACCCTAACCTTGCGTGTTAATTTTGATTTAGTAAAACAAAATTTGACCTTGTGATTTTCTAGAATATTCTATTCTTAATTTTGTTATTTTTGTAATTTAATTTGACAATTTTCTTTTAGCTTATTTAATTGAATTGTTTCCAATTCAAATTATTTGCTTTTTATTCCATTTTCATGGATTTTCGCATTTTTTGGTGAATTATCAAATTTCGGTCAAATTGTTATGTTCTCGTGTGATGTTTATGTTTATTTCGTGCGGATCTTGTTACACTTTGTTATTATTTTAATTTATTTTTGTGTTTTATTATTTTATATTTAATTATTTTCCTTCTCATATTTTAGCAGGGTTAGTTGATGTTTTATAGGTCCGATTTTAAATCTGCCTGTTGTATTTGCGTGTGTATTACCGATTCATTTAAACACTTTACAAGGCCGTTTGCGTTCTGGCCCAATAATAAAAAGAAAAGGAAAATTTGATATGTTAGAAAGTGCTTTCAGTTGCTTCGTTTCAGAAGACAAATAATAATATTCCTATAAATGGAAATATGATTCAAGAGAAATAAAAGCAATATGGATTAGCATTAAATTGTGATACGTTTAGAGCTAGTAATGGATGGCTCGATGGTTTAAAAAAGAAATGGAATAAAATGGCGTTGTTTGACTGGCGATGCAGCAGGTTGCGATAAAAATGTAGCAAACAATTGGATTAAAACTATATTGAAACCACTTCGGATCTACAAAGAAAATGATATTTTTAATGGGGATGAAACCAGTCTTTTTTAAATGCCTTCCGGGTAAATCATTTGTGTTACAAGAAGATAGCGGTCAAAAAGGCACGAAGGGTAAGGAAAGAATAACCGTAATCCTTTGTGCTAATATGTCAGGGACCGAAAAAATTAAACCGTTGATTATTGTTTTAAAAATGTCACATGTTTTTGTAATTTTCCTACTACGATCTAACAATATCATCAAACTCAGTAGTCACAAATATAGGAATATTTCCTTGTTTAATTCGATTAATTTTTAAGGTATCTTGGAGAATCGAATTAAACAAGTTATACCTGTATAATAATTATATAAATTAGTGAATTTAAAAATATGTATTGAAAAATGGGTTTTATTAATTTGAATTTAAAAATTGATTTAAAAATGTAAAATCAAACTTCGGATAGTCAAATTAATTTTTTTAATTAACGAATATGAAATATGAATAAACGAAAAAGTTTCCGATTGAATGCAATTGAATATAGATTTGGTAGTGTAAGACTTTACAGAGTGTGTTCAAATAAAGTTCTGCATTGGAAGTTCTTGTAAATTTGAAAGATGTTAGCTACCAAAGGACTTAGTTGATGGAGGGAGTGGTAGTGTGATGTTGATTAGTTGACTGAGACTGGCCCGTAACAAATAATTAATTATTATAATTTACTTAAACGGTGTCCGAACATATATTATTCTTGATAAAGTCACAAATTGTTTATGAATTATCGAATTAAAATAAATATTCATGGCTAGACTTTTTTGACAGATATAAGTTGTTTTCTAATCGAAATTAACTGCACGCTTCTATTGAGTTAGTTAGCGAATTTTAGTGACTGAGCTGAATATAATATTAGTGAATTCATAATCGCATTACATATTGCTTCACATTTATGACATAAAACCTTTTTCAGTTTCGAAAAACTTCACCTAAACAACATAAGTATTGTTGGTGCAACCAGTCATCAATTTTAATTCTATTATTCATTTTTCAAATGTATCTGAAGTGCCTATTTGGGTGAGCGGTCATTATTATCCTTACTGCCAGTTCAATTGCCGCTAGGGATATGTAGTTGTATTCATAGGGGATGTCCTTGTATGTTGGTATTAGGCTCTTTGTTCTTTTGAGTGCTCTGTTGGCGTCATTTTCCTTGTGGTGTATTATATGTTCTTCTATATCCTTTTCTTCAATTGCATTTGTGCATTGTACGCATTTTATTGTGGCTGGAGTGTGTTTTGGGAATTTGTGCATGTTCCTAATGTGATGTTTGGTGTTGTCTAGATCTCTTGATATATATGTGCATGTAGTGCAACAGCAGTTATATTCGTTGTCCAGCTGTATGGGATCTTCTTCACTTACTGTATTTGGATTTGCACCCCCTCCTATCGGATTTTTCTTGTCCATCCGAGTGTGATTGTCCTGTTCCATCTGGGCTTCTAATATCCTTTTATCCTGTTCCCGGTTGGTTTCGTTATATCCTACTGGTTTTGGTGTGTGTAAGTGAGTGTCCTGTTCCGACTGGGTTTCTTTTTCCCTTATTGGTTTTGCTATGTCTAGTTGGATGTCTTGTTCCCGGTGGGTTTCTTTGTGGTTTCTTCCAACTGGTCTTCTATTCTTGTTTTTCTCCTATTTTGTCTGGTACGTCTATCCTGTTCCGACTGGGTTTCTTTTTTTGTGTTGTTGCCCTGTTCCATCTGGTCTTCTATTATTGTTTTCCTTTTCTTACTTTGTTTGGTGGGTCTATCCTGTTCCCGGTGGGTTTCCTTTGTTGTGTTTAATTGAATGTCCTGTTCCGAGTGGGTTTCCATATTTATTTTCGTGTTGCCCTGTTCCATCTGGTCTTCTAGTATTTTTGATTTCTTTGCTTTCTTATTTTGTTTGCCCTGTTCCTTGTGGTCTTCTTTTGAGTTTTTTGGTTGTCAATCCATTTCAGGCTGTTCTGGGGACGGTTCTGGTCTCTTCTTCTTAGTATTGCCCATGTCCTTTGTCCAGTATTTTATTGACTTTTGGAACTTGTATCCTGGTGTGACTCCCACAATTGCCCTATTTATGTAAAATTGAAAAAAGTTTGCAATTGTGGATTGTTGTGCCTGGTCCACAAATTTGTAGTTATTTAATAGGTATGTAAGTTTGTTTATTTGGTCTCTATCTTGCTCCCTGAGTGTGGGGTTTTGTGGGTTTTCTTTAATCCTATATAGCCATTCTTTCCTTACATCAAAGTCCCTTAGCAGATGTGCTATGCTAAAGTCTTCCCTGTTGTATTCCGGGTGTGCTCTTAGTACCTCGTTTATGAGCCCTATGGCTATTCCACAATGTGAGTCCTCTTCAAATTCATATTTATATAATGTAAGGAAGAATTTCCTAAGGTCAGTAAATGCCCGTTGCGTTATTTCCTTTCCAAGCCATTCTTCCACATTGCTTTTGATAAAAGTCCTCTTCTTTTCATTTCTTGAGTGGATTTTCATCATAATGTGCATCTGGTCCCTGGTTCTTCTTTCCTCGTCCTTCCATTGTGGTTCCGTTTCTGGGATCTTCCTATTCCTTAGGGTGCACATTATTTTCTTTCTCCTTGGCCTGTCTGGTTGTACTTGTCCAGCTCCTTCCATTGGGTCTTCACCCTCATTTATGTTGTTGTTGTGTGATGCCTGTGGTGCTTGCCTATTTAATTTTGTGTCCTTTTGGTATTTATTCAATGTTTTAGTTTTATCTAATTTATTTCAATTTATCTTTTCATTTAATTTATCTAATTCATTATTTTCTAAATTAGATTTATAAGTTTGATTAAGATTCATTTTATAGTTATCTAATTTATTATTTTCTAAATTAGATTTATAAGTTTGGTAATTTAAATTCATTTTACAATTATCTAATTTACTATTTTCTAAATTAGATTTTCCATCTCGGTAGGTTTCCGATTCCTCTTCATCGGCTGGGGCTTGTTCATTGTACCATCCTGGGAAGCATCAATGTCGACTGGAAATCTGCTAAGAGGTGGAAAATCAGAGTACATAATATTATTATCGATGATTTTTCTCTTTTTATTTGGGTTTTGTAGATATCCCTCCTGATTGAGCTGACTGAGCCTGAATTCGCTAGGAAGCGAACGCAGTTCGTCCAACTGGCTGGGCCCATGTTCCGAGGATTCTGTAATTGATGCTAGGATTTCATTTGTATTTAGAATTCCGTCTAGATTGTGTAATTCCATTTGACTTGTGTCTTTTTCTATAATAGTATTTTTATTGGATAGATTAATAATGAATAGCCCCTCATTAGTATCATCTGATTCCCTTCCTATCCCAGTTGGGTCCAGATCCGATATTTCTGAGTTGTTTGACCCAGTTTTATCCATCAAACATTGCGTGTTAAATATCCATTCTCCCTGGCTGGAGTCGAATAAATTTGCTAGTGCCTGCGTTTGGGGATTCTTTCTCATCTTTGGGGTTTGCGAGGTCGAATTCGCAGTGTTCTTCCAGGTACTTTTCCTGGAATTTCTTTTGGGCTTAGGCGATCCAGACCTGGACCTCATTTTTCTGGATCTTGGGCATATCGAGCCCTCTCGACCTTGTAGCAATTTAAATCTATTAATATTATTGTTAATTTCCGTTGTCATTTCTCCGGGTTTTACATCAATTTTGTTGGACATATTATGATTATTTTTAGACTTAGCTGAGTTTTCATTGGAAGCGTTTATCAATTTATTCGTCTTTTCGTTGACATGTTGAGGGCAAACTTTTCTCAGATTATCTGTTATTGACAATTCAAAGCTGTTAGATAAAGCTTGTGGCGGACATTTTTTCATATCATCATTTTTTGAAATTCTGAATCTTCTATTTTTGTGTTAATTAAAACACATTTTTCTTTTTCTAAATTATTATTAATATTTGGATTATTTAATTTAACTAAATTAAATTCATTAATAAATAAATTTAATTTAGAATCAATTATGTTAGATAATTTCGAAATCAAAGAATCAAAACTGCATTCTAAATTAGAGATACAATTAGGATTTTCGATTCTACTTTTATCATAACTACCACATGGATCAGTGGCTTGTGGTGGACATTTATTCGTATCATCATTTTTTGAAATTCTGATAGCGACTCATCATTCTGAAATCTAGTTTTCGGCCTCTGAAATTTGCTACTATTCTTTGAACATGACCTTGCTGTGTCCATAACCTCTGCAAGAGTGGTATTGAATTTGACCTTGGCAATTTATTTTATCTCTGTGGTGACGGTGAGGTTGATGGCGGTCTTGATCTTGCAAAACAATTTCGTGAAATATGCCTTTTTCTCCAACACAATTACAACACTATACATTGTCATTATTTCGCTGACTGTTGGTGTTCATTTTATTGAAACTTTTAACGTCGTTACGTTTTTATTGTGCACCGAATTTGGAATTTGAGTTCGATAAGTATTGTTAAACTTTTATTTTCGAAATTCCCTGATTGGTAAACATTGTTGTAAGACTGTTGGGGAACTTGAAAAAGATTCAATGGGACATGTTTGTGACTAAGTGAAGCAGCATGATTATCAATTAAATTTGGATTCGTGAAAAATTGTAGCCGTCCATTATTCATGCGATAATGCAAATGATATTTTTTTGGATTTTTTTAAATCCAAATGTAATTACAAATACTTTGCATCGGATGAATTTACCTCACTTAATTTACTTAACAAGATTTTTCACCATCTTTTCGTGATTTTTACGAATAGAAAGATTTATCAGATTTAGCCCAATTAAGATTAGTATTTGTAATAATAATTAACGCCAATATTTCGTTGATTACACCAAAATTGTGTAATTCAATAACGGAATTAGACAAAAAATAAATACTAATCAGCTATTAGTACTTTTATTCGTTCGAATCTTGCGTACCTATTTCCTGGAGATATTGACATTAGTATTAATAATAACGCCAATATTTAATTTAAATGTACATTTTTCAAAATTTATTAAATAATAATTAAGTTCCAAATGAAAACTGATTTATTATTATATTATCAGTATTATAAATCATTATTATATCATTGTTGAGTGGACAGGTCAAAGAAAAAAAAAGATATGGAAGATATCAAGAGTTAATTGCTCTAAGATATTTATTATTACTGATATTATTTAATTAATATTATTATTATAATTACTAAGTCCGATGAAAGAAACCTAACCGGACGATAAATCAAGTCTCTGTGATTGTCAGAGGTGTTTACCTAATTTATGATAAACAACAATTAGTCTTCAGAAACCTCGGGATAATGCTTACCAAATATTAGATAATTTTCCTATCAACAAACTATAAAAAGTTAGACCAGAATCGAACAAGTTGCGAGTTTATCGAAGAAAAATATTGTGTAAAGAACAAGTGGTTAATATCAACGACACGGGTGTCTAATTCAATATAATTAAAGAAACCGATACAGTTTATCGTGCCAGAAAGGTGATTAACCTTTGGTTAACCTAACTCACGATAATCAATAGTTCTCTTAGAAAGAAAAGTGCAAATAAGAGGACAAGTTGTATTTGTGATAAATTGTGAATAAAATTTTCTGTGTTGGGTTTGCTTATTTATTTTTTAACTGACACGAACCATAAATCAACGACTTTAATAATAATAACCCAAATATACGATAATATCCGATTATGTAATGTTATAACATCGTGTCATACACCACCACATTGGGTATTATGTAACTAAAATAAATCCATGGACATTTGGCTTGGTTTATACTCCTCACTTGTCACTACTACTTCTTAGATGTGTAAAAGATCAAATAACCAGTGTTAAGGAGTATGTAACAATAATGAGCAATGAGATGAAGTTACAGAAAGGTATAACGTGGAAATAAGTTTTAGATACTCATATAAAGAAATTAGCAAATTGAACTTTGAGAATGATGGTAAATGAGACATTTAATTCTATTCAAAGATCGCAAAATTATTGAAGGTAAAACAATCATAAATTTCGGGGACGCCTAAACTGGAGAATTTACCATAAAGAATAAATGGTCAAAGTTTTTAATAAAGGAGTTCGGAACAGATATACAGTAAATGCTTTGAGGTTTGCAATACTGAAAACATTATTAGGTATCAAGAAATTACAAGAAAATTGGATATTTCAACACGGATAATGTTGTAGATCAATTAGGATTAAACAGAAGGCATTTTAATATTCAACAGAACATTTGCAGGGGGTCCAAGAAACATTGGGCAAAAACTTAGTCGACAAAGTCAACAAAATTCTTTGGACAATATTAAAAACATTATTTTTGAATCAATTTCCTTCATAATTACATAAAATAATAGTTAGGAATTTAATAAAATAGAATTCGTTTTTTAAATTTATGGAATACAAGCACTAATTCTACTATAAATTTGTATTCAATTTCTTTAACTAAAAATTTATTTTTTGTATTGAATTTTTTTTAAGAGTTTAGATATGCTTTATTAATATAGCTTTGAAATTACCCCCAGAAACATTGTTGTAGGGGTTTGGGTTCAACATGGTTTATGAGAATATTTCACAAATCGATCATTTCATATCTTTCATGTCAAGATTTTTCAAGATATTTATTGCTTTACTATCTGCTTTCAAGAACACAAATAAATAGTTATTTCATAGAATTCATTTAGAACTGATATTATAACCAAAACTAAACATCACAAATCATTAAAGTTCAATTATAAATTCTATCATATAAACAATTGAAGTGTTAACAATATATAACTATAATTCAACCTTAATAGTAACAAAATTAACATAATAAATTATAATTTCTACAAATTAAGCTGCAAACTAATATTTTTAAAATTTAAATGATAATAATTATTATTCAAATTTATTATGATAATAAAATAATTTGAAATATGAATAATATATAAACTTACATTAAGAGAAAACAATGTTTATAGAGGCATACTTTTCTTTTAGAGTTAATATAGATGGTTGTTTTGTTATTATTATAATAAAGTAAAATATACCTTTGTCCACAACATTGTTCAATATTAAAACAAATATTCAAAGAAACAAACAATTCTCAAAAATATTTTTTATAAAAAATAGGAAGTATTATGAGAATATGATTTTCTAAATATAATGTGAGATTAATATTTATTAATGCTAAATTTTTCTTTAATAGTAATTATTTATAATCAAATAGTTTTAATTTGGTCATAGAAATCATAAAACATTTTTTGACATATGTGCTGGGTTATGATATTTTTTAGTCTAAATCGAAAAAGAGTAAAGTCTTTTGGTAAAATCGTCTCTGTTAGAAAAAAGATAATTAAGTTGCTGTTTAAATATTATTAGGTTACAGGCAGCGATGCTTTGCCAAAATTTCTCAACCCGTCCGTAGTGATTCTTTTCTCTAATATTTTTTCCAATGTTTATCATAAAAATGATTTATATGCAATACTACTGTTTGTGTATGAATAAACAACAAATTATTTATAGAATTGTACAAAAAAAATTACAAACTTTAAGAAAACTGTATCAAATATTCAAAATTTGTATACTTTTTTGAATTTATCAAAGTAAATTTATTTTATGTGATCATTATAAATAGCTGGTTCGCAAGAACCATAAGATTTACAACAAATGGTTCGCTCGAACCGTAGAGACCGACAGGAAAGCATCAATGGCTGCATGGTTATGTTGTGTATTTCTAACTGTTTTTTCCAAATATACCCATTTACAAAATATATGATGTTTTGCTGAATATTTCGTACTCTGCCAAACGATTGGATATCAGTAAAAGACGAGTGCACTTGTAATAAATTGTTTATTTTTTTCCACGCGTATGTTTGCATGAACAAGTAACAGAAAGCCACCATCTGAATAACATCTGAATCTACCCAAATATGTTAAGGACTGACTAAAAAATCAATTTTGATCAAGACAATTTTTATATTTTTAATAATTAAATTAAAAATTCTAAAAGAATTTAATTGTAAAAATTAATTATTAAATTTGACAACAAAAAATATGAAAATCAAAGTTAAGCAATGACTATATAATAGTGATAATGGTTTTTACAGTTCGATGGCACATGATAGCATGTAGCCACAAAAGCAACTTATAAATAAAAGATCACTTATCAAAAATTAATATAAAACAGTAAAATATAATATCAAGACAACAAAAACTGTTGGGCCAGAACACAAGCGGCCGTGTACATGTTTAAATGAATCGGTAACACACATGCAAACACAACATGCAGATTTAAATTCAAACCTATTAAAACACCAATTAACCCTATCAAAATATGAGAAAGAAGACAACTACATATAAAATAATAAACATAAAAATAAATTAAAATAATAACAAAAAGCAACAAGATCCGCACGATATAAACGCACGATAAAGTGGGGAGAGTGATGTTTTTATGATACTTTGTATATGTTTGGATCGGTAATTTGTTATATTATTTTAATAAATTATTATAATGCATAAATTTATTTTTCTTTGTCGAAAATTTTCCGACCCACAGCCAAAGACACATCACAAGTTATTAAAATCAAATATATTATTCGAATTCGTGTAAGTGCGTGGAATATCGCCAATGATTCGTGCCCGTGAAGACTCCGGCGTGCGGAACGCAGGGGTCGGAACGTCAATATTATTCCGTATAGAAGAAGGGAGGGATAAGGAAGTAGTCTTTTGGCTGTCTCCTCGTCTCTCGATTTCTTTAAACTCGACCTAAACTGAATTTACATACGGCTCAAAATTATCACACGAGTAGTCCAGTGGGCACTCATTAAATATAATATGAACACAATGCGCCTAAGGTCAACCAGGGGAAAGGGGACGGGAAAAAGAAAATAAAAAATGAAATCATTGCTATGAATTTAAATCAAACTGTTATTATAAATTTCGTATAACCATAAAGTTTAAACGATGGATAAGGATTAAAGTAATCATAAATATTGGGCGGTTACTATGAAGGTATAAAAATTAATGATTTTAAGCTAGAGCTACGTATTTAAATTACCGATTCAAGCAATTGTTTCGAGTTTAAATTTATGAACGTTAAGTCGTTATTTTGAATAAAGCCAATAGGGTAATTGTTGTAAATTTTCATTGTCATGGTCCCCCAAATTGCTTAGATAAGACAAAAAACCATTTGAGTAAACATGAAATGACAGTAGTAGTTAGATAGTACTAATTTTCATTGAGGACCAATATTGTTGCTTAAGTAAAGGCAGATTAGTTTAACTGTAATATTATAGTAGGACTCAATATGGTAACAAGTCAAAGTTCAAAGATAATAATTATTGCAATTCCCAACATCATATTTAGGAAATTAACGCAAAGGGAAAAAATAAATTAAGAACCACCCCCATATGCGCTAAGAAATTCGATAAAAAATTTGGAATAGCTTTAATTCCAACGCCAAATAGGAGAAGCTAATCTCTACGGATTCCCAAATATTTTGTCACAATAACCTATGCGATTTATATTCAACCAAACCGTTTGCGAGGAAAATTGATTGAGATAAATACGATAACTCGCCTCTAAGTACATGAATCCCAAAGTTTTGTAAAGCTTATTATTAATGTTAAAGGAAAACATATTGAGATCAAAATATCCTAAATATAATATGCGATAACAGATAAACTCACCCGCGTCATGGTCGCCACCTACAATCCACCACCCAAATCCAAAAGCAAAGCAGAATTTTATTTAAAAACAAATAAAAATAAATTCCCAAGCGACGATAAAGGCTGAAGTAACGAGCCGGGAGATAAACTAACTTCTATTGCGACCGCGTTGCAAGGGAACCTCCATCAAGTTTTCCACAAAATAAATTAAGAATAAATCACCCAGAGATCAAAAACTCTGAAATCATAGAAGTTCCAAATAAAGCCCTTTGTTAAGGAGAGTCCAGTAGGAGATTAGGCAATAAACGTATTTCCAACATCGATGGCACTGAAGGTTTCCCTATAATATAACTCAATCAACAAATAAAATTTTTAGGAATAACCTTACTAAATAAAATGATTAACTCCACCATAAAAACTGCGATAAGGAAGATCTCTTCTAGACGTTCTAATCATAAAACAATTCTCTGAAAAGCTAAAAATCAATAATTTAAAATAATTGATAATATAGGATACTTGCTATGAATCCACTTGATCGCCCACGAATGTTTATTCGACTGAAATAGCGTGATAAAACGAAGGAGTAAATAATCTAATCCGAGGAGATTTTGGCATTTAAGTTTCAGTCGATCGATAGCAATATTTCTCCTCGCACACTCATTTACACTATAGGAGGCGACAGATGCACCCAACTTCGGGCATTACGTATACACACTTAATCTCAGACATCTGCACACAAACAGACGACACAACTCGACAACACAAGAGTGCGTGCACCAACCGAAAATTCTCTCACCCAATCATCGTACCGGGAGAGAATTGAACACACACCCATAAGGCTAGAGATTGCCTAAGAATAAAAATTCGGCGCAGCACTAATCAATGCACACTCCTCGTGCAGGCCGATTCCACATAATGCGCTGATAGGCACACACCTTTTTATTCTCCCTTTGGGCATCCTGACTTATATAATAGATGCCAATCGATCAAGACGGATCAGTAAATTTTGGAAATAATTAAAATGCACTGCAATTCGAACCCAGCAACCGAGGGTATAACGACCAGAATTCCTGACGATAATTTAACTTCAAATTCAAGAGCCCGGCAGTCGAGTAAATTTTCATTTTTTTTGTAAATAAACATTTTGATTTTGATTTTAATTTTGTATTTATTGAATTAATGAGGAGTTAGCAGTAAATAGTTACAATCTACATTAACCTCTACTGTGACTAATTTCAACTACCTTACTAGAATTTACCCGAGTACGTTAATTTTGTAGTTATTATTTGTTCAATTATGTATATTATCATTAAATTTTTAATGAGTTAGATAATGATTTGGACGTTACGATGATTAATTATGAATTAAGAAAGCATCTCGATTCGCAATTCGATAATCGTTGGGCTCTTGAAATTAAGGTACGCTAAATTCAACTAATTAGTTAACTAAGCCTCAACCATTCAAGAACGTCAGGTAGTACCTAAACAACATTAGGTCCATTTATTACAGATTATCTGATTTTATTACTTTTACGATTTTCAATTTAATCTAAATGAATTCTTAAGTATCTTAAATACTTAACATTGTTTCACATGTATAAGATAATTAAATTACGAGATTTCTGGTTTAGAATTTTAATTTTTCCTTTTAAAGATAAGGTCAATATTATTGAAGCAATCCCCTAGTTTAGATGATTCGAACTTTGTGTTGACAAGTCTAGCGTGTCCCCTTTTTATTTTTTGTGATATACTTCATTTATATAATTTTTTTTATGATAATCAATATTAAAAATTTTGAAAATAAAAGCCCTTCTCCAAACAAGTGGGTACGACTTGTTAAAAAATCTTTTTTTTTATCAAACTAACGCCGATGATTAAAAATACAAGGTATAAGGGATTTCGGGCGGGAAACCCAACATTTGTAAACTGCAGGATAGGAATGATCAATTTAATTAAATCTTGTTCAGAAGGATCCGGAGCCCTTGTTTATGTCCCCAACCAAGTTGCCGATCAGTGGCGACAAATATGGAGACGATTTTGGCAGGAAAAGTACCCCGAAGTGCCCCAACCAAGAGAAAACCAACGGGATGCCATACCCACAGTGGTGAATACTAGGAGGCAATTCATGCAGAACGAACAACTAGGCGGCCCGAGTCCGGCCCAAGAAATTCATGTTCGGGCCCGAGCTCTGCTGGCACGCCTTGAAGACCATCAACGCCAGGTCAACTCCCACGTAATCTGGGCCAGGCAATACCTGGCAAACGTGGAAGATGATATCGCGGCCGGTAGGATCGCGGATTCCTACAATTACGTGCCGCCGCCCAGCTCCAGGCCTATCCGAAACACAAAGAGACCGGTCTTTGTATACTACGGAGATCCGTTCACCCAGCCGACCACGGATGAGAATGTGGAGGGGCGACATCAAAACCCTGATTTCCGTTAGAAAGCCCAACCTGAAAAATTTACAGTGACCCTAATGAGACTGAACGTCATTATTAATAAAAAATTAGCCTTTTGTTTGTGTGTTTTTGAATTTTGTGGTTATTATCATCCTGTAAAACATTAAAATCAGTTTTTGTTTCCATAAATTTTATTTCAATAAATATCAAACTCTAAAATGTTTTCTTTAATCTTTCTTATTTAAACAAATTTTCTACGATGATATTTTTAATTAAAATATCTTCTTATTTTGTTTTTTTAAAAATTAATCTAAACTTTTTAATTTTTAAAATTTTCAATTTAAAAATTTCTTCATCATAAAACTTCCTCATATCCCCCTTCTTAAGAAATTTTTAAGTTTTTCCACATTTCTTTCGATCCTTTTTCCATCTTCATTTCTTAAGATGTATCGTCTGTCATGCACTTTCTCTATCACTTTGTACGGACCTTCATACCTGTCCTGGCCTTTGTGCCGTGTTTCTACTTTTACTAATACTTCTTCTCCTACATTGAATTTTCTCCTTGTTTGTTCTTCTAGTTCTTCCTTTATCGGTATTTCTTTGGACCCATACCATTTTTCCCTGCTAATCTTTTTTCCAAAAACTATCTCTGCCGGGCTTTTCCCTGTCGTTTTTTGTTTGGTTGCATTTAAAGTGAATTCGACTTCTGGTAATATCTCTGCCCAATCCGTCTTCTTTCTATCCTGTAAAGTAGCATTTATCAAATCCCGTATTGTCCTGAATTGTCTTTCTATCTGACCGTTTGTTTGGTGATGGTATGGACTCGAAAAACATAATTTAATATCTAACATCTTTGTGAATTCTCTCATCATTCCTGATTCAAACGCCTTTCCGCAATCAACTCTTATCTCTTTTGGGCATCCAAATCTTAAAATCCACTTTTCTAAAATCGTTTTCTTTATTGTTTCTTCGTCTTGTTTTGTTATCGCTGTCAAGACTTGATACTTACTATACTGATCTATTATGCCCAATATATACTTCTTACGTCCTTTTGTTTCTGCCAACGGTCCACATATATCTACGAATATGATTTCGAACATTTCCTTCGAATCTTGTCTTTTTACTGGTTCTTTCGTTGTTATTGTTAAAGCCTTGGTTTTTTGACAAATCTCACAACTTCGAACAATCTCCTGAATCTTACTCCACAGGTGTTTTCCAACATATCTATCTTTCATATAATCGGCTATCTTCTCGACTCCAGCATGACACAATAGTCTATGTATTTCCTTTATTGTTTCTTGTAACTCATTTTCAGGTATCATCGTTTTCTTTCGTACTTCTTCTACAATTCCATGTTGGATGTTGCTTCTTCCCTCTTCTCTGATCGAGTCTAGTAATCTTGTTTTTATCTTTCCTTTCTTAGCTTCTTCGTGGGCCATTTGACATTGAACACACGTGTCACATTTAGTTCTCGACACCATGTCTGCATTTTGGTGATTAATACCCTTTCTGTATTCTACTCTTATATCTAAACTGCTCAAATAATTGATCCATGTTTGGAATTGTGAAGTAATCGGCTTCTTGGTTGTCATCATAAACGTGATTGCCTTGTGGTCTGTCCTGAGCGTGAATCTTCTTCCGTAGAGATAGTGCTTAAAATGAATGCAAAAATAATATACCGCCAATAGTTCCTTTCTTGAAATACAATATCCTTTCTCGTGGCTCGTCATCGAGTGTGATCCATACGCAATTACTCTTTCCTTTCCATCTTTATCTCTTTGTGAGAGTACTGCTCCAATGGTATCGAAACTAGCGTCGGTATCTAAAATGAACTCTTTTTTCAGATCCAGAAAACATAAGATTGGCGCCGTCGTGAGTGCTAATTTCAATCCCTCAAACACGCTATTCGTTCCTTCACTCCATTCTAATTTTTTGTTACTTGGTCCGCTACATAATTGTTCTAACATCCTTGCCTTCTTTGCATAATCACTGATGAATCTTCTATAATAATTGCAAATACCTAAAAAGCTTCGGAGTTTCTTTACGCAGTTAGGCTTCCCAAAGTTCTGTATGGCATGAATTTTAGATGGATCTGTCTGTACTCCTTCCTTGCTGATTATGTGTCCTAAGAATCTGATTTCTTTCTTTATTATTTGGCATTTTTCTGGATTAATCCTTAGGCCTGCTTCCTCAATCGCCTTTAACACTTCTCCGAGTATTGTATAGTGTTTCTCTTTATTGCTTGAATAAATCAAGATGTCGTCCAAATACACCATTGCTCCCTTTATTTTGCCTAATACTTTTGTCATCATTTCTTGGAACGTACCTGGTGCTGCTGCAATTCCAAACGGCATTCTGTTGAAACAATATTGTCCGTTCTTTGTTGAGAAAGCTGTTTTCTCCTGTGATTCTTCTTCTAGTTCCACTTGGTAATATGCATTACCTAGATCGATTGAGCTGAAAAAGACGGATCCTCCTAACAAATCCAACATCTCGTCTATGTTTGGCATTGGAAATGCCTGCCTCTCTGTTACCGCGTTCAGCTGTCTAAAGTCCAAGCATAGTCTAATATCCTTTTTCTCTTTTTTCCATACACATATTAGCGGTGTATTCCATGGAGAGTTACATTTCCGTATAATTCCATTTTTGTACAAATTTTGTATTGCTTCTTCAATCTTTGATTCCAAATTTAGTGGTTGGCGATATGGTTTTATGTTTATCGGCTCACCTCTTGTAACTATCTTGTGTTTTACCAAATGTGTGCGACCCACATCCCATTTATCTGCCATAAACACGTTTCCACTGTTTGTTATAATTTCCTTTAAGTTTCTATCTTCATTGATCTTTAACTGCTCCAACGCTCGTATCAATCGTTCTTCATCCTTTATTTTTCTGCCAAATTTTGCTTCAATGTTACAAATATAGTTCTTGTCTTTTTCACTAGCCTCGATATCTTTAATTTTTAACAGTCTAAATCCAAATGTTTCTTGTAATTCGATTCCTCCAATCACGTCTGGTGTCACTTTCTCCGCCACAATGAATATAACTTCCTTCGAAACATTTCCAATGGTTACTTGCACCTTCGTTTTTCCTATTGTCTCGATCGTACTCTCGTTTGCGCATCGTAACTTATCGTCACTTTTCGTCAATTGTTGTCCTCGTAGCTTGTTGAAACAGTTCACACTCATTACATTGATTCTTGCCCCAGTGTCTAATAAACAGTCGAAATTTTCCCCATTCATCCTTACTGTTATACTAGGCCTTCCTTGCATTCTGTTATACAAAATTTCAACAACCTGCTCCGTTTCGATGGTTCCAATTCTCTCCACTTCCTCTTCAAACATTTCTCTCTTTAGGAACCTGTATACTTTCTCGCTTACCCTTCCAACATTCTCCCACTTTTCTGCCCCTTGAGGATATCCCATCAAATTTTCTGTTAGAATATGGCTCCAACCAACTCCTCTACTGGTGGAGCCCTGTTGTTTGGGTACGTCTTCCTAAAATTATCTTCATTTGTCTCTACACACGATTCCCTTTCTTCTTCTTCCTCGATACCATTTATTCGACTGTATCTGTTTCCCGTGAATCTTTGTCTCTCCGTTGCTTGCCCGTACCTCATCTTTGTATAACACTCCTCGGATCTATGACCATTTCTGCTACATCTTTCACAGCGTATTTCCTGACACAATCTTCTTATATGACCTTCTTTCCCACACCCAAAACATCTTGGAGCTTTTTTATCTGGACAGTTTCTACTTATATGTCCGCTTCTATGACATGTCCAGCATTCTATTTTACCTTTTATTGGACAATCAATTTTCGTGTGTCCTATTTTGTGGCATAACCAGCATTCTGGCATTTCTCTTCGGATACTTTCTTCTCTCTGTTCTTTCTTCTTGTATTGTACTCTTCCCTGTGGTTCCTGATAGACCACTCTGGCGTAACTTTTCATACTGTTTATCTGCTCTCTTTGCTTTTCTACTTTGTCCATCAGAGTTAGTGTTTCCTTTATTTCTTCTGTGCTTTTTATCTTCCGTAGTATCACTTCTTTCTCAACTTCTTTATTCTCCGCACATACTATTAACATCCTTGCTGTTAATTTCTCTTTGGTAAATTCTTTATTTTCGAACAACCTATCAACAAGGTCCTCCACCTTTTTAAAATACGTTTCTATTTCTTCACCCTTCCGCTTATAATTCAACAAGTTTTGTAGATCCTTTAAAACATCTCTTTCACGATCGAATGCCAATCGCAACCTAGCCTGGAATCCTTCGGCTTTTTTCAGTGTTTTGGCGTACACTTCCAGGAGATCCTCATCAATCATGCAAGATGTTAATCTTTCCTGGTCTTTCTTCTGCGTGATTCCCTTGGTGTCGAAATAAATTTCGCATCTTTTAATGAACTTTTCCAAATCGTCCCCTTGGCAGAATACCTTTGGTAGCAATCTTTCGGTGATTGCGTCCGTGTTTACCGCTGCCACCATATTAGGAGGTTCATCCTGTAAAACATTAAAATCAGTTTTTGTTTCCATAAATTTTATTTCAATAAATATCAAACTCTAAAATGTTTTCTTTAATCTTTCTTATTTAAACAAATTTTCTACGATGATATTTTTAATTAAAATATCTTCTTATTTTGTTTTTTTAAAAATTAATCTAAACTTTTTAATTTTTAAAATTTTCAATTTAAAAATTTCTTCATCATAAAACTTCCTCATAGTGGTATGATTTAATATCGTAACGATTTGGATGAATATTTAAATAATTTACGATTGGTGGATTCTAAATTAACGTCATTGTTTTGCAGAGATGGGACCACTGGAAATTATGCAAAGGGAATTAGAACATTCCCGTAAACTTAACAAGGATTTCTACACCCAACTTAGCGAGATGTCCCGGGAAATCCAACAAACCAAAGTCTCATGGTTGGAACCGAAGAAAGTAAAACTTCTTCATCAGCGACTTACTGTAGCCCAAAAGGGATGGGCGGATGAAAGACAGTTGAATCAAAGTTTGCGGACACAGATAAAGGGTCTGGAGGTCGCATTGTCGGCCTGCCAGGAAGGGGCAGCAGTGACTTACCCCCTTGTCTTTGCCCCTGCCCAGCTGGCCTACAGAGATACGGTAACGACTCCACAAGCCACGCCGAAAACAAACAACTACCGACCCGGACGCAAGGAGTGGGCTAAACGTCGAGCCGCTCGATTATTGAATAATGCCTAATTAACTTGTAAAATGTATTCATTTTATAAAAAATATATTTCTTGTTATTTGAAACAATATTTTCAAGGATTTGATAAGTGTTGACTCATAGAGGTAGTATGAAGACATTGCACCACCTGAACGAGAAACTGGCGCGAAAATTATAAGTACGAACGATTGCGAGCACAAGTCTTCTATCGACAGCTCGTTGGACCCAGAGATCTTCCGGTCAATTACAGCTTTAGCAGTAGCGCTCACTTTTTGCGGACGATCTACCCACTCGAACACAATTCCAACGTTGCCTAGCAACGGGTGCCGAGTGGTAACAAAGAAATATTTATATGACGTTACCGGGGTAACCACGACACTATTTAAACAAACATCAACACCCAGTAACCCACCAAAACTAAGCAATAATCAAATAAATTTAATGTAATGCTTCAATAAAGAAAAATTAAGAAAAAACTAAAAAAACTACGAAATGGCAAAAACATGTAGACGTTTTGTCTAAACACATGGACAAACCCACGCAAAAATCAGTACATTATTTACTAAATTCTGGTACTTCTTAAGATTAAACTTTAAGATCTATCCTCAAACATTTTTTTAATTTCTTTTTATTGAACGACAGTATGTAATTTCTGTTTATTATTATTATTGTTATTATTTTTTTGGTTATTAATACTTAACTATTATATATGTTACATTGTGCCTAATAAATACTTAACTTAGAAATATGTATTTATTATTGCAGTGAACAAGTCTTTAAATTCTTCAATTGAAGAATGCTCTGAGCCAACTTGAATCTATTGAATGATTTAAATAAATTCTAATTTTCAAATTTTCATTAATTTTTGTTCTAATTTTCAAATTTTGGTTATTTTTAGTTCTATTTTCTAAATCTTAGCAACTTTTCGTTTTAATTTTCAAATTTTGGAGGTAAAAAGTTCAATTTATAAATTTTCCTTTGTATATTTATTTTAAATTTAATATAAATCTTTTTAAAACATTTAACCCTGAATTTTGCGATCCTATGACAAAAGAAATATGATGGTAGAACCTAAATTCAATAAGTTAAAATTATTTGAATAGAAATTTTTATTTTATTTAAAGTTAAAGTCAGTTAAATCTCGTCAGACTTTTAATAAATGAAATGGTGTAAGATTATTAACAATAGTATTCTAACGTTGGGCATTACTTAATTGTACTAAAGTTTTGTTTTTTGGCACAGTCATACCTAAAATACGTAGCCTCCATAACGAATTGATGGAAAAGATGATTCATCACAGTAGCTATTGAGCATCAAAAAGAATACAAATATTAATAAAACATTAAAAAATAAATAAAAATAATAACAAAACATCAAAATTTGAAATACAATCAATTCTTTTTTATTAGTTTTTTAGGCGTTTTTGAAGCTATGCGGTTTTCTCCCTTCGGTCCAGAAAGGGAGTAATCTTTGTCAAACCTAAACCAACCAGATATTTTTGAATAGACTTTTCTATAGAATATCATTCAAATCACAATGTTCCGTTTCAAATTTTTAAAAATATTTAAAGCAAAAATTGGTATTAAATTCTATATTTAAACTTTATTTTTAATTTCTCTACCAACGCTTTTCAAAAATTATGGAGCGTATCTCTATTTATACAACGGAAGTCATGTCTTTTTTATGCTTTTTATGCGGTTTTCTGAGGAAGGTATCAAAAAAGGTATAAAAAAAGAATTAAGTGTATTAACAAAAAATTACCAAACTAGCTTCAAAACGTAAAATTACCTATCAAGTATTTATTTATTTAGTTTTGCTGGGCAAAAACTAAGATTTTAAATTTTTGTTTATCTGGCTCGACATCCGATAAAATTCTGGCGCGCAAAATGCAAATAGACAAAAAAATAATCAAATTCAGCTTATTTAGCATTAAATAATACAAAAAGTAGAAAAAAGGATACAAAAAATAAATAAAAGCATTTAAAAAGAATTGAAAAACATTAAAAACTAGCAAAATTAACCAATTTCATCAAATTACCTTCAAATTCATCGAAGACGCTTATATTCTGGAAAATAAATATTAGAATTAGGCCTAAAATATAATTAGAAACATTTATTAAAAAGAATCACGAAAATATGTAAACCAGGAGAAAAGTGATGATATATTGTAAAAACATGTAGGTGTTTTGTTTTACCGCATCAAAAAACATGCATGTAAAACCCCCTTATACGAGATTGGCATAACACATGTTGGGCTTAGACCCAAAATTAAAACAAAAAACAAATGTAAATAAAACAAAAAATAAAAAGATGAGAATAAGGAAAATGGTCACTGCACATACACACGCACTGCAAGAAGAGACCAAAAATAAAATAAAACAAATTAAAAATATAACAAAATTAAATAAAAACAAATAATTAATTAAAATCCTTGAAAAAGCCTACAGCTGCAGACAGAAACATACGAGAAAAGAAATAAACTGCCAAAACCTTGCAAAATAAGGTCTAGAAAAACACAGGCAGAAGAGGCGACCAGAAAACAAAATATTGGGGTTAAAAAATAATATTGTAAGAAAATAATAATAAAAATAAAATCCAACAACAAAATATTAATATACCAAAAAATAAAATTATAAAAATAATTTGAAATAAATAAAACAATTAAAAAGCCCTAAAAATGGCGGAAAATCGCCCATTGGTCGCACACAGACACAAAAATACTATAAAAGCAGTAACCAAATTCATTATTTACACACCTTTATAACAAAAACTTTTATAACTCTTATCAATTTTGAAAACTTATTCTACTAAGTAAGGAAATTTTAAATTTGTTTTTATCTTTTATCAAGTTAATGTAATTTCGTATGTTAATAATATCGTTAAATTTTCGTAATGTTTTGTTCATAATACTTTGTTGATGATTTAATATGTCTTTTATATTAATTATATACGAGGTCCCGCATACATTATTATATATGTATAGTAATAGTTCTCGATTAGGCAGATCCGCGATCCCGGCTGGTGGATTGAGTTCCCTAGTTGCGATCGTGGGTCGAGCCTAGTCGAAATCTCGGCCTGTCCGCCACGGGGCCTGGCAAAATGGCACAGGACCCTCCTCGTAGGGTACTGTTAAACAACTCGCAGCGGCTGATGGCAACGTCGGTCGGAGCGAGCAGGAAATTTCAAAATCACGGGAAGAGCGCCGTTGACTAGGGGTTTTAGAGTGATTATTCGGTAATCACGAGGAACGTTTTTCGAAAACCTCGTCATCTAATTAAGGGGCACGGGTAACAGGGATAAGATAATTTACGACAGGTTCAACTCAGCATTCTTGGAGTGGATCTGAGCAGTTTTTATGGGGAATGTCAGACTCATTTTAATCTCTTTAAAGACAGTCTAGTAATAAAAGTTACGTCAACTAAACTAATCACACCGAAAAATCCAAAATGACCGGACAATGTCGATTCCATCACAATACACTAGAATATTAAGTAAATCGTTGGCACTCCGCCCACAGTTACTACATTCTGGTTGTGCGATAATCACCAGCAGATTAACAAAAAGTTACCCACTCTAAATTTTCACGCATTATCGAGCACCAAAATTTAGTGGTCAAATAACTCAAATGCAACAATCGATACGAGATACCATCGACTAAACTATTTTAACTCATTCGCACTTATTAAGTTGATATTATACGAAAAGTGTTAAACTCAAAACCAACGTTACCCTGACCATTTCTCCATTATCCGATAGGACTAAGCGAAATTTACATTCATCAGTCCTGAAATAGATAAGATAATCGCAAATAGAGTAAATCACGATAAAATAATCATGAATAAAGTGATCTTAAATACAATATCCATAAATAAAATAGTAGTAGAATGTGAGCCCGTCAGATACAAACCCCCCTTGGATTACGTAACTATTACGTAACATTTGACCTCTGTACGCGCAGTTGCTACCTGGAGATTGACCTTTGTCCAGTAGTTGCTACCTAGTAATTGACCTTTGGTCAGTGACCTCATGATTACATCACTTGACCACTGGTCAGTGCACACTTATTATGTCACTGGTCACTTATTACATCACTGGTCACTACTCGGAGACTAGTAACCTAACTGTTATTATGTCACGTAGTTGTGGACCAACACACCTACCTTCTAGAACAGGGATGGCGAACCTTTTTTTGACTGCGTGCCAATAAATATTATTTTTATAAAATGAAAATACATGCGTGCCAATACAAATTATTTTTATTAAATGAAAATACATGCTTTTAAAAATTATATATAGATTCATTTCTATAATATGCTGACATATTTTTTAATGGGATTTTTGTTGCTGAATATTTCTCGATAATGCATCAATATCCGGATCATAGTTTGACAATTTTAATGAAATACAAGCCTCCCCACATTCATCGGTAAGTCTGTTTCGTACATCAGATTTTATATTATTCATAATCGAAAATAGACTTTCACAGCTATACGTTGATGAAAATATTTTTAGAATAGCTAAAGACAATTTCTTCATCGCATTAAATGTTTCTGGGAGCGAACACCATGTCTTCAACAACATATTATTCGTGTTTTCGTATTCTTCTTCATTTAATTTTTTTTTTTCATTATTTTCTATTTCTTGCCTTAACTCTATAAATTTCAGCTTCCAAATAGAACTTGATTGAAACTCTGCCAACTGCATTTCTAAATTCTTCAACTGTAACCAGTCTAATTGATCCATTTTAGCAGTTTCCAAATCAAACTTGTCTGGATATTTAATAAAGTTAATTAATGGTTGAAATTTTTTGAAATCTTGAAATCTCTTAGCAAAACTGTCTTGTATGTCATTTATAACTTGGCTATAAAAATTTATATTAATTTCATAGACTCCATGAATAGAAAATTTTTGGAGGTGATCTTTCAACAAAGGAAAATACTTAAAATGATTGTTGTCAATATCGCGTTTAAATATTACTAATTTGGACTCAAAACCTTCAATAATATCGAACATTACATCAATTGATTTTCCGGGACCTTGCAATTTAATATTTAATTCATTTAAATGATTGGAAATATCCGTTAAAAACATTAATTTGGTGGTCCAGTTATTATCAAAAAGTTCAGGAATTTCGGGTTTTTTATCATTAAGAAACATGATAATTTCATCAAAACATTCTACAAAACGTTGTAACACAAATCCTCTACTAAGCCAGCGTACGTGATTATACATTAACAATCCATGATAATTTGAACCTACCTATTGTAGAAGCAACTGAAATTGCCGCTTATTCAAAGCTCGAGCTGCTATAAAATTTATTATTTTGGAAACAATACTTAAAATATCATCAAATGCTGCCAAACCAGAATCTAGAAGGTAGGTGTGTGGAAGGTTCTAGAAGGTAGGTGTGTGGAAGTTGGTATGTGTGTGGAAGGTCGTAGAAGGTAGGTGTGTGGAAGGTAGGTGTGTGGAATCTCGTAGAAGGTATGTGTGTGGAAGGTTCTAGAAGGTAGGTGTGTGGAAGTTGGTAGGTGTGTGGAAGGTTCTAGAAGGTAGGTGTGTTGGTCCACAACTACGTGACATAATAACAGTTAGGTTACTAGTCTCCGAGTAGTGACCAGTGATGTAATAAGTGACCAGTGACATAATAAGTGACCAGTGGTCAAGTGATGTAATCATGAGGTCACTGACCAAAGGTCAATTACTAGGTAGCAACTACTGGACAAAGGTCAATCTCCAGGTAGCAACTGCGCGTACAGAGGTCAAATGTTACGTAATAGTTACGTAAGCCAAGGGGGTTTGTATCTGACGGGCTCACATCCTACTACTTAAAATAATCCCGAAATAATCAATAAGTTAATCACCAACCCGAATGCCGATGATGAGAACCACGAAACTGTGACGGAAAAATTAACGTTAATGACTCTAATATGATAATAATGAGAATCATTTATGAGTGACATCGCTAATATAGAAAACGATTTTGCAAGTTTAACCTCACTACCATCCTTTCAATTTATTGTACCATCATCAACAACAAGATAATTGCCCCTGTTGTCTTACGCATGACCGAACTACCGTGATTCTGACCGTTTCCTACGGATTCCTCCCCTCATACAAGTGAATTTTATCGTGTCGCCCGGAATAACACCCATCAATTATCTTGATATTTATATATGTAGGGATAACCTCAGTGAATAATTCCTTACCTCCCCATTTAGTTCATTTCACCGAGAAGATCGCCTATAACGGAATGCCTAGCTTATCAAACCTTCCGCGGATTCCCCGTCTTTCTGAATCATCAATAGGTACGAGACAGAGACTTGAACAACTGGAACGAGAACACATCGCTCTACGAACGAAGTACGAGAAACTGAAGGGAACCTGGAGATCTCCGGAAACCACCCGGAACTTATTTCAAAAGATATCTCGCCTGTCTCGGGCCCGAAATGATCTGATTGTTGAAACGCGGAGTCAACGTGTCACTATCGCAGAACAAAGCGCGGATTTACGGAGAATCTTTACCGAAAGTGAACTCCGAACTCGTCTATCGAGTCACTCTTGGGAGCAGGATCTGAATATAATACCGGCCCATCACCTTCCTACAAATTCAGCACCCCGGCAATCGAATGAGCAAGTCACGAGTGAGATCATTGGACCCAGAAACGGAACACAACGGCGACGGCCGAATCGAAACCGTCGCCGTCGTGAGAGGCGCCGGGCGAAGGCGAATCAAATAAGAGCAAATGAGAGAGCCGGAGAGGCAGTTGATGTACGCGGGCCGCCTCCAGCTTACACTGAATTCGAATTTCCGGAGATGGACCCGGACATAGTGTATGCCCCATCACTAACGATCCACCCACCACCTACTCCTATCTACATCGATCTAGAGGCGGATGAGTCGGGGCTACCAAGTTTGGATCACATTCTGGAAGACTTGGGCCTAACCTCCGATGAAACGGTCGTACTAACTGGGCGAGCATCATCGACCACCCGCTCTGCGATCATCTCACCGGCCACTCCAAGTCAGGAAGAACCGAGTTCTTCGGTGTTCCCCTCAACCACAACGCGTCGAGTCCCGAAGCGTCGGCGTCTATCGGTTGACATAGATGACGAAACGGAATCTTAAATCGAGTAGAACGTGTTTTCTCAACAGGAATATTCATTGCCGAGTAACCCAAATCTGACTTAATTCATCGTGATCCATCTGTTAATCTTTATGATCGTAGAATTCCTCTCTTAGTCGAAATTATCATAATTAAATAAATGTTTGATTTATACTTGCTCTTCAATTAAATCAATTTGAATATATAAACTAATGTAGGTAATAATGAATTTAGAGGAAATTTAGCGATGTGGCTCATTCAAATAAAATACAAGAGATAGCTAAGAGCGAAATAAATAAATGGATGGAGTAGAAAGAGTGACTGACCCTCACGAAGTAGGTTAATGACAATCAGTACTAATGTGGAACAAGGGCGTAAAGTCATATGTAGAACATTCTCACAAATTCATTCTCTTGACTGTCAGCGCGATAAATTGGGCTCATAGTGGAAATCCCAGGGTTCAGATGGTAAGCGTAAGTCCTTCTAACCACCGCTGCGAAAAGGGAAACGAAGGTTGTTCGAGGAGTAGTACTGGAGACAGTACTCACCTGCTCGAATGGCATTCGGCTGTCGCGTACGGTACCAACATGATTTCGGTCATGGGTACGTGACAGTACATCAAAATCGTGAGGTGTACGTGAGGATGTCGACCCTAGATTATGGATAATTGTGACTATAACCGGGGATGTGAGTTACTCGTAATTTGTTCTCCGTACATTCCAACACAAATTATTTTCTAAAAATTCATTATTTCAAGAAACATTTATTTCTTCAAGAAAATTTTTAGATCGGAGAAGCTTCAAAAGTAAGGCAAATCTGTGCCAAAACTTTAATTTAATTTTTTTTATTATTATTATTGTAATTAATAATTTTATGGTCATCATTAATTTAGATATTAAAATTTCTTTTTGGTCGTTACTTTTTAATTTATCAACCCATATTTGAAAAGGCATCAATTAGCGTAGGTTTTAATTACCACTTCAATATTTTGAATAAAATCAGACCATATAATTATGGATATTTGGCGTTAAAAAAACTGAAACCCCCATACCACTAAAAAAAAATTTTTACTGGAGAAGGGGGTTTTAAAAAATGTTTTTCAATTATTTGTTTTAATGGATAATTTTTTTAAAAATTATTTGTTTTAATGAAGTGAATTATTATTTAATTTAATTTTTTGTTTAAATTTTCAAATTTAATTCACGATTAAAAAAAGCCTAAGTATTTTTTCTCGATTAAAAAGCCTAAAAATAAAAATTGGCTCAAATCACCTACCGATTAAAAAATCTAAAAATATTTCCTCGAATAAAAAAGCCTAAGTATTTTTTCATACTTAAAAACCAATAAAAATAAAATTGGCTCAAATCCCCTGTCGACTTAAAAGCCTAAAATATATTTGATCGATTAAAAATCCTGAATAATTTTTTTTTATTTTAATTACTTTAATTATTTTTTTAATCAAGTCAATAATTTTATTTATTTATTTATTTTTTAATAATATTATTATTAAATTTAATTGTTTGTTTTAATCGAGTGACTTGTTTTATTTATTTATTTTTAAAATATATTATTATTAAATTAAATTGTTTGTTTTAATGAAGTGAATTAAATAATTATTTATTATTTTATATTCATTTAATTATTTATTTAATATTATTATTATGTTTATTTGATTAATTATTTATTTAATATTATTATAATTATTTTATTATTATTAATAATTTTTATTTATTTATTTTATTTTTTAAAAAAAAATTTAATTGCAAGTCTAAGAATAATTTTTCAATGCAAAAAAGATTGATAAATCATCGATAAATTTTGAATTGTAAAAATAACAAACTTTCAATCCATACAAATATTTTAATTGATAATATAGATTAAATAAAAGAATATTAATTTTTATTTCAAATCAAAAATATCCGAGTAATATGCTTTACGGATTTCGACCAAAAATATATGGTTTGTTTGGTCACGTTTGAAATCGTGGCAACATGTACATCCATTTGCACATGTTACTCTCATACTATCTTTACAAACAATGCAATTTGCAACACATCGGTCACCAGATCCCTGTACGTTGTTATAGTGAATCTCGAGAAGTTATTCAACGTTAATACCTGTGAAAAGGTAAATTTCTGTTGCGAGAAACTCTGGTGCGCAATAATCCAACGTATTTTTAATTCTTGGATAAAGTTCCTGAATTTTCTTTTATACATGTTAATAATGTTAAAAAAATTTCAAAGTAAGATGTTAAAAAATAAATTAATATGAAATTTTCAAAATAATAATAATAATAATAATAATAATAATAATAATAAATTGATTAATAACTGAACAACAATCACTAGGTACTGTATACAAATGACTGAGTACTGTGCAACTCACTATATACATACTAGACATTGAATAATTGAGTGTCATATTCATTAAAATTCCTTATTTAACTAATATTTACCCTTTGAACACCAATATTCAACCAACTTAACCCACTTAAAAATAAAATAAAATTTTCACTCAATCATTTCCCCTTAAAATACTTGGTTATTCACCATACACACACTCACAATATGTTATCAATAACTAGTTACTGAACAAATCAATATCAAAAATTGTTTTCTGACCAAGAAATCTTTAAATAAAAGCACATAAAAATTTGAACAATCAAAAGAAATACAATTTCAATTACAAATTTTATTAACTTCTTCACTCTTTTATCGATTCTTGATATCTCCAAATTGTTTGGTTGCTTAATTACCTGGTTGCTACCAAGAAACTATTAATCAAATTCATTGAAGCCCAATCAATTGTTGTATTTTCTCTGAATAAAAATTTATTGCTTTGTTTACAGTCTTGTATGTGTTGGGCCAGAACACAAATGGCCTTGAGAATAGAGACGAGATAATATAATAACGGGTCATCTATCCACAGAACCCAGTTGAACTTCACCCAGTTTCAAGACGCTAAAGAGTCAACAACCCAAAACCCCAAATACACCATCAAAAAAAGGAGTCTTGAACGAAACATTCTATCTATTCTTCTTATCTGAGATTCACTAAGCCTGCCAATCTTCCAAACAATCGGTATCTAATCAGTCCTATATCAAATAAAGTCAATTCCCCAGACTAAACAAAATCTCAAAGCTAAATCGCACAACAGATATCGATTCGTCAAAATCAGAACTTGCTAAAGAAATTAATCAATCAGAAAGCAAAGAAAACCAAGACCTTAGCGAGATGAATATCTAACTAACAGAATATTGAACTCATGATTAACAATGAACTAATAATTCTTAGACTATTAACTATTCTTTATGTGTGATCAAAACCGGACTGTATGTCCTCTTTCACTTCATCTTGTAATCCATAAATTGATGTATAAGTATGATTATTTTTATGCATGTGGGTTTTGAGGTCACGACCCTGTAGCTCGTAGACCCAATCCGTATGTAGGGGAAATTGGAAGGTAAGGGAGTAGTCTTGTGGCTGCTCCTTCATCATCCGTTTCCTGAAAAATAGACCTAAAATCACTAATAACAATCGGCTAAAAATCACTAACACTGAGTAGTCCAGTGAGCACTCATTAACTATGAAATGAACATACATAAATCTTAAGGACAAAGAGAGGGAATGGGTAACGGGGAAAATTGCGAAATCGTTGGAACAGTTAAAATGAATAGCCAGAGGAAAAAGATTAATCCGAACGACTAAAATCATGTAAAATAATGTTTTAAGAATTAAATTATGTTGAATTGAAACGGGAAATATGGCAGAACGCTGCGCAAATTTTCGGAAATTATTAAAACATTCATCATGAAACTATAAAATAAGGGCGGATCGCTGCTAAAATTTTCCGAATTAATTAAAATACTTATAGAAAATAGTAAAGTAAAAGTGGAATGTTGTTCAATTGTTAGTATTATATTCTCTTGGAATCACAAAATAAGGGCAGAATGCTGCTCAAATTTTCCGAATTAATTCAAATACTTAACAAAAATAGTAAAGTAAAAATGGAACCCGTAAAATAAGGGAGGAACGCTGCTCAAATTTTACGAATCGATGAAAATACTTTTTCGAAAACTGCAGAATAAGGATTAAACCGTAAAATAAGGGCGGAACGCTGCCAAAATTTTTCGAATTAATAACAATACTTTATCGAAAACTGTAAAATACGGATTGTTTACAGCTAAATCTTTATATAAGAAAAATATTTTATAAAGCTGAGGAATAAGGACGGATCCCTACTAAAAACTTGATAAAAATAATGATAATAGTAATGATAATGGTAATTATAATAATAATAATAATAATAATAATAATAATAATAATAATAATAATAATAATAATAATAATAATAATAATAATAATAATAATAATAATAATAATAATAATAATAATAATAATAATAATAATAATAATAATAATAATAATAATAATAATAATAATAATAATAATAATAATAATAATAATAATAATAATAATAATAATAATAATAATAATAATAATAATAAATATAATGGTAATGGTAGTAATAAGAATAATAATAAATGCAATAGCGGTAACAATTAATAAAGTTAATATATATAATAGTAACAATGATAATACTAGTATCAATAATAGAGAACATTGTAGTTATAATAGGGATAAGGGTAAGAGAGCTAGTGTGTGAATATTTAACATAACAAAGGTTGTACGGGCCATAGAATAATCATCAACACGGACGACGATAAGGAGGACTATGAGAATGGACATTACAACGAATGACATGAGATTATAGGTTAACATTTGAAGGAGTTAGGAGAATAATGGGACCTAAAAATCGAAATCGAGCATAGGCCTTCTATCGGCAGCTCGTTGGACTCATGGATCGTTCGGTCAATTATAGCATTAGCAATAGCGCTTACTTTTTGCGGACGATCTACCCACTCGAACACAGTTCCAACGTTGCTTAGCAACGGGTTCCGAGTGGTAAGCGAAAGATATTTGTATGGGGTTATCTGGGTAACAACCATATAGTTTCAAAATATCAACACCCAGAAACCCACCATACAAATTTGGGGGCTCAGTCGGGATCAAGCTTTGTTATTTGGAAAGACCAAAACAATCAAGTTAAAAAACAACAGAGAATTCTGTCAGTACACCCTCAGCCGTGATTGAAATGATTTGTTTAGCCAAACAACCAAAGAAGACCGAAATAAGAATCTATTATCAAGCAGAAAATGTCGAACAAGAATAGAACTTAATAAAGAACGATAAAAAACGATTAACCTGACTACAAAATGAGAAAATATATTAATGAAACAAATGACTAGCCCACCGAGTACAAATTTGGGGCTCAGCATAAAGCTTCGTTATTTGGAAAGATCAGAATCATCAAGTCTAGAAATAACAGCGAGTTTGGCAGTACACCCTGAGCCGGGAAGAAATGATTTTGTTGGCAAAGCAAATAAAGAAAACCGAAGTAAGAATCTAATAATCAAATAAAGAAAATGTCGGGACAACATTTTACTGAACTCCAGATAGACAACAATGAGAAAATGGAAAGTATTGTGAAAAACGATGGATATCTCTACAAAGCGGGAGAATATAGTGACGAAACAAACGGTTCGCCCACCAAATGCAAATTTGGGGCTCAGCTTCTTTAATTGGAAGAATCAAAGCAATAAAGTTAAGAAACATCAGAAAGTGACCAGAAGAAACAAGATGCAAAAATCGAGTTATTAAACAGAAAAGGTCGGGACAACATTTTGCCAAAGAATAGAACGTAATAGCAATTGATGGAAAACGATCAAATTGGCTACAAAAATAAGAAAAACAGTACAATGAAATAAATGACTAGACACCACATACAAATCTGGGGGCAATAAGAAAAGAAAGATTAGCTGAAAGTTATGGAAAACCATGTATTTGTCTACAAAACGAAATGAAACAAATGACTCGACAAGTATAAATTTGGGGACTCAGCAATGAACAAAGAGAACAATATACAAATTTCTGTTAGAAACAATAACAAGTAAGGAAACGTCGGGACGACATTTCAAACAATTGCAGGAAAAAATAAATAGAAGGAAATAAAACAAAAACTATGAAAAACGACCAATTTATCTACATGGAAAGAAAACTAACGAGTGAAAGAAATACAGAAAGAAGAGACCAGTGCGAAATAAGAATCGAAAATTTGGTTTGATCATTCGAAGCTGAGATTTAATGATTATTTTATAACGGAAAATAAATGTCTAAGAGAAATTAAGAAACTACAAATATTCTCAGGAGCACACTCAACTGAGCATGAATGACGATTCTAGATGGAAACTAATAATGATCAAAAAACCATAGATGTTGGAACGGAATTTCACAAAAATGCAGACAGAGAACAACTGGAAAACACTGACAGAAACTTTGGAAAACGATTGATTTGTCTACATGGAAAATAGAAACACAGAGTATGAAAAATTTTAGAAACGGTTGAACATAAATTCACTTAAGAGAAACCAGAATGTGAGTAATATGAGGGACAGAAACACCATCAAGATTGCTGGAAAAATATGGAGAAAAATCAACAGGAGAAAAGTAGAAAATTTCACGAAATGAACAATAGTTACTGGGGACCCACGAAAATTAGATAGTATCGTTATAAATAAATTAGGAAAGATAGAAGGTATCTTAGAGGTTCTAATAATATGAAATAAACTTGCAAAAGGGAATAACAAAATCATAACAGATAATAAAATAATAGATAACCTCGGAAAATACATGAGCATAGTTAATCAAAAATGGCGGGATGAGGAAAAATAGAGAATGTAAAATATGATGAAAATACGAAGGAACAAAAACACCAGTTTAGAAACCCCATGAATGACGAGTATTGTAATAGGAGAGGAAAACATCAATATATGTAAATAAATTAAAATATTAGATACATAAAAATTTCAAAAATGAAATGAAGTGGGGATTTTCAAAGTGGGGATAAAATTATCAATATTTGTAAAGCAGAAATCAAAGAAACAGGAAACTATAAATAAAAATAAAATTATGGGTAGGTTGTATAAATCAATGGAATCATCGTGTAAATATCATCCAAAAAACCGTAGAAGTAGTAATAAAAATATAAAAAATAGAGAAAATAAATAAAATAAAAATAATAAAAAACAGGGAAAATGTGGAAATCACGAGGGTTAAAGTGATTAGAAACGGGGAAACCACAAAAATGCGGGTCGTCTAAGAGTTCGTAAAAAATTGGAAAACTACAAATTACCGGATTAAAATTGTTTGAAATAAGACGTGACCACCAAGTTAGTTAAAATAATTTTTAAACATAATAAATGATTTACTGAAAGTAATTAAATTAAAGATCAAAATAGTAACGGAAAAGGTTGCAACGATTTCGAACACCTACTCCTATGAGCTGAGAAATTGTAGCGGAAATAACGAACGATCGATTGTGCGAATTACAAAAAACATGAGCCCAAGCAAAGCCAAATTAGATACTAAACGAGAAACAGATAATCGATTAAGTTAGAGAAATTGACGAAAAGTTAATCCAGATGATGGAGAAACTTAGGCGTGGATAAAAGGAAATGTTCTGTTGTAAATAAAATGAATAGGTAACAATAAACGTAAATATATAGAATGATGATGCTTGTCACAAATGAAAATAAAGGATTGGAAGTAATAATGAATTTCGAAAATAATAGCCAGCAACCAGAGGAAAATGATGATTGAAAACGAGTACGATGAGTTGAGATTAATAATAATAATAATAAATGAGACAACAATAGCAACCGAAAGGTGTAAAACATACGGAAAAAGCCGAAAACTTCATGAAAGCCGTTAAATAAATTCTGAGTGGACAAGTAAAACACAACTTAAACAGTGAAAGCTGAAAAATCACACATAAGGTACGGTAAAAGTTTCGATGCATCTCATTTTTTTTGTTAGTGTATTTTGTAATGTTATTTATATTATATTATATGGAAATAATACTGGAAAGTAAGATTTAAAACCGAGCTATCATAACGATAGTACGCTTATTCCGATGGAGAACCCTGATCAACCCAAGGAGAGGAAGGTAGTAGTTACCGTCGCAAATGTTGGGGAGTTCCTGGCGAGAGATTGATCACCTCTCTGGGGAACAAACCAACGCGATTACTACAATTTTTGAATTGGGAAAGTGAGGGGGAAACCGAAAATAAAAATAAAAATTGCGCATGATTTAGAAGTGAGAGAATTAAAAGTTTTGTAAAGGTACCTAAAGATATTTTTTTCCCTAGCTGGTGGTGAGGCACCAGAGGACAGCTACGAACTGTCGAGTTCAGGATGTTATCAGCCAAGGGACTGATAGCGCTGAACCGTTCGACACACAACCCGGATACCACACCGAGTATCGAACGAACTTTTTTATGCTGGGCAGGGACTTGATACACAACCCGGATCCCACACCGAGTATCGAGGCCCAAACAGTAGGTGAGATGTGAACTAACCGGTAAATGGTTCATACTCGAAAGACCTACTAAGATCAGAATTTACACAGTCAAGTAGAGCTGGAATCTGACGGGAGCGGGCGGATAGTAGACAGGGATATTAAGAATTACTGCACCCATAGATCGCTTCTTTTTCTTATCACTATTCGAGAAATCAAGTAAACCGTTTTTGGCACTTGGTTGAACGTCTAGGCATTTCCATTCTTTTATATTCTCCGAAGTACACAACCCGGATCCCACACAGAGTACATCCTCACCTGCATGACGTGGCACTAGTTAGAGATATATATAAATTCGAACACCACGACAATTGTCATTTATTCGAAATTATGAATTACTCTAATGAACAGCCAAATTATGAACAACCCAATAACAATCGCGGAAACTCTAGCCACGGAGCTCGGAAAGATCAGGAAGGTAAACATTGATCGTTATTAAATTTATTTTTAATGTTTATATGAGGACCGTGTGACCAAGATAGTAATATTATGACGACCAATTACCAGCTGCCCAAGTGCGGACAACCCTTCCAACAGAAACGACTGAATTAGTCATGATAAAGAACGTTATGCATCCAATTAATAAATCTATTTGCTGTGTTTTTATGTCTTGTCTAGAACAAAATAAATATATGCATAAACTCATCCTGGATTCATACTCATATGACGCAGGAGTCGCAAAATCATTTCGTTATTGATCGTCACTGAAATTTTACGTAACTAATCCAATTTGAGATGAATATGTTTACCGCATGAATCGTCCAGCCGTCACGTGCGCCAATTACCACGACGACATTTCACGGATGAGCCACTTCATTTCTTAAAGCCGAAATTTCATTGAATTTCAAACAAACTTCGTACGAGATCGACCTGTCTTAGTTCGTTTCATGATGAAAAGAGTATAACGAATTGACCAAAGAAGTGATATTCTAAAATTACAGCAGGATGAAAAGACAATTAGAACTAAATTTCCCGTGAAGTGTACAAAGTAATGTAAAAATGTCACACATTAAAATAGTGAAATTCGACCAGCAACCAACACAAACTGTGTCCAGAGAAAAGAAATTCCATCACACCAAGTGAGATTATTGACCTAAAAACAGCCCAACTACTCAGTGCTAATTAAGTCAAATGCCGTCCGAACATCCATCCACCTATAACTACCTGTTCGACCCCTCTAACGCCACACCTTGATTCCTCGATATTTTCTCCGTCCGCAAATAACGACTTTAAATGGCCGCACATTTAACGTGATTAATTATCTACGAAGTAGTGTAATAATTTCTATCCAACTTTTTCAGACAACTCCTGGATTGACGCATCTCGCGTCACGGTACGATTTCCCGCACATTCTGCCGCCAGATGTCGCCAAGCTATGTGAGACGCGGGGTTCTCAATATCGCCAGTAAGAGAATCCTGCGCAGGTGCTCAACGGGAACATGGAGAAATCGATCTTCCCTATATTGCTATAAAGAGGGAACAAGGCCGAAATCCCACCCGAGAGATCCTAGGGCAAGCAGAATACCTACTGACACGTTTAGAAGAACATCAACGCCAGACCAACAAGCAAGTCATACGAGCTCAGCGTTACCTTGCAGAAATAAACGCAACACCGTACAATACATCCTACAATTTAGACGACCCACGTCTGGGTGAAAGCTCTACAGAGATGAACGTGGTGGTCCCACGGAGAATACTTACCAAGGAGATGCGGGATGGAGAGCGGAGTTACAATGGCAACCGCGAGCACCCATATGCTCGTGAACCACCCAGAAGAAATGGAAATCAAGGCCGTCCAAGATTTGAGAAGTTTTAGTGAATTAGATGAAAATAAATATTAGTCTTCACTGTATTTTTCCTTTGTTTTCATCATTTTCACAAAATTATAGAATAGGCCCTAAACGCAGGAAAAATTTAATAAACTATGTGAATTCTGACGTAGAAAGCACAGTTGATGATGAATTTCTTTTATTGTAGATATGCATTCAAGTCAAATCTTACAAAAGGAACTAAACAAGGCCCAGAAGTCAAACAAAAATCTACTCGACAAATTATGCAATTGACTGCTGAAGTCCAGCAGATAAGATCCACTTGGATAGAGCCTAAGAAAGTAAAGGCACTCTACCAAAAGGTGGCAGCCGCCCAACGAGGTTGGACCGAAGAAAAACATCTTAATCAAAGCCTGAAAACTCAGATTCGGGGCCTAGAGGTAGCGTTATCGGTGTGCCAGGAAGGCAACACGGTAACCTACCCATTGGTCTTTGCACCAGCCCAACTGGCTTATAAAGAATCAACCGTGGTCGCGAAACCTGTGAATAAGCCACTCAGGCATTGGCCAGGAAGAAACGAGCGCGCCAAGCGTCGGGCCGCTCAACACGCAGAATAAAATGAGTTTTGGTTGTTCGTTCAATAAATGTTTTCTTTCTATTCTACTGATTTTTTTTTCTAATAAGTTGACTACATGACGAGCTAGAGTAAATAGCAGAGAGTGAAAGATTTAGTCTGTAGAATGAGAAAGGCAAAATATACGAGAAAGGGACCAGAGTAAATAAAAGCGCACACATGCCTTCTAACGGCAGTTCGTTGAACCCAGTTTGAGGTCGTGACAGAGTAGTTCCTATATGGCGCTCACCTTTGGCGATCTCAAAACCAGTTGTTACATCACCAACGTTGCTTAGCGACGGGTAAACATTGGGGGGCAAAGAGAAAGTTACATCTGGGGTCAAGGTTAACCAGCCCATAAACCCCACATTAATATTGGTTCATATTTTTGTGTTTTGAAAAATGTATTAAACATTGATGAGGGCAATTAAGATATGATTTTTAAACATCCACGTTTAAATATAATTCATAGGACCAGAGTGGAAGGGGTAGCACCATTTTATTTGTTAATGTTAGAAGAAGGTGAAAATTTTCATTATACCGCAGTTACTAACCTACAATTGTTAATGAATTTCCACGAGAAGATTGACAGTTTTCATTCAGTGCAAGTGGTGCGAAACATTCCGGAATGATTTTGCAGATTTAGTTTTTATTGTTTTTGTGGGGTTTTTGGTGGTGTCCGTGTCCTCGACCCCATATGAAAATTATCATCTTGCCCCAATGGTTACCCGTTGCCAAGCAACGTTGGTAATGTAACCACTGGTTATGGGATCGCCAAAGGTGAGCGCCATATAGGAACTGCTAAGGCCCGATCCCATAACGGGTTCAACGCATCACCGATAGAAGGTATGCGTGCGGTTTCTGGTCCCTTTTATTTAAGGATTCGATCTGTTATTTCTCTCTCGTCCCCGGCTTAACCTTTATTACCTCACGGGAATTATTTCCGATCAAAGTTAACTAATGTCATAAACGTGCAAACCAATCAACTAAAATATTTATTTGGTACTACATTTTTTCACTTTACTTGCTCCGTACGTCTCATCGCCCGTCGTTTTGCTCTTTCAATCTTCCCCGGACGGCGCTGAGGTGGTTTTGCTGCCGGTTTGGTTGCGTCTGTGGAAGTCCAATATGCCAGCTGTGCAGGAGCAATGACTAAGTGGTAGGTGACCGCTTGACCCCCCTGACAAACTGCCAGGGCCACCTCCAGACCACGAATTTGGGTTTTCAAGGCTTGCCGCAATCGCTTCTCTTCGGCCCACCTGCGTTTAGCGGCCGTCACTCGCTGGTATAGAGTCTTTGCTTTGGCGGGTTCTACCCACGTTGACTTTATCCGGTGTATCTCCTTTGTCAATTGCAACAACTGTCCATGGAGATCCGTATTCTCCTTTCGTGCGTTTTTTAGAGCCTTGTTTAAGATTGTACCGGTGTCCATCTCTGCGAAAAGAAAAAATAGGTCATTAGTGTTTCAGTTCGTCTAATACACGATGAATATGATTACGAGTACAAAATCTCAAAACGCATTACTTTTAATTTAGAGTCGTAAAAGGATTTTGCTATTTGGTTGAATATTTTTACGATAACTATAAGCATAAGAAGACAACAAAGCTAGAAATATTATATTTAAATCAACTATAGCGTGAATTAGAATGTCGGTCTCTTGGATTCTGTCTCGATTACCAGCGGGTATATGAATGATCCCACTCCGGTCTTCTATCCCCATCTCTTGCTCTCATCGCTCTGGGAAGGATCTTCTTCGGCACCGATACAGTCATTGGCGGAATTGGTCGGTTTACTCTAGGATCATCGAGGTCGAATGAGATGCCATATGAAGGGGCATACCCATCCGTGCTCGGAATCAGTCCAGCCGCGATATCTTCGTTGATTGGTTCAATTGTTGACGAGCTCTCTCTACTTGCTTGTTGGTCCTCCTTTGATGGGCTTCCAGGCGTGCCAAGAGTTCTTCCGTCTGACTTCGGAGCTCGTGAGCCGGATTTCGCACAGGCTCTCGTTTGATGGCTACATACGGCAGTTCGACGTCCTCCGTTTCACCCTGTATCCCGAATCTTGATTCTCTCACTGGTGAGATCGAATATCCTGCATCCCACATCACCTGTCGACATTTAGCGGTGGAGTGGGATGGGAATCTCATCGTGATACTAGTACGGATAACATTAAATTTATAAATAATCTAATAAGTCGAATCATTAATTAACATATATGCCAAATAATTTGCTTTAAATTTATGGTGAACCTATCGCGTAGGATTGTTAAACTATGAATCAATATATATGCAAAATGAATTAATTAAATTTATAATGAATCTATCGAGTAGAATTGTTAGAATATGGATTAATATACATGCAATATAGACTTAAGTTAAGATACCTATCGAGTTAGTGACCTAGTGGAAGTTTGCGACAGGGTAGCCTGGGTTATTTCTCACTCGGAGTCCGTTTAAAGTTCATAACTGGTTTATCTTATTACCATCATTTAGCGTAATGACTAGTATCATAATTCATGAGTTAGTTTGCTAGATTTCATCGGTGAAACTTTATGCCTTTAGTGGCATTTTCGACAGCGTGTTTTCATTGATCTAAGGAATTCTCTTGAACGTATAGCTGAGCCTCGATACTCTTCGGTGATACTCGGATGTGTGGTGCATTTAACTACTAGTCAAACAATTGGTTCTTTAACTGGGTAAACATTTTGGGCGTCTATCATGCTGTGTGGACGTGGCATCATTTTGTCGACTCTACCATAGGCCTTTGACCGGTTACTGTTTAATCGTAATAAAGTGGTTAGAACATTGTCCACTGGTTAATCTCGGGACTGGCGATTTGTTAATGTGAAGATTCATGTGAGCCTTTCATTTTTGTATACATAAAAATTTATCATAACAGGGTTCTGACATTGAATATTTATTTAACAACAATCTGAATGTAATTTTTGGTCTTCCTGGGTATTTATGATGCCCTTCTGTCAGTAAGATTGATTAACGTTTTCTCACGGAGTAGGTGGATCGCGGTACATAAATGTTTTATAAATTAAAATTAATTAATTAAATGTAAATCCCTACTTCCTTGGGCGTTGGTTCTTCGCTCCATTGTAACTTCGTCCGTATCTGGATGGCGTGAGTGGTAACTCCTGGATCGTGGATCGTTCTGTTGATTATTATTCATGATACCTGTGACTGCGAATTCTCTGACTGATCGTCTATTTATGTCATATATCTTACCTCTGCCATGTGTGTGTGTCGTCAAATTCTTTCTTTCCACCACCTGCCTGCATGTGCATTAATTTTACAAATTGGTGTACCTCGCCTGCTAATACGGGTTATCGACTTGCGCCAGATGTCTTCCTCCACGTGGTCGTTTTCTACTCTCCTTGTTGGAATTAACTGTGTCTTGCCACGTCGATCATGTGCTTGTGATCGTATTGATTTTATTTTCCTACATACTAATCTAATGCACGATCTATTAATGATTTACTTTTAATTTTCCGAGATTATAGTTTTTTCAGCTAAAATTTTCGGTTAGATTTTTTTTCATTTTATTGTTTTATTAGACTATTAAATCTTTTCCAGAAATCAATTGGATGAGTTATGAACCTGATGAGCGTGCCAGCTTCTGCTGCCGTACAAGGATGTCAATCTCCCCCCTTCTTTTCATTTATCTGGACGTCGTTCATGGATTGTGATTGATACTGAATACTATTATTGTGTTTTATATGTGTACCTATCTCCATCTCATTTGTTTTCTGGATTTTTAGTGTGATTGATTGCGAGAATTCACAATTGGTAATGGCCTGCAAGTTGGTAACCTGTTCTCACCATCTATAATCATATCCTATCTCCCCTTAGTTCACCTCTATGTTAATTCGACTTTCTATTGAATTATACAGATTAGGGTCAGAGTCCTGTCTAAATACAATATTAGAAACTATTAACACGATTTTTATTTAATTTGTCGCTGATTTTTCGGGGTTATGCTATCCCATTATCCTTTATTATTTCTGACTGGAGATCAGGTCACATTTGGGGAAAGTAATATAATATATCCGCGTTTTTGAGTGACTTTATGAAATTTCGAACGGATTGATTTAGTCAACGCGTGAGGTACCTATGGTGAAAATCAACTCCGGCAAAACTGATGATACAAATTCTTATTAAAGGATTCATAGAATAATATATTTACTCAGATTAATTTTCCTCATTGGGCGTTTGGCGACATTATTATTTGGAAATTGTATTAATTTATAATGGGGTCTCTACGTTCATATCGTTAATTCTCAGTCTCTGTCCTGGTCTATCATTTTGTCATTTTATCTAGTGAAACTTTACGTAGTTAATTTTATTTAAAATTGAGTTAGAACATCGGTTTGACATAACAATTATTTCCGAATGTATTCGCCACTTCCTTCCCTCTGAATTGACCTTAGGATAAGTGTGTTCATATTATGATTTTAAGAGTGCTCACCGAGCTACTCAATGTTTATGATTTTTAGCCGTTGTGTTTACAGATTTTTGGTCAAAATTATGGGAAAATGAGTGGCGGAGAAGCAGCCAAAAGACTACTTCCCTTCCTTCCAATTTCCCTTATAACGGTTGTGATTTGACGTTTAGGCCCTGCGTTATTCACGCCCGAACCTTCACGGGCACAGGCTATTGGCAGATAAACTACACCTACACAGCCTGAGTTGTGTGTTGATTTTATTGACTTGTGGTGTGTGAGTGGCTGTGGGCCTGAAAAATTTCGACAAAAATTTTCTGAATTAATCATTTATTGTCATATAATTGTAATAATACATATTCATTTTTGGCATACATAACTGCATTTATCGCATATAAAAACCTTTCCCCCTCGCCGACACCTCAAACAGAGCTCATACGAGGTTGTCTGGGTGAGACGTGGAGAAAGTCATTGAACATTTCTTCACTCACATCAAAATTATTCTACTGATTCAAGACTTCGAAAAACTGCTTTAAACTAGTTTTTGGCTAAAAAACCGAGATATATTATGAAAAAATGAATCAGTATATATACCTATTGTAGGACCCTAACCTTGCGTGTTAATTTTGATTAAGTAAAACAAAATTTGACCTTGTTATTTTCTGGTATTTCTAATCTTATTTTTATTATTTTTATGATTTAATTTGACAATTTTCTTTTTAACTTTTAATTTGAATTGTTTCCAACTCAAATTATTTAATTTTTGTTCCATTTTTATGAATTTTTGCATTTTTTGATAAATTATCAAATTTTGGTCAAATTTTAATGTTCTCATGTTATTTTTATGTTTATTTCGTGCGGATCTTGTTGCATTTTGTTATTATATTAGTTTACTTTTATGTTTCTTGATTTTATATTTAATTGTTCTCTTTCTCATATTTTAGCAGGGTTATTTGTTGTTTTATAGGTCTGATTTTAAATTAGCATGTTGTATTTGCGTGTGTATTGCTGATTCATTTAAATAATTTACAAGGCTGTTTGTGTTCTGGCCCAACATTTTTATATTTTGTAATAAATTTAAGATTATATGTTTTATTTTTTTGAATTTATTTTAAATAATTGCTGCTTAAGGTAAATTAATTATTTTAACAAATTTAATTAACAAATACTTTTAAATTAAATATCTATTTTAGAAAAATCAAGTGAATATGATCAAGAGTTCCAGAATCTAATCAATTATTTTTGTGTTTTATGGGTTAATACATTATAGCGAGGGATGTCTTTAACCCTTTAATTTTGTTCTGTGTGGTATTTAATTGATTTTGATAAAGCATGTTAATGTAATATTAATTTTTAATAAATAGAGTTTGTATGCCGGATATCGTGATGGATCTCTGTAATCTAACCTAGTGGGAGGCCTCTATTATAAGTAATTACATAATACTAATCATAGAGCCTATGTCATATAAATATGTCCAGTGCGCGTATACTATAGCATGTATGCCTGAGTAGTTAACTTTTAAGTTCACTGCCGGAAATGGTTCTTTTCGAAGTATGTCCATGATGTTCCAGGCATAATTATTTAAGTAATATCACACAGTTTAAATAAAATCATGCTTCCATGATGCGAGCTTGGCTTGCGGCTCATTATGTCTGATAATAAATAAATGCATTCTTATCTTGCCTCATCTTTTCTTCGTAGAAATAATAAAATTAATGATAATAATATTATTGTATCCAACAGTTAAATAGGCAATGTTTTTTCAACCATAGATTCATTATAAAATCCCTGTCAGCCTAAAGATTTTTAATTGATTTACCGAAAATTATCCCTCTAAGTTTAGTGGATTTGATCCCAGGTTCATAAAACTAATATTGAGGTTGATTTTCTACTAAAATGTTAGGTCGAAAATTAACTTTTTGTTAAAAATTTCATCCTGACCCCCTTCTGGCTTCATTAGACCCTTAACTAATAGATTTTTTAATGTAAAATTATCCTAAAAATGACTGACAACTGACTTTTTATTCAAAATACAACACTATTTTGACCACTTTACCGACAAAACCTTCCAAAGTACCCTGGTGTTATGAAATTTGGGTCAATAATCGGCTTTTCGTCAAAATTTATCAAAAAAAGATGTTATTTGACTAAATTCGGACCATTTAAACAAAGACTTCAACAACAAAAAAATTACGACCACTTTATTTAAACAAAAAATTCAAAATGGTGACTTCATTTAAACAAAATTATCACTTAAAATTATTACCTTGATACATGATGCGAGTGTGATTATTTAATCACGTAAGCTATACAAACTCAGGTGATTACGTGATGATTGCATAAGTATGTGTAGTGTTTAAGACCGGTGAATCCAAAAAAGTATGTACAATTACGTCTCCATTGCCGGCCCGAGCATTATTTAATTTAATAATCACCGTCAAATATTAAAAATCAAACAATATAGTAAAATACATTATATAAATAAAGCTTCCAACTAATGTCCATACCGGTGCTATTTCATAGCTGTTTCTAAACTATTCTTTCCTATTTCTCCACCAGACAATAATTGCTTTTCTAAATCGCTTCCAAAATTACTAGTTTTTATCTTTAATCCTTCTTCTTTATTGATTAAGACTTTCTATTCTGATGTTTTCAATAGGTCTACGAACAAGTCTTCTCCATTTAGAATATTTTGTTGGATCCAAAAACATTCTTCTACGAAATGGTTCATTCTCAATTTTTATCCTGTATTGCTTCTTCTGTTCATTTTCCTTGTCATTTCACTTGTCGGATCGTTCAGAATCTGTCGATTCATTGTTTTTACTTTTAATTTCATCTATGGCTTTTCATAAATCTGGACCTTTCAGTTTTATTTTATCATTTCCTGGATTTTCTACTAATTCTTTAAAGATTGTTTCAATCAGTCGTTGACTATTTTCAAATTCGTTTTGCTCAGATTTCTTAACTCGATCCGAAATATCTGTAATACTAGATTGAATTTCGACAGGTTCACATAGAATCCTGATAAGGGGTTCATTAACGTTCAGTTTTAGTTTAACAAGATCCATGCGTCAAAAAAGGTCATATGAAAAAGAACTAAAGCAATTCAATTAGGAAATGTTGAAGTTTGCTATAAACAGAGAAGGAAAAGTAGTGAAAAGATTTGGAGCATTTATTATTAACGAAGTTAAATATGAACGTTATCGAAAGGACCAAGACATTTATGTGAGATGCTGCTGCATAATGTATTTACAAACAAGAATTTTATAAAATATTCCGGGAGTGAAGCCCCGGGGATAAAAGGGACCTTACCATTTCAATAGTTTTATTTTTTAAATCTTTATCTAGTTCAAAGTCACTGATGAATATGTACAATCACGCGCGATAATACATAATTCCGCAAATGACAAGAGTTACATTCACCAACCGGAAAACTGAGTCACAAAATTCATCAAAGTAAAAAATAATTAAGTTAAGTGATCAGGTTAAATCATTTAAATCGGTCCAGCTCTGTCATGAGCAATTACTTGCAATGTTTATAAATAACATGTCAAACAATTTATTCACTCGTGAAAAACACTGGAAATTCACATAATCACTAAATTTGTAACTGACACGTGCATTTGAGATATATATAAAACATTAATTCTATTACGCTAAATACTGCTAATTTATTATTAATCACAGAATATAAGTAATTTAATTTAAATATTAGTTAATTTATTTTTTTAGTACTATCAATATATTTATATTGATTTATAAATCAAATGATCAATCCAAAACAAAATTAACATTTCATATTAAAATTGGATGTGAAAAAATCAGCCATTTCAATAACAAATCATACTTTTATTAAAAAATAAAAATCGTTTCATATATACACAAAAAGTTTTATTTTAAACATTTAATCAACTTCTTCTACTGTCGGACCTTGTTTTCCAGCCCCTCCTGGTCCCCCAGCTGCACCCGGTGCGCCGCCTGGAAATCCACCAGGGAATGCTCCTGCTCCAGCTCCACCAGCTCCTTGATACATTTTAGTCATTATTGGATTGCATAACTTCTCCAATTCTTTATAATGATATTCAAACTCTTCCTTTGTTGCTTGTTGATTCTTTTCCAACCAATTTATCGCTTCTTGACATTTATCAATTATCAGCTTTCTATCCGATTCAGAAATTTTATCTTTTAATTTTTCATCTTCAACCGTTGATTTCATTTGGTATGCATAACTTTCCAATGAATTCTTTCCCGCTATTCTGTCTTTTTGTTCTTCATCTTCTTTTTTATATTTTTCAGCCTCGTTAACCATACGCTCAATATCATCTTTTGATAATCGCCCTTTATCATTAGTAATAGTAATTTTATTCTCTTTTCCCGTACCCTTTTCAACAGCAGACACATTTAGAATACCATTAGCATCTATATCAAAAGTAACTTCAATTTGCGGAACTCCTCTGGGAGCTGGAGGAATTCCAGCCAATTCAAATTTACCCAGCAAATTATTGTCCTTTGTCATTGCACGTTCACCTTCATAAACTTGAATTAATACTCCCGGCTGGTTATCAGAATATGTAGTAAATATTTGCGTTTGCTTTGTTGGAATAGTTGTATTTCGTTTAATCAAAGCCGTCATTACTCCACCAGCAGTTTCTATACCCAAACTCAATGGTGCCACGTCTAACAATAATAAATCTTGCACAGCTTCCGATTTATCTCCAGACAAAATTGCTGCTTGTACTGCTGCTCCGTACGCAACTGCCTCATCGGGATTAATGGATTTGTTCAATTCCTTTCCATTGAATAAATCTTGAAGGAGCTTTTGAATTTTCGGTATTCTTGTTGATCCGCCAACTAACACAATATCATGGATTGTATTTTTGTCCAACTTAGCATCTCTTAATGCCTTCTCTACTGGCTCTAAAGTCGAACGAAACAAATCAGCATTCAATTCCTCAAATCTTGCTCTTGTAATTGAAGTGTAGAAATCAATACCTTCATACAATGAATCAATTTCCAAATTTGCCTGTGCACTAGAACTCAAAGTTCTCTTTGCTCGCTCACAAGCTGTTCTCAGTCTTCTAACTGCTCGTTTGTTGTCACTAATATCTTTCTTATGCTTCCTCTTGAATTCTTGGATAAAATGATTCACCATACGATTATCAAAATCTTCACCGCCCAGATGAGTATCACCAGCAGTAGATTTAACTTCAAAAATACCATCTTCAATTGTTAAAATCGAAACATCAAAAGTTCCGCCGCCTAAATCAAATATTAACACATTGCGTTCAGCGCCCACTTTTTTGTCTAATCCATAAGCTATAGCAGCAGCTGTTGGTTCATTAATAATTCTTAAAACGTTCAATCCACTAATTGCACCAGCATCTTTAGTTGCTTGTCTTTGACTATCATTGAAATAAGCTGGAACAGTTACAACTGCATCTTTCACTGTTTTACCCAAGTATGCTTCTGCAATTTCTTTCATTTTTATTAAAACCATTGATGAAATTTCTTCGGGGAAAAATGTTTTTGTTTCACCTTTGAATTCGACTCGAATTTTTGGTCTACCAGTTTCATTTATTACATCGAACGACCAATGTTTCATGTCACTTTGAACTGACGATTCATCAAATTTTCGACCTATCAATCGCTTTGCATCTAAAAAATTTTAATTCATTACTACTTTATTTTAATAAATCTTACCAAAAACCGTATTATTAGGATTCATTGCCACTTGGTTTTTTGCAGCATCCCCAATCAACCGTTCTGTATCAGTAAATGCTACATAACTGGGTGTTGTGCGATTTCCTTGATCGTTTGCAATAATTTCAACTTTACCATGTTGAAATACACCAACGCATGAATAAGTAGTTCCTAAATCAATACCTATAGCGTTACCTGACATTTGAAAAATTTTTCAAAATCTTAATAGAGTATAATTATTTTCAAAATTTGCAAATATGCACGCACCGTACTGCTGACACTTTATATAATTACAAATATAAAAATTCTAGAAAACAAATTTTAAAACAAACATAAATTCTAGAATACAAATCGAACGATAGAAAGTTGCAGAAATATATTTACTTAATATTTTATTTAATAAATTTATTTTGATATAAATGGAAAATACACATTTTTAATAATTATTTATATTTTAATAAAATAGTCAAATTTTTTAATAATAGGATATTATGTCAATATTACATAAACTGTACAACAATGACAAAATGTTTTCGGGACACCTATTTGTTGCTTATTATTATCAAAGTCGGTAGTTTTTTGCTTATAACATTCCCTGGGGACCCCTCAATAAATTTAAACTATTATATTTGATTTCGTCTTTCGATCTGGCATTCGATCATACCCGTTTCTCTCGATCTAAATTATTTTATAAATTTTTAATTAATTTTGATGTTATTTGTTTATTTCCGATTTTAAATCTGCATGTTGTGTTTGCGTAGTCCAGTGGACACTCATAAACTCTAATATCAACACAAGTTCCTTAGGATCAAATTGAGGCTCGGGAGGTGGGGACTTGATATCGATGTATTATTTAATGCTAAGTAGGCTATTTTTGATGATTTTTCGTCTATTTGCTTTTTGCACGCTATAAAATTTTTCTTATTCTATCGATGCTTATTCCTTTGACTTAATTATTAATTTAGGTTAATTCAGTTTTAGACGGGGTCAAGCTGGCTTTTATTTATAAAATAAAGGAAGGCGTCTCTATCAGCTGTACTGATGGATTAGGATCTGAGTAAATTCTCTGTTTTACTAGAAAATTGGGGTGGTTGATTTAATAATAATTTAGAATTTTTCATTTAAAGTTTCATTTCAATTAAATTTATTAATTCATTTCATAGCAGTGATTTCATATTAATTTCATTCCCCGTAGCCTTCCCCTTTAATAAGCCTTAAGCGCATTTTATGTTTATATTATATTTAATGAGTGCCCACTGGACTACTCGGTGTGGTGATTTTGAGCCGTGTGTAGAATAATTTAGGTCGAATTTAAAGAAAACGAGAAACGAGGAAGCGGCCAAAAGACTTCTTCCTTATTTCTACTTTCTTCTATACGGAATAATATTGACGTTCCAATCCCTGCGTTCCGCACGCCGGGTCTTCACGGGCACAGATCATCGGCGATATTCCACGCACTTACACGAATCTGAATGGTATGTTGATTTTGATATCTTGCGGTATGTCTTTGGCCGTGGGCCGGAAAAATTTCGACAATAAAACGATTAATTTATGAAAACAAAACTGATTTTATATATTATAAATATTTATTAATAAGTTAAGACAATATAACAAATTACTTGCCAAAATCATCATTCAATAAAAATAAAATTACATCCCTCCCCACGTCGACATCCAAGCAGAGCTCTATCGAGGTTGCGAGGACGGGACGTGGAGAGAGAGTTTCCAAATAAAACTTTCGCTCACCTAAAAATAGATTTAAAAGTAGCTACAAATTTTAATTCAAAATTGGTTTGAAGAATGGTTTTTTGGTTAAATTTTATGTGAAAAAGCATCGATATATATACCTATTTTCTGTCCCTAACCTCGCGTGTTCTTTTTGATTTAGTAAAACAAAATTCGACATTGATATTTTCAAATGTATTCTAATCTTTATTTTTATTATTTCTAATTTATTTTGATAATTTTTTATTTGAAATTTTTATTGAATTATTTCTAATTCAAATTCTTTGATTTAAAATTCATTTTCATGAACTTTTTCATTTTTGTTAAATTATCAAATTTCGGTCGAATTTATTGGGTTTTCATGTTATGTTTGTATTTGTATCGTGCGGATCTTGTTGCATTTTGTTATTATTTTAATTTATTTTTATGTTTATTATTTTATATGTAATTATCTTTTCTCATATTTGATAGGGTTTAGTTGATGTTTTAATAGGTTTGAGTTTAAATTTGCATGTTATATTTGCATGTGTGTTACCGATTCATTTAAACATTTTACAAGGCCGTTTGTGTTCTGGCTCAACACATTTATTGACATTTTTATTAAACAGTCGAAGGCCAAAACCATCTCACTTCATGGACCGAAGTCACAGCTGTTGGGCATCTGATGGTAAAAGGAAATAAGATATATTTTGAGCCAGAACACAAACGGTTTTGAAAATTGTTTAAATGTATCAGTAAGGTTGGGCAAAAACTAAGATATTAAATTGTGGTTTATCTGGCACGACATCCAATAAAATTAGAGGTCGCAAAATGCAAATGAACGAAAAGTCATCAAAAATAACCTACTTAGAATTAAATAATACAAAAGGTAGAAAATTACAAAAATCAAATAAAAAATAAATAAAAACATTTAAAAAGAATAGAAAATCGACAATTTTTAAATGTTTGAAATCTGGGATTTTAAGAGGGAAGGGACCCGAATTTCCAAATTTCAATCATATTTTCGATTAAAAACATGTTATTAGGACCTCTATATATGTTACTAGACCGATCTACTCCTGAAATAAATAAATAAAACTAAACTCCTTGAAATTGATGGAATTCTTCGTAAAGCTTACATCGTTTCACAACCCATTATATTTTGTCTCAATATATACGTTTACCTTAGGTAAACTTTCATCAACTTCAACGCCATAAAATTATTTCAAACACGAGTTTCAATTCAATCTAAAATTTGTTCTATTATTTTAGTGTGTTGGGTAAAAACAAATATTTTAAATTGGTGTTTATCTGGCAAAACATCCGATAAATATAGGGCGCGCAAAAAGCAAATAGACGAAAAATCATCAAAAATAGCCTACTTAGCATTAAATAATACATCGATATCAAGTCCCCACCTCCCGAGCCTCAATTTGATCCTAAGGAACTTGTGTTGATATTAGAGTTTATGAGTGTCCACTGGACTACGCAAACACAACATGCAGATTTAAAATCGGAAATAAACAAATAACATCAAAATTAATTAAAAATTTATAAAATAATTTAGATCGAGAGAAACGGGTATGATCGAATGCCAGATCGAAAGACGAAATCAAATATAATAGTTTAAATTTATTGAGGGGTCCCCAGGGAATGTTATAAGCAAAAAACTACCGACTTTGATAATAATAAGCAACAAATAGGTGTCCCGAAAACATTTTGTCATTGTTGTACAGTTTATGTAATATTGACATAATATCCTATTATTAAAAAATTTGACTATTTTATTAAAATATAAATAATTATTAAAAATGTGTATTTTCCATTTATATCAAAAATAAATTTATTAAATAAAATATTAAGTAAATATATTTCTGCAACTTTCTATCGTTCGATTTGTATTCTAGAATTTATGTTTGTTTTAAAATTTGTTTTCTAGAATTTTTATATTTGTAATTATATAAAGTGTCAGCAGTACGGTGCGTGCATATTTGCAAATTTTGAAAATAATTATACTCTATTAAGATTTTGAAAAATTTTTCAAATGTCAGGTAACGCTATAGGTATTGATTTAGGAACTACTTATTCATGCGTTGGTGTATTTCAACATGGTAAAGTTGAAATTATTGCAAACGATCAAGGAAATCGCACAACACCCAGTTATGTAGCATTTACTGATACAGAACGGTTGATTGGGGATGCTGCAAAAAACCAAGTGGCAATGAATCCTAATAATACGGTTTTTGGTAAGATTTATTAAAATAAAGTAGTAATGAATTAAAATTTTTTAGATGCAAAGCGATTGATAGGTCGAAAATTTGATGAATCGTCAGTTCAAAGTGACATGAAACATTGGTCGTTCGATGTAATAAATGAAACTGGTAGACCAAAAATTCGAGTCGAATTCAAAGGTGAAACAAAAACATTTTTCCCCGAAGAAATTTCATCAATGGTTTTAATAAAAATGAAAGAAATTGCAGAAGCATACTTGGGTAAAACAGTGAAAGATGCAGTTGTAACTGTTCCAGCTTATTTCAATGATAGTCAAAGACAAGCAACTAAAGATGCTGGTGCAATTAGTGGATTGAACGTTTTAAGAATTATTAATGAACCAACAGCTGCTGCTATAGCTTATGGATTAGACAAAAAAGTGGGCGCTGAACGCAATGTGTTAATATTTGATTTAGGCGGCGGAACTTTTGATGTTTCGATTTTAACAATTGAAGATGGTATTTTTGAAGTTAAATCTACTGCTGGTGATACTCATCTGGGCGGTGAAGATTTTGATAATCGTATGGTGAATCATTTTATCCAAGAATTCAAGAGGAAGCATAAGAAAGATATTAGTGACAACAAACGAGCAGTTAGAAGACTGAGAACAGCTTGTGAGCGAGCAAAGAGAACTTTGAGTTCTAGTGCACAGGCAAATTTGGAAATTGATTCATTGTATGAAGGTATTGATTTCTACACTTCAATTACAAGAGCAAGATTTGAGGAATTGAATGCTGATTTGTTTCGTTCGACTTTAGAGCCAGTAGAGAAGGCATTAAGAGATGCTAAGTTGGACAAAAATACAATCCATGATATTGTGTTAGTTGGCGGATCAACAAGAATACCGAAAATTCAAAAGCTCCTTCAAGATTTATTCAATGGAAAGGAATTGAACAAATCCATTAATCCCGATGAGGCAGTTGCGTACGGAGCAGCAGTACAAGCAGCAATTTTGTCTGGAGATAAATCGGAAGCTGTGCAAGATTTATTATTGTTAGACGTGGCACCATTGAGTTTGGGTATAGAAACTGCTGGTGGAGTAATGACGGCTTTGATTAAACGAAATACAACTATTCCAACAAAGCAAACGCAAATATTTACTACATATTCTGATAACCAGCCGGGAGTATTAATTCAAGTTTATGAAGGTGAACGTGCAATGACAAAGGACAATAATTTGCTGGGTAAATTTGAATTGGCTGGAATTCCTCCAGCTCCCAGAGGAGTTCCGCAAATTGAAGTTACTTTTGATATAGATGCTAATGGTATTCTAAATGTGTCTGCTGTTGAAAAGGGTACGGGAAAAGAGAATAAAATTACTATTACTAATGATAAAGGGCGATTATCAAAAGATGATATTGAGCGTATGGTTAACGAGGCTGAAAAATATAAAAAAGAAGATGAAGAACAAAAAGACAGAATAGCGGGAAAGAATTCATTGGAAAGTTATGCATACCAAATGAAATCAACGGTTGAAGATGAAAAATTAAAAGATAAAATTTCTGAATCGGATAGAAAGCTGATAATTGATAAATGTCAAGAAGCGATAAATTGGTTGGAAAAGAATCAACAAGCAACAAAGGAAGAGTTTGAATATCATTATAAAGAATTGGAGAAGTTATGCAATCCAATAATGACTAAAATGTATCAAGGAGCTGGTGGAGCTGGAGCAGGAGCATTCCCTGGTGGATTTCCAGGCGGCGCACCGGGTGCAGCTGGGGGACCAGGAGGGGCTGGAAAACAAGGTCCGACAGTAGAAGAAGTTGATTAAATGTTTAAAATAAAACTTTTTGTGTATATATGAAACGATTTTTATTTTTTAATAAAAGTATGATTTGTTATTGAAATGGCTGATTTTTTCACATCCAATTTTAATATGAAATGTTAATTTTGTTTTGGATTGATCATTTGATTTATAAATCAATATAAATATATTGATAGTACTAAAAAAATAAATTAACTAATATTTAAATTAAATTACTTATATTCTGTGATTAATAATAAATTAGCAGTATTTAGCGTAATAGAATTAATGTTTTATATATATCTCAAATGCACGTGTCAGTTACAAATTTAGTGATTATGTGAATTTCCAGTGTTTTTCACGAGTGAATAAATTGTTTGACATGTTATTTATAAACATTGCAAGTAATTGCTCATGACAGAGCTGGACCGATTTAAATGATTTAACCTGATCACTTAACTTAATTATTTTTTACTTTGATGAATTTTGTGACTCAGTTTTCCGGTTGGTGAATGTAACTCTTGTCATTTGCGGAATTATGTATTATCGCGCGTGATTGTACATATTCATCAGTGACTTTGAACTAGATAAAGATTTAAAAAATAAAACTATTGAAATGGTAAGGTCCCTTTTATCCCCGGGGCTTCACTCCCGGAATATTTTATAAAATTCTTGTTTGTAAATACATTATGCAGCAGCATCTCACATAAATGTCTTGGTCCTTTCGATAACGTTCATATTTAACTTCGTTAATAATAAATGCTCCAAATCTTTTCACTACTTTTCCTTCTCTGTTTATAGCAAACTTCAACATTTCCTAATTGAATTGCTTTAGTTCTTTTTCATATGACCTTTATTGACGCATTCTTCTGTTCTTCAACATGAAAGAGTTCTGAAGAGTTCTCACTTACGAAACTTACTGTGCTTTAATAGCAAACCTATTTTATCATGTAAATAAAATAATACATTTTTTTTAAAAAATATTTTAAATATATTTTAAATATTTTAAATATATTTCAGCAGATCGGCTGTCACCCTCAAGTAACTTTAATAAAAACGATTATGCTTATGTTTTAAAATAATTACACAATTATTTATTAAATGAATAATATTAACACCGAGGCTTAAAAGCATCGGTATGGATATTAGGCTACATCTAAATTTACATAATAATATAATATGAATATAATAATTTATTATGATTATCTTTTAAGTGAATTTTAGATATGAAAGGATAAATGAAACGAGCAGATTGTGGAAGTTGAAGCCAATTTTGGATGACATGAAGATATTGTAAAGCAATAGTAGATTAATTCATACGGAGTTATTGCGGATGGAGACAAGATACACAATTATTTTATCGGACAAAAGTTGGATAGCAAAGTTGATCATTCGAGATATTCATTAATCTGTTAACCATTACGCGGAGTTCCAGCATGTATTAAGTGCTTTAAATGAAAAGTACTGGATTTTGAAGGCCAGAAAACTGATAGTAAACTGCAAGTCGAGCTGTAAAAGATGTAGACAAAGAAAAACAAAGGGAGTGACTCAGATGATGGTACTGCTTCCAGCTTTAAGATTGTCGGAACCTTGCCGGGATTTGTTCACATGGCAGTTGAATTTGCGCAATCGTTTGAAACTCGAGCAGGGCGAGGAAAAGCAAGGAATAAAGGATACATGTGTTTATTCTTGTGTTTGAAAACTCGGGCAGTTCATATTGAAATGGCTTATGGACTTGACACAGATGCGTTTATCAGGTCATTTTTGAGTTTTACTTCTTGTCGGGGAACGCCACAGCTCATGTTATCTGACAATAGCACAAATTTTATTGGGGCCACTTCTTAGCTAAGGAACATGGTCATTGATAGTTACAAGGTAGAGAAGGAGTTGTCGAGACATGAATGTCGGTGGTTGTTTAATCCCCCGCCAGCTTCACATTTTGGACGGGTTTTCGAAGCATTAAACCAAAATATTCATTAACACGAAACCAAAAGATTTAATCGTAAAAAGAGAAGTTCATACTGATGATAGTTCATACCGATCGATAGAAGAAATGGAATAAAAATCAACCAATCATCAGCCTCCACCGAAATTACTATGTGCCCACGTGGCAACACACGTGGCGACGAGGTATATATAGAAAATCAGACCCATAATGATTCAGAATTACCATGCCGAATTTTTCAATGTCAACAACGTCTATGTGTGGAACTGAGGCTGAGGAAACTAATGGAATGTTGCTGACTGGAGTTTCTAGCCGAAAATTTTAAATTTATTACTATGTTCATTCATTTCAATAATTGCCGAGCAATGAAGTTTGATTCTGTAAACAGTAACTACCCTTAATTGGGATCAGACAATTTCCATTAAATTTATGAACAACCTATTCTACCGGCTCCGTAGTGAATCCTCCTATTTTAGCCATAATATCCTCACCTGATTGACTTGTCCGATTTTTCGTCAGATCCTACATTTCATCTTCACCTAAACTAGAAACATAAAATATGGAAAGCAATGATTTAGCAGTACCCGCAGAGTTTTCCGTTGTAGTTAAATGCGGTTAGTCAGTTCACCATCGATTTCCCCGCGTAGATAATTTGACATTTTTGGCAAATAATAAATGTTTTGCTTTCATTTTTACTATCTAAATTTATTTGCCGTGATGTTTGCATTTTTATAATTAGGATATTTAGATCATTTGAATTATTTATCGTTACATTATGATATTTAAATCACTTTAAATATTTTTTATTGTTACCCTAGAGATGATCGGTTTCAGTTAAACAAACCTCGTAGTTAATTATAATTAATTTCATAATTTTTGTAAAGTAATTTATGTATATATTTTTTTTGTATTAGGAATTTAACTTGAGTTCTCTAAAAATTCGTTATCCCTTTTATTTCAGTTTTCTTCTAGAAGAGAAAATTAGTTTATGTCTATCATAGGGAAAAATTTGATTTTTTGGGAATCTAACGGAGAAAGCTAGTAAGTATAACGTACATCTACCTTTCCCAGAGTTAGACAAGCCAAGTTAACGAAATAAATAAACTCGAGTAGCTATTACGCCCAACTGACCAAATCCACTAAACTAAAATAAGTAAATCCCCTTTCATGGAAACGCTCGAAGCCTTGAGCAAATGGAATCAGAGTGAATAGAGGAGTAAAGGTAAAGCGACAAGAGAGGGACCAAAATCCACCGGGCCTGGTATAAACTTGCTAACAACCCCACTACTAAATTGAAAGCAGGCGGATCCTATTACGAATGAAACGATGTTACGATAACCCATTATTCTTACTATTAACAGGTATCCATAGTAGTAACTGGGAGGACGTGGACCGCAATACTCTAACAGTGCCCACTAGATTTTCCGGGAGATATCGGCAAGCGTTATGGGATCGGGGCTATACCATATCGACCTATTGTACCCCCGAATGGCCAAACAGGAACGCCAATGGACAAGAAGTATATATCGAGCTTCCCAGCATCCTCATCAAAAGCGAGCCGGGTAGAAACCCAGCACAAGAAATCAGGCAAAAGGCGGAAGGCGAACTCCACCGTCTGGAGCAATTGGAGTGACGCTATAGGTATTTAGCGAACCGACAAAGAGAGCACCTTGCCAGGATAAATCGGGATATCGCCAACGGGCGTATCCCCAGCTTGGACGGGCATCTGCCCACCTATGGAGTGGCCCATGATCATTGGGATCCGGTACTACTGAAGAGCGACGCACCCGTTCACCTGGTGGTCCCGAAGAGTCTACTACAACCGGAGATTTGGGACATTCTGGAGGATCGGGCGCTGAGGAGCACGCCTATTCGCGGAGGCGTTTATCAAATAAGAGACAATACTGAAATTAAAATTTTGTTGTGTCCTTTGTTTCCATAAATGAGTTTGTGTCAATAAATTTTTAATTTATTCTGGTTAATTTGAATAACGAAGTTTCACTCAAAAGCCATTAAAGCAAATATGAATGTGTTCACTCGGGGATAGCAATGAATGAAAAATGATAATGGTGTTGGGACTGTAATTCCCTACTAATTTTCTAAAACTAATCTATATGATTTATCTGATACCTATTTCATTAAAGAAAACCGATGATGGACGCCATGCAAAAGATTTGTAAAGAGTTAAAGGATCTTCGCAAAGAAAATACAAATCTGCACCAGCAGTGCCTGCAATTAATTCGCGAGCTGCAGTGGATTAGAGCCACTTGATCCGAGCCGGCTAGAGTAAAGCGGCTCTATCAAAAAATAGATGCGGCGCAAAAGGGATGGCAGGAGAAAAGAGCCCTGAACCAAGCCCAGAAGGTCCAGATTCGTGGGCTGGATGTGGCCGTAGCGGCAAGCCAGGAGGGGCAGGTCTTCACCTATCCCCTGGTGTTCGCCCCAGCCCAGGTAGCTTACAAGAACGCGACGAGTCCTGTGAAACAACCATTTAAACCAAAGTCCCGCGCAAGACCAGGAAGGGCAGAAAGGAAGCGACAGAAGCAACAAAAATTGCATTGAGACAAGAATCGTTTTCGCTAGTATAACGTATTGATGAATAAAAAATCTTCCTTCATTTTTTTGTTTTCTCACGATAAATGTATTGACGTAGCTCTCTAAGGATCGATGATAGTACGTTTTGAAGGAAAGTGAGTAAGGGAACTAAAGGAGTCAAGACGAGCGTAGACCTTCCACCGGTAGCTCGCTGAACCAGCTGTAGACCGGGTCTTAGCAGTTTCGGAAACAAAGCTCACCTTTGACGGTCTCAGAACCGTTGGTTACAGTACCAACGTTGCTTAGCAACGGGTAACCAACGGCAGTCAGGTAGTGTTATATGATTGGGGTCAAGGTCACAATAACCACCTCAGTAGGTAGTTAGTGGCACACTGTAACATGGTGGGTTACAGGGTTTCATTATTTGTTTAAACCGTCTTATTGTTACCCCAGTAACGCCATACAAAAGTTTTCTAGCTACCACTCGGCACCCGTTGCTAGGCAACGTTGGAAATGTGTTCGAGTGGGTGGATTGTCCACAAAAAGTGAGCACTATTACTAATACTGTAATTGCTCGGACAACCCTCGGGTTCAACGAGCTGTCGATGGAAGACCTATGCTCGCTTTACTCTGTCCCTTGTGTAAGAAAGTTCACAATTTATGTCGACCGGTAGCGATAGAACGATAGTTCGATGACACGGAGTGAGTACTCGTGATGATAGTCTCATATAAATCATATCTTGTAACCTGTTACTTGGAATTTGTTTAACAATGAATACAAACTTATTTATTCAGACAAGAAATGAAAGAAAATGTGCACAATATCAGTAAGTTAATGCGATTGACTTGGTAGACGTGCGGCTCTGCGTCGGGCACGCTCCTTACGTCCTGGCCGGCGACTACTTGATGGTGCGGTTGATGGCTTGGCTGTCTGGGTGACATTACTGAGGGGATCCCGGTACGCCAATTGAGAAGGGGCGAAGACAAGCGGATAAGTTACCGCTTCCCCTTCCCGACTGGCTGCCAAGGCGACTTCTAAGCCCCTGATTTGTGTTCGGAGACTCTGGTTGAGTTGTCGCTCCTCCGCCCAACCCTTTTGAGCGGCAGAGAGCCTGAGATAGAGAGCCTTCGTCTTCTTCGGGTCCGACCAGGTTGACTTGATTTGCTGAGCTTCTCGGGTTATTTGCACTATCTGGTCGAGAAGATTCGCGTTTCCACGCCTAGCATGGTCTAGCTCGGTTTGCAATAGTCGAGTGGATGTCATTGCTACAATAGAAATCTTTTAATTTCTTTATAAATCAAAATTCTGTTTACTATCAAACATAAGTTACTAGAATGAATTTGCACACAAAGAAAATAAAATGAACAACATTTTCCAATTTTTAATTTTAATAACACTAATGACACAAGTTATTGTTTATGCTCCCGTTGTCCGGGGAGTCAGGGTTCCGCGAAAAATTTCCTGACTCCTTTCTCCAGGGAGTAGCCTGGGATAATAGCTACTGGTCGTCTAGTATTGCGGACTGGTCGGGCTGGATGGATCTCGGCGATGCGCCCGACGGCGATGTCCTCTTCGACATTGGCTAAATACATCCTGGCCTTGACGACGTTCAAATCAACTTGCCATTGGATCCCTTTCCAATGGGCGAGGAGGCTCCGTGCGTGGGTTCGAATCTCCTCGGCAGGATATTGTTGGGTGCCTCGCTCCCTGGCCCAACGGGGGTCATTCTCCAGGCCCAGTATCTGTACGGCGGTCAGATGTGGTCTCTTGGCTTGAGGCTGCTCGGGCTTGTTGTCGGTCGGGCTCGCTTCCAAGCCCGACGCCATTCTTCGGCCACATGGGCGGGAATCCATTCGAGAGGCATTGGTTCTTCTAAATTATCATTGTAGTTTAGCGATGAGGTATAACGTATTTTCAAAATAATTTATATTAATCGTCACTTGGCGCATTAACGTCAAAACAATGCTTGCGTCGAATAATTATTGTGGATGAACAATTTTCACCACGCCTATGGTGTAATGAAGGGTTGAAAACAAATATCGATTTATTTATGTCTCGCGTGAATGTTTCTAAGGCTATTCAAGTCGTCTGTAGTAATTTAATAATTGGCAACTAGGGTTCACGAGGGACAAAAGTGTAGTTATCAATCTAAGGTTTAGGTAGGAGAGACATTGATTGCTTTAAAAATTTATACTAAATCCGCTTAATTTTTATGTAATGAAAATAATTCTTTATTTAAAATTTGATGAGAGGAAGTACCTATTGAAATTCGTGAAACCCGGAATAATTATTACTGGTTATTCAGAAAATTATCACAATCGCGGATCGAAATCTTTACTAAACTAATAATTAAATTTTACCCTATGATACTTAGCAACCTTTAATCTACGCGGTGTCTACAAATTTTGGCTTATAGCGCAAAAAGAAATGATGACAATTCTTGATGAAATAACATAATCTTTGATTTCAATATTCCTAAATATTCCTGATTAGCTATTTTGAAGATTCGTGGGGAGCAAAATTAACCATAAGTTTAACGTTTGTGGAATCAGGTACCTGAATTCGATGATATAGGACTACTATCGATTGCATTTATTAAATAATTAATTTTAATTTATAGACGAATTTATGGGAAAAACTATAATGGTCATTCCCCGTTTATCAAAGATTTATAAAATTAGAAAAAAAAGTAAATTATTTAAATGAAAATTTTACAAACTACCTTGGATTGGCGAGCTTGATTCTCCTGGTAATTTCCCTTCTATTGTTCGATTCATATTCCAACGATGATGATAATTTAGAAATCAATAATTGTCTGGATAGAATTCCAACATATAAATTAAGATAAGTGCGTGTGCTTCCGCTGTTATATAGCACATTCGTGGGCGAAACTTGTTTATAATAAACCAATCTCAAAGATCAGAATAATTTATGATTTCCGGTTGGGCATCGATTTTTCAAGTTGGTTTTAATTTTGATTTGTTGGAAATTAATATTTTCAATTTTATTAGTATGTTACCCAACTTTATGGAATTTTCTACATGTATGGAATGAGCGGGGCGATGAGAAACTCAAGTAGGTTTATTCTCTTTGTCTGTACTATCACCAGTCTATTTTAGGGAATTATGAGGTTGGATCAGATTTGGCGTATTATGGATTTATAGACGAAATTCGGGGCTTATCAATCTGAACACTATTCTGAATGTGCGATTCGATCGGGGTTCGTATTTATGCTATGGAATTTGTGATCAATTTTAGTTTTTGAGCAGGTTGGTGTTTTAACTACTTTACATGATTTTTACCGAAATGTTAGGGATGCTCTGCAGCTCTGCCAATGACTTTTGGGGAATACAATTTTGCTCGATGGATTTTCGTGATTTAAGGCATCGTATTTTTATTACGTTTATACTATTGGATTTCAGCAATGGGTTCAATTAATCGGGTTGTTTGCTGAAAAATATATTTAAAATGCGCTTACTATACTTGGGGAGTGTATTCTAAGCTGAAGTTGTTTAAATTCGCTATCGTAGATTTAGGGCAAATCAGTGGTAAGTCTACTATTATGTATTTAATCAATTTATGAAAAATTTTGTAATTTCAATATAAGTTTATGGTTTTTCTCGTTAATTTTTCCTCGATTTTAAATTTATAGGGCAATAGTCGCGCCGAATCTCGAATTTAATATTAATTTCGGTATTTTATCCGTAGTTTATATAATAATGATTAACACAAAAACATCATGGATAAGTTAAATTTGTTAAGTTAATTCGATTCATATCAACGATTTCATTTATTTATTCCCGTAACCTTCCCCTTTAATTGGTCTTAGACGCATTTTTATGTTTACATTATAGTTAATGAGTGCCTACTGGACTACTCGGTGTGATGATTTTGAGCCGCGTGTAAAATATTTTAGGTCGAATTTACAGAAAGCGAGAAGCGAGGAAGTAGCCAAAAGACTTCTTCCTTATTTCTCGTTTCTTCTATACGGGATAATATTGACGTTCCAACCCCTGCGTTCCGCACGCTGGGTCTTCACGGGCACAGATCATTGGCGATATTCCACGCGCTTACACGAGTCTGAATTGTATATTGATTTTACTAACTCGCGATGTGTTTTGGCTGTGGGCCGGAAAAATTTCGACAAATAAATTAATTATGAAAAAACAAATTCGATTTTATGTTATTAATATTTATTAACATATTAAAAATAAAGACAAGGTACAAATTACTTGACAAATCCATTCCAATAAATCATAAAAATACATCTCCCCCCACGCCGACATCCAAGCAGAGCTCTACCGAGGTTGCGAGGATGTGACGTGGAGAGAGAGTTCCAAATAAAACTACTTCTCACCTAAAAATTCAAAAGAACTCGAAATTTGCTTGAAAATAGTTTTAAAATAACTAAGATTCTATTTTTCAAAATTGGTTAAATTTTACGTGAAAATGCATCGGTATTTATACCTATTTTCTGTCCCTAACCTCGCGTGTTAATTTTGATGTAGTAAAACAAAATTCGACCTTGTTATTTTCTAGTGTATTCTATTCTTTATTTTTATTATTTTTTAATTTATTTTAATAATTTTTTATTTAGAATTTTTTATTGAATTATTTCTAATTCAAATTCTTTGATTTAAATTTCATTTTCATGAACTTTTATTAATTTATCAACTTTTGTCGAATTTGTTGGGTTTTCATGTTATGTTTGTGTTTGTATCGTGCAGATCTTGTTGCATTTTGTTATTATTTTGATTTATTTTTATGTTTATTATTTTATATGTAACTCTCTTTTTTCTCATATTTGGTAAGGTTTAATTGATGTTTTAATAGGTTTATTTTAAATTTGCTTGTTATGTTTGCATGTTGTGTTACCGATCCATTTAAACATTTTCCAAGGCCGTATGTGTTCTGGCCCAACAAACATAAAAAAATTGCATAATAAAATAGGGGGAGGGGGGTTTATTTACAGATCATTTTCGGATTATCTTGATTACATAATGATGTAATCAAGTTAATTAATTTTGTGTGTATTTTAATTAATTTTTGTGTTTTTTCGAATTTTTTCCAAATTTTTATGCGTGTATTTTTTAGTAAAATTTCTAATTTATTTTCAATTTTTGAAATTTAAAATATAATTTTTTAAGTATTTCTAATTAAATTTTTTCAGTTGTATATGATTTTATCAATGTAGTTTTTATACATGATTTTACAATGAAATTTTTTATACAAATTTTTAAATAATAAAATTTTTAACATAATTTTACAATGAAATTTTTTATACATGATTTTTAAATAGAATTTTCAGTATAATTTTATCGATGAATTTTTTATAAATGATTTTTTAAGATGAAGTTTTTAGTAAAATTTTTAATATAATTTAAAATATAATTTTTCAAAGTAATAAATTTTTAACATAATTATATATTGAAATTTTTTAAACAAGGTTTAGCTTGTTTTCAGTATAATTTTATCGATGAATTTTTTATATACGATTTTTTAAGATAAAATTTTTAGGATAATTTTTACAATGAAATTTTTATACATTATGATTACGATCAAAGAAATTTAGCGTTATCAAAATAATATTAATATTAATATTAATAATAATAATAATAATAATAATAATAATAATAATAATAATAATAATAATAATAATAATAATAATAATAATAATAATAATAATAATAATAATAATAATAATAATAATATAATATTAATAATAATTCCACCAATTAAAATCTTTATAAAAAAACTATAAAAACTATAAACACATAAAATAAACTCGTTAAAGATCAAAATTTATTTACATCATCACAAATCTGCTTATAATAAGCTCTTCTTAGCTCAGCCAACAAAATATGTACAACTTCCTTCTTCTTGTAGTCTCTGCAGCATCTGCATCTAAATGGACAAGTCAACATTGAGGGATCTGCAGAAACAATGCAATCATCTAAAAATTTCAAACCAGATCCTTGAACTGATTCATTGTGCATACGTACAATTTCTTCAATGTTGATTCCTGTCATTTGATAGATCCGTGTAGCCAAATATTCAGGAGCACAATAGGAAAGTTTGTTTTTCATATTCGGAAACAGTTCTTCCATCTTCATCAGAATTGTTTCGAATACGTATGCTTCTTGCTCGTCGATCATTATTAATTTTTACAATCGTCAAAATTCAATCTATTTAAACACAATCAGTGCTTAATAAATAATCTAGTATTTTTTCGTCAGTGTTAAGATAATTAATTAAAAGTTTTATAAAATTAAATATTTCTTGTACTAGACTGTGATATTCTAGTGTTTTTATCCCCATGACAACGACTTTAGTAGTAGGATGTGAGCCCGTCAGATACAACCCCCCCACTAGCTTACGTAATTATTACGTAACATTTGACCTCTGCACGCGCTGTTGCTACCTGGAGATTGACCTTTGTCCACTAGTTGCTACCTAGTAATTGACCTTTGGTGATTACACCACTTGACCACTGGTCACTTATTAAGTCACTGGTCACACTTATTAAGTCACTGGTCACACTTATTATGTCACTGGTCACTACTCAAAGACTAGTTACCTAACTGTTGTTATGTCACGTAGTTGTGGACCAACACACCTACCTTCTAGAACCTTCCACACACCTACCAACTCCCACACCGATCCACACCGATCCGCACCGATCCGCACCGATCTGCACCGATCCACACCGATCCACACCGATCCACACCGATCCACACCGATCCGCACCGATCTGCACCGATCCACACCGATCCACACCGATCCACACCGATCCACACCGATCCACACCGATCCACACCGATCCACACCGATCCACACCGATCCACACCGATCCACACCGATCCACACCGATCCACACCGATCCACACCGATCCACACCGATCCACACCGATCCGCACCGATCCACACCGATCCACACCGATCCACACCGATCCACACCGATCCACACCGATCCACACCGATCCACACCGATCCACACCGATCCACACTGATCCACACCGATCCACACCGATCCACACCGATCCACACTGATCCACACTGATCCACACCGATCCACACCGATCCACACCGATCCACACCGATCCACACTGATCCACACTGATCCACACCGATCCACACCGATCCACACCGATCCACACCGATCCACACCGATCCACACTGATCCACACTGATCCACACCGATCCACACCGATCCACACCGATCCACACCGATCCACACGATCCACACCGATCCACACCGATCCACACCGATCCACACTGATCCACACCGATCCACACCGATCCACACCGATCCACACCGATCCACACTGATCCACACCGATCCACACCGATCCACACCGATCCACACTGATCCACACTGATCCACACCGATCTGCACCGATCCACACCGATCCACACCGATCTGCACCGATCCACACCGATCCACACTGATCCACACTGATCCACACCGATCCACACCGATCCACACCGATCTGCACCGATCCACACTGATCCACACTGATCCACACCGATCTGCACCGATCCACACCGATCCACACTGATCCACACTGATCCACACCGATCTGCACCGATCCACACCGATCCACACCGATCCGTACCCATCCGCATCGTAGACTTAACAAAATCACTCACTAGTACTATTGGTATTATTATTATACTTTTTACTTCATATAAACGTATGAGTTTCGTTTACCTCATTGATTCATGTTACTTACATGTGATATATTAAAAAATTATATTTACATGAAATTTTCAATTGTTAATTATATTATTACATAAAAAATTATAAAATAATCATTAAAGATAATAAATTAAGATCAAACTCGTCTTAAAACTAAATGTTCAATTCTAAATTATTTAGCTTACTGACTATTTTGTTAGTAGTATATTACATAACAATTTTATCAAAATAATCATAAAACTTTAATAATTTTCATGAAAATTTAAGTTTAAAAGCACTATAGTATATTGATAGTTTATTTAATTAAAAATCACTCAAAACTTAAATTTGAACACTGGATTTACAATATTTTAAGAAAATAATTCAACAAGTTTAAAATTTCAACTTAACTAAATGTAAAAAATTAAATTATACAAGATTTACTTTACCAATTTCTATAAAATTTTAAATTTACATCAAATAAAATATACAGATTTATATTCTATTAAAAAATTTAATTTTTAAAATAAAAAATAATTCGCCCACTATAGGAGTTGAACCCACGACTCAACGAATTATTACCGACATCAGACTGTTACAAGTCTCATTTAATAATAATTACAAAACAATAGAATAAAAAGACAAACACATTACAAGACAACATTTATTTAAGTAAAAGCTTCAATATCTTCAGTGGCATTGATACCTAAATAATGTCCGAATGCAAAACTTTTGTTTTTACCTACCCATTGACGTTTATCATCGTTGTTATTTAAAGCAATTTTACTATTTTTAAAAGTAAACAACTGATGATTTCTCGTCCCTATTCTCGTTTGAGGAACAGAAAAAATTGTATCGTTTCTATAACAATCAAGATAAGAAAGATGCTTTATTTCAGTTCCTTCCAAAGTAATTCCCTTTGCTTTATTACTTTCAGTTTCACCTAAAAGACTATAGCATTTCGGTCGTAAGAAAACCCATTCCTTATATCCAAGTCCCTTACTCTCATCTTTGAATTTACCTATTACTGAGTCAAGTTTTCTTGAATACAAAGGATGACCAATATCATAATTCGAAGTGTCCAAAAGATTATCCGAAACCATTGCAGGTAAAAGAGTACTTAATTTACAGTTTTTAATTTCAAGGAAGAAAGAGTCAGTGTCGCCAGCAACAATGTCAATCCTACAATTGAAAAGATTCCTATATTTCTCTAATTCAACATACTGGAGCTGATACATCCGTAATTTCGATAAATCAAGAACTGTTTGACCGATATAACTAGGTCGGTCTAAACAAATTAATTCTTTATTTAGATGAGCTGCTATTAGATCATCGTCAATCTTTATACACTTTCTGAAAGACGGCTTTGATGAATAAGTAACCATCTTTTCAAATGAATTACATAATCTTAAATTCATTCGTTTTTTAAGATTTTCCACAGATTTTCCATAAAGACTATTATTTAAAAGTTTGAAATAGTTCTTATCAAGATTATTTGTAGCATCTGCTCTCAAACATGTGTTTGTATCAATATACTCTTTAAAAATCTTTGCCTGTTTAAACCTTATAGCTCTATGAATCTTAACAACCTTAACACCAAGAGAAACAAACATCTTTAGAAGTCTCCAATGAATAACATAGTTTTTCTTGGGATAATGAGTGAGCATTAATTTTTCAACTTTAGAATGATGTGGACACATCTTTACAGGCGCCACAGGGAATTTATCCAAAAACTCATGTACACTTTCAGGAATTTCGAGATCAACTTCCATCGTGTAACCATATGAAAGCGTTTCAATATCTGTACTCATACACTCATCCAAAATAGAATCAAGATTATTAATTACCCAACTATGGTGCATTTGAAGAAGTATTTCCGATGAATTCAATTACTGATAGTAGAAATGATGTTGAATTTTACATTAATGGTTCCCAAACTGAATATTTGGATTTGAATGATACTTTATTAACTGTTCAAATTAAAGTTGTAAATGTCGACAGAAAAAATATGGTGGATACTTTAGATGTTAAGCCAAACAATTACATGTTTCATACACTTTTTAAAGACGCAATTCTTGGGTTTAATCATATTAAAATTGAGGGAGGTAACAATACTTATGCACACAAAGCATTGATTGAAACTATATTAAATTATAACGGTGATACTAAAAATACTTGTCTTACACCTATGGGATATGGAAATTCTGAAGAAAGAAAAAGTTGGATAAAAGACTCAAAGGTTTTTACAATGTGTTCCTCACTACAGTTTGATTTTATGGATCAACCAAAATATTTACTTCCTGGTGTCAATGTTCACATTAGATTAAAACGATCTGATTCTGCATTATCATTATTTTCAAAAACTGGGGAACCAACATGTCAATTACTAGATGCTAAATTAATGATTCGAAGAGTTCGTGTTGAATCGTCAGTATTAGCAGGTCATCAACTTGGTCTTAATTCAAAACATGCGATTTATCCAATTAAAACAAAAGAAATTGTTCAGTTTGCTATTGGTAAAGGTGCGTCATCATTCTATAAGGAACAGATATTTGGAGATAGAAGAATGCCTAATTTTATTCTTGTAACTTTTCAAAGTGAATCTCAATATAACGGTTCATATACTGATTCAAGCTCAAAATTCAGACATTATAATGTCACTTCATTATCTTTATCAAAAAACACAGATTATCGCGAAACATATACTCAAGATTTCGAAAATAACAATTTCTGTACCACATATATGCAAAGTATTGTGAGAAATATGGGTTATTTAGATAAAAACCTAAATTGTGGAATATCTCTTGATGATTTTAAATCAAAATATCCATTTTTCACATTTGTTTTGGCACCTGATTTTGATTTAAATCAAAGTCAATTACCTCAAAATGGAAATTTACGATTGGATATAAAGTTTTCAAAAGCTGTTGAAGAACCAGTACATGTAATAATATATGGCGTATTTGAAAACGAAATTCAAATTACTGCAAATCGAACTGTACTAGTATAAATATAGTAACTCTATGTAATCAGATTATCATGAAGTAAGATTTTAATTAATAATTAATTTTATTTAATTAGCTCTATTCAGGTTGATAAAATTGGAAAACAGTTGTTGGGGAATGAGTTTGTTGGTGTATATCCTTTAGATAAAATTCCATATCTTGATGATAACAATGCAATAGTGGTTAATACTCAATCATCTAATCTTGGCGGTGAACACTGGATTGCTGTATATGTGAAACCAAATAAAATCCATGTTTTCGATCCAATGGGATTCTATTATCCAGCTTTATTAGTTAGTAAATTACAAACAATAGGAAAGTCAATTGTATACAATAAACATCGATATCAAAATCCTTTAACAACAACTTGTGGTCAACATTGTCTTGTTTGGCTAAACTCAATGTATAAACGTATTGATTTTAAATAAATGTTTTTTAAAATGTCTAGTTATTTTATTGATATTAGTGTTTTTGAAAATGAATTTGGTGGATTAGTTATAAAAGAATTATGTATGATCAATACTAATAATATTTTAAGACCATTACATTGGGTGTTTTCGTCAAACGAATATCATGAAGATCAAATACTTAACGGACAAAATTTTTTCTGTCCAACGTGTATATTAAGTACTATCGGTTCTGATCGAAAAACAGCTATTTTCTATGTGACAGATGAAACAAAAGAAAAGATTTTAAAAATATATTTCCCATCTTTGAGAATTGTAAAGTATTCATTAAAAGAATATCAGAGTTTTCCAAGAAACATATCTTGTCCATTTTATGAGCATGATGATGATTGTGCTTATAAAAACTGTTTACTTGGTGCTTTAGATTATCTGAAATATTAAAAATATATGTATGCAATTTACCGTGTTTTGATTGGTTAATCTGTTGTAGTGGTGATAACGTAATTATTCATATATAAGGATATATTTTTCATTTTATGGTCACTTTTTATATATACCCAATTTCGAGTAATAATCAATATGGTAAAACTTTTAATTTTAATTTTAATTTTATTATTATTTTATTTAGAATAATAATTCATCCAATATCAATAATTCAAAACAAATACCAAATACAAATCATATGGTAAATTTTAAATTTTATTTGAAAATTATTAAATTTATTTAGAATTCTAATAACTTTCCTGGTCAAATGTATTGGCAGAATATGAATGCTAACTTTGTAAGATTTAAATTTAAATTAAATGTTTATTAATTATTTATTTAGAATATGCCATATACTAACATGCCTTGGTATTATCCAAATTTCCAATTTGCCAATCCAAATTTCCAATTTGCCAATCCAAATTTCCAATTTGCCAATCCAAACTTTCAAAACATGCAAAATTTTAACCATAATCTTCAAAACATGCAAAATTTTAACAACAATCTTCAATATTCATCATCAAATATGCCCCATATTAATAAAAAATTAAATGGGAAGAAAATTAAATGTAAGTATTCTTTGAATTTTAAAATTGTTTTTAAGTAATAATTTAAATAAAGAATTAAATTTTTTATATTTTAAAAAATATTTCTTTTAAATTCGAGTTATATTATTGATTTAAAATTAGGTATATAAATTAGTGATTAAAATTTTTTAAAAATGAATAGTTTAGATTGATAATTTGATTGTAAACTGTTTATTTTTATAAATATTTAATTACATAATTTATTTAACCTTTTACATAATGTTGCAAATAGTTTAACCTTTTCATATTAAAAGGTTAGAAATTTAGTAACTTTCTAAATAACTTTTCATTATATAATAATTACACCATAATTTTCAAAAATAATTTTCACTTATAATTAATTTTTATATAAATAGGCAATTTATACCCTCAGTACTGTAATTCATCCATGAATCATAGTGATGAATGCCATGACCTAATGAAGAAATATTATCGTCATCAATTCAACGGCATTGAAATATTTATATGTCCCGCGTGCAAAACTTACCATGCCCAACCCTATCTTGATTTCTTTTCTGATCATAAGGTTCACTTGACACAGTTTAAACAGAATAAACTCGATTTCTTTCGTTTGATTTTTAAGGCTGACGATTTTAAAATTAAGAAAAGAAAATCTGATGTTAGTTTGAATTTAGGCACGTCTAAAATAACTAAAAATGAAGTAATTGTAATCAGTGATGATGAGGAAAACATACAAATAGGTGGTTCTGTAGATATTAGTAATGACCCAATTGTAGAATTAGATTTAAGAGGATCACGTAAATTACTAAAATTTAATATTGATGAATTTAATGTTAATCAAATAACATTAACAGATAGAATTATAACCCGGCTAAAAATTGAAATTAATAAAATGGGGAACGTTAAAATTCAATTTGCTGTAAATATCCAATTTGAGAAAGATGATATAACTAAAGATGAATTTATATCTAATAACGCCGAGGTCTTTTCAGATAATTTTCTTGTTGAAGGAGTTAGAAAATTAAATGAAAAAATAGAAAGATTTACTCAATTAGGTAGTGGATGGACTATTTCTAGAATTCGAGAAATTCATTTTATCTTGACTAAATATTCCCAAATGAATAGGTTAACTGGTCACGGTTTTATTGAAACTCCTATTGCGCTTAAAGGAAAAAGAGCAATTATTAATATTAAGAATAGTGACAATCTTTGTTTTATATATAGTATCTTGGCTTTATTGAAGCATGACGTTCTTGTAAATAATCGTAGTAATATGTATAGTTATACTAACTTCTTGAATGAATTAAATTATGATGAGATAGATGACTGTCCTATGAGATTATGCAATATAAGTAGGTTTGAGGAAAAGAATCCAGGTCTTGCAATTAATGTCTTGTCTTATAACCCAACTGTTATTAATAATGATGAAAATGAAAATGACGATTTTGTTCCTCACCACCCTCATTTGGATATTATTCATCGCACTAAAGTGACAGACGTTGATCCTTTGTATCTTTTACTTCTCGAAAATGATGACCAATATCATTATACTGCTGTAATTGACTTGCAACGCTTAATGAATTCACATATTAATGATGTAGTTAGCATACGAATACAATGTCAATGGTGTCCTAGATGTCTTAATGGTTTTCGTTTGCAAGATGCTTTTAACAGTCATTATGCATTATGTACCAAAAATCAGGTAGGAACAACTTTATACACTCTTCCTCAAAATAAATATTTAGAGTTTGGTGATTACTCAAAAACAGTAACCCCACCATTTGTAATTTATGCAGACTTTGAGTCAATTTTACCCATTGACATAAGATTTCATCAGAAACATCTACCAATATCAGCAGGATTATTATTAATTAATAATTTTAATAATACTAAATCGTATTTTAGTTTCATTGGTTTAGATTGTGTCTTTGAATTTTTGAAAAAGATTGATGAAATTGCTTCCACAATTGTCCTACCATATTTCAATAATTATGCCAACTCTACAATGAACATTTTATCTTTTGCTGAGGATAGAGACTTTAAAACTTGTTCAAATTGTTATTTATGTAAGAAACCGATAAGAAATCGTGTAAGAGATCACGATCACTTTTCAGGGAAATATCTTGGTGCTGCTTGTCGGTCTTGTAATATATCTAGACAAATTCGTAGACATTTACCTGTTATTTTTCATAATCTTAGGGGCTATGACCTTCATCACATTTTGAAGTATGGTCTTAGTAGTTTTCCTTCTTGGGATTTGAATATCATTCCAACTACAACAGAAAAGTTTATATCTTTGATAGCACATATCGATAAAGTATCAGTTAGGTTCATTGATAGTTATCAGTTTGTTAGCGCATCATTAGACAATGCAGTTAAAACTCTTTCTAACTTTCCTTTGACAGATTCTGTATTTACTGGTTCAATAATGGGTTGTAAAGGTATCTTTCCTTATAATTTTGCAAAGAGTTTGGAAATCTTGGAAACAACTTTTGAATTACCACCAATTTGGCCTGAAGTGACAGAATCACAATATTTGAGAGCTCAAAAGATTTGGAATGAGAATAATTGCAATACCTTGTTAGATTATATGATGGTATACTTGAAATTAGATGTATTTCTTCTTGCTGACTTTTTTCAACAATTTCGTTCAAAGAGTATTGCACATAACGGTTTAGATCCCTTAAATTTTTACGGTATACCTGGAATGAGTTGGGCTTCTGCTTTGATGACATTGAAAGAACCCATTGAACTCCTTACCGATATGGAAATGTATAATTTCTATGAAGGAGGGATCAGGGGTGGAATAACATTTGTGAATAAACATTATGTTAAAACTTCTGATGATACAGAATTGTTATATATTGATATCAACAATCTGTATGGTTGGGCTCTTAGCCAAAGTCTTCCTTTCGGTGATTTTAGTTGGGTAATTAATAATCTTGATTCTATTTTGGATGAGTGTATGAGTACAGATATTGAAACGCTTTCATATGGTTACACGATGGAAGTTGATCTCGAAATTCCTGAAAGTGTACATGAGTTTTTGGATAAATTCCCTGTGGCGCCTGAAAAGATGTGTCCACATCATTCTAAAGTTGAAAAATTAATGCTCACTCATTATCCCAAGAAAAACTATGTTATTCATGATGAATATTGAAGATTGTTGTTAAAATTTTGCATGTTTTGAAGATTATGGTTAAAATTTTGCATGTTTTGAAAGTTTGGATTGGCAAATTGGAAATTTGGATTGGCAAATTGGAAATTTGGATAATACCAAGGCATGTTAGTATATGGCATATTCTAAATAAATAATTAATAAACATTTAATTTAAATTTAAATCTTACAAAGTTAGCATTCATATTCTGCCAATACATTTGACCAGGAAAGTTATTAGAATTCTAAATAAATTTAATAATTTTCAAATAAAATTTAAAATTTACCATATGATTTGTATTTGGTATTTGTTTTGAATTATTGATATTGGATGAATTATTATTCTAAATAAAATAATAATAAAATTAAAATTAAAATTAAAAGTTTTACCATATTGATTATTACTCGAAATTGGGTATATATAAAAAGTGACCATAAAATGAAAAATATATCCTTATATATGAATAATTACGTTATCACCACTACAACAGATTAACCAATCAAAACACGGTAAATTGCATACATATATTTTTAATATTTCAGATAATCTAAAGCACCAAGTAAACAGTTTTTATAAGCACAATCATCATCATGCTCATAAAATGGACAAGATATGTTTCTTGGAAAACTCTGATATTCTTTTAATGAATACTTTACAATTCTCAAAGATGGGAAATATATTTTTAAAATCTTTTCTTTTGTTTCATCTGTCACATAGAAAATAGCTGTTTTTCGATCAGAACCGATAGTACTTAATATACACGTTGGACAGAAAAAATTTTGTCCGTTAAGTATTTGATCTTCATGATATTCGTTTGACGAAAACACCCAATGTAATGGTCTTAAAATATTATTAGTATTGATCATACATAATTCTTTTATAACTAATCCACCAAATTCATTTTCAAAAACACTAATATCAATAAAATAACTAGACATTTTAAAAAACATTTATTTAAAATCAATACGTTTATACATTGAGTTTAGCCAAACAAGACAATGTTGACCACAAGTTGTTGTTAAAGGATTTTGATATCGATGTTTATTGTATACAATTGACTTTCCTATTGTTTGTAATTTACTAACTAATAAAGCTGGATAATAGAATCCCATTGGATCGAAAACATGGATTTTATTTGGTTTCACATATACAGCAATCCAGTGTTCACCGCCAAGATTAGATGATTGAGTATTAACCACTATTGCATTGTTATCATCAAGATATGGAATTTTATCTAAAGGATATACACCAACAAACTCATTCCCCAACAACTGTTTTCCAATTTTATCAACCTGAATAGAGCTAATTAAATAAAATTAATTATTAATTAAAATCTTACTTCATGATAATCTGATTACATAGAGTTACTATATTTATACTAGTACAGTTCGATTTGCAGTAATTTGAATTTCGTTTTCAAATACGCCATATATTATTACATGTACTGGTTCTTCAACAGCTTTTGAAAACTTTATATCCAATCGTAAATTTCCATTTTGAGGTAATTGACTTTGATTTAAATCAAAATCAGGTGCCAAAACAAATGTGAAAAATGGATATTTTGATTTAAAATCATCAAGAGATATTCCACAATTTAGGTTTTTATCTAAATAACCCATATTTCTCACAATACTTTGCATATATGTGGTACAGAAATTGTTATTTTCGAAATCTTGAGTATATGTTTCGCGATAATCTGTGTTTTTTGATAAAGATAATGAAGTGACATTATAATGTCTGAATTTTGAGCTTGAATCAGTATATGAACCGTTATATTGAGATTCACTTTGAAAAGTTACAAGAATAAAATTAGGCATTCTTCTATCTCCAAATATCTGTTCCTTATAGAATGATGACGCACCTTTACCAATAGCAAACTGAACAATTTCTTTTGTTTTAATTGGATAAATCGCATGTTTTGAATTAAGACCAAGTTGATGACCTGCTAATACTGACGATTCAACACGAACTCTTCGAATCATTAATTTAGCATCTAGTAATTGACATGTTGGTTCCCCAGTTTTTGAAAATAATGATAATGCAGAATCAGATCGTTTTAATCTAATGTGAACATTGACACCAGGAAGTAAATATTTTGGTTGATCCATAAAATCAAACTGTAGTGAGGAACACATTGTAAAAACCTTTGAGTCTTTTATCCAACTTTTTCTTTCTTCAGAATTTCCATATCCCATAGGTGTAAGACAAGTATTTTTAGTATCACCGTTATAATTTAATATAGTTTCAATCAATGCTTTGTGTGCATAAGTATTGTTACCTCCCTAGTAGTGGGATACCGGCCCTCTAGCTCAGAGGCCATCTAGCTCACATACCCCCCCCCGGCAAAAATTTTTTTGCGCTAAGTTTAAAAGTACAAATTTTTTAGAACAAAGACAACGACTCATTCAAGGTCATTGAAACAAAGACCATGACTCATTCAAGGTCATTGGATGACTCATCAAAATTTTTAAACAAATACCATGACTCATTCAAGGTCATTGGATGACTCATCAAAATTTTAAAACAAAGACCATGACTCATTCAAGGTCATTGGATGACTCATCAAAATTTTAAAACAAAGACCATGACTCATTCAAGGTCATTCAAGGTCATGGAAAAGTAGGTCAAGGTCATTCAAGGTCATTGGATGACTCATCATTTTCCCAAAATTTTTCTATGTTTAAAAGTACATCTATTTTCAAGGTCATTCAAGGTCAAGGTCATTCAAGGTCATTGGATGACTCATCATTTTTTCAAAAATTTTTCTATGTTTAAAAGTACATCTACTTTCAAGGTCATTCAAGGTCAAGGTCATTCAAGGTCATGGAATTTTTAAACACTTTTTAAATTTAAATTTACTACTTATAAAAAATAAATAGTATATATTTGTAAATTATTTTATTATTATTATTATTATTATTATTATTATTATTATTATTAGTATTATTATTATTATTATTATTTTTCAAGGTCATTCAAGGTCAAGGTCATTCAAGGTCATTGGATGACTCATCATTTTTTAAAAATTTTTTCTATGTTTAAAAGTACATCTATTTTCAAGGTCATTCAAGGTCAAGGTCATTCAAGGTCAAGGTCATATTATTTTTAATCATTTTTAAATTTAAATTTACTACTTATAAAAAATAAGTAGTATATATTTGTAAATTATTTTATTATTATTATTATTATTATTATTATTATTATTATTATTATTATTATTATTATTATTATTATTATTATTATTATTATTACTACTATATAATGAAAACCAAGACATATACAACAAATTTATTATAAAGAGATAATGCTACTATAGTAGTATTGTCTAAGAGCTTTATTCAAAGCCCATTCCACATACTTCCGATATCGGGCGGCGCAGCAATGACATCCATCACCACAAGGGTATTCGGGTTCCATATCTTTTGACAAATTGTTTTGTTCGATATCCCATAGGAACTCATCTATTACAGTAAATATCCATATTGATGTATGATTGAATATCAAGTCTGGAATTATTGATGCAGGCTTATCCATGATTCCATGTATTTCTGGATAATAGAATTCCAGACGTTCTTTAATAACTTTAAAATAATCATCTAAAAGCAAGTAATAATAATAATATTAATAATAAATTACCGTAATGTTTAATTTCATTCATAGCTTGAACTGCGCTCGGTACAACCATTTTAATGATAAAAAATGAAATAACAATTACTTTTATACTAATTTAGAGACACACACACACACATCTTTAGCTATAAACAATAAATATTAATTTATATAGATTTGAAAATGATTAAAGAAATTTTAATAATATTATTAGTTTTTAATATGGTCAACTCAATTGTTGTAACCGTTCAAGGTAAAAATTCAACAAGATGTGTATGTCCTGATACCGCTGTATTGATGGATATTTTGTATATGATAGATAGGCCTAGATATTTGAAAACTCCAGTCAAAAGATTATCTGAAAGAATGAGTAATTTAGAATTCCGATTTGAACATACATATGAGACTTTAAAAAGAGCTAAAAACGAATTATATGATGATATTATATATTTAAATAAGACCATTGGTATTATCAAAAATGAATTAAGAAAATCAGTATTAGAATTGAAAGAAAATCGTAAACTTAATGAAAAAATGATGAATCAAGTTCAATATAGTATAAAATTTTATTCTAATAAAACAACTGATCAGTTCAATCGTATAATGAAATTACAACAACCAGTTAACAGTGGTGGCAACAACTTGAAAGAAGTCAACAGTGCCAACAAATCATCATTGCCATTTCCATTATATATTTTTACATATTTTCTTAGTATTACATGATTCTGATTGGTCGAATATAGTATAAATAAGCTTACACTTTCATATATTTTTATAAAATGCCAGAAACTAAATTTTTTATAACTTTGTTGAATGAGCTGGTCTCTAATAATAGAGAAGAAGATGTTATCATTAAAAACATGAAATTTATGGTAAACCGTACCGAGAAAATCGTTGAAGACATCCCATTCGATTATGAAAAAATTCTCAATTTGCCACCATTGGAGAGAAAGAAGGCATTCCAATCAATATTTAGTTACATGTTCGATGAAAATAATAAATGGATGCGAATAATAGTAGGATTAATGTACATGAAACACATGATATTAAAATCTGGATCCGACTATGAAAATTATTTCCAATGGTCTATAGAGGTATATTACTTTATATTCTTATTAATTTATTATTATTTAGATGATAGAAACAAAAATTGATCCGTGGGTAGAATCAAACGGTGGATGGACAGCTATTATTCAAGTTGCCGCAGAAGCCAAACGCTCTGATATTTATATCGAGAATTGCAAATTTTTATTAAAACTAATCACTGGAGTATCTGTTTTATATTTATGTAACAAGGTTTATCATCGATTTTAATAAATATTTCTTTGTTATTTTATTAATAAAAAACTATATTTTAAAGATTTATTGATTATTACATGTACATTCTTCATCACCACAATATTCTATCATAATATTTTCTATAACGTGATCAACACAAGTCTTAAATTCGGTAGGCTCATCTTTTTCGGTAGCTTCTTCAACATTAATAATTTCTTCAGAATCAATAATAATTTCAGTATCTCCATCATTAACAATTTCATCACTCTGACATTCAGATTCGCAATCCGATTCTTTACTCAATGCTTCAACTAGAGTCAACATATCTCTAATTTTTACACCGGTTATTTCTTCAAGTTTATCAAACAAAAAGTTTATTAAATATTCTAAACCAAAATTAATTAATTATTTATATTTTATATTTTACCTTTTTCAGACATCATTTTAACACTATTTTAAAACTAATTATAATTTTGTTTATAGAATAACAAAGAAACATTAATACATTTATTAAACACTAAACACTAAAATAACTGTGAAAGTCTAGCAGTAACAATTTTCCAGATTGGAGAAAGCACATCGTTTTGATCTGCTTTATATTCTTGGATTGTTATTGTTATATACCAGTTTTCCTGTTCTTTGAATCCAATTTCTGTAAATGCATCATAATATCTGGTATATTGACTCGTGAAGAACGCATTTTCATTGCATTTTAAATTGGAATTGATCTTTTTGAACGTATTATCTATATCCTTGATATCTAACATTGAGAGAGTGCCAGCGAGAGATTGAAATTGAGTCTTATTGAGTTTGACCGGATTTGCCAATTGCATATTAATAGGCTCCTTTAAAAAATACATTTTATAATTGTGGAACATCTGAACTGGTTGGACGCTTATTTTCTTGGTCATGTTTGATTTATGATCTCTATAAGGTGGTGACGCACTTTTATACCCTTGACAGAAATTGATTAACCAATCAGAATCATGCATGATAAGTGCATGATAATTGCATGTTAAGCGCGTGACTATATGTAAATTAACCCGTTGAGTTTTATGATTTTACACATATCATCTATATAAAATTTATTATTATTTTTATTATTATTACTATTATTATTACTATTATTATTACTATTACTATTAATATTATTACTATACTAATAAAATTACTATTATTACTATTATTATTACTATTACTATTATTATTATTATTATTATTATTATTACTATTATTATTACTATTACTATTATTATTACTATACTAATAAAATTACTATTATTACTATTATTATTATTATTACCAAAACTAACAAAAAATAAAACTATTACTATTATTAATATTATTACCAAAACAATAAAAATAAAACTATTATTACCAACACTAACAAAACAAAACAAAAATAAAATACAGAAACATTTATTACCAACAATAAAACTACCAAAACAATCAAAATAAAATACATTTATTTTCGAAAAAGTTGGTATTTCGAAGAATTTCTAACTGATTTTGCCAGGCACCATTCCACATAGCGCTGGTATCGAAAATCGCAGCAGCTACACCCCAGAATGCAGGGGTATTCGGGTTCCATCTCCTTTGGTCTTCTGTCAAGCTTAATATCCCATAGAGCTTGATCAATTATGTTAAAAATCCATATGTTGGTGGTTGTATAGACCAAATCTGGAATTACTGATTCAGGCTGGTCTTTGACTATTGCTCTGAGTTGAGGATAGAAGAAGAATAACCTTTCCAGTAATACGGCCTGATATTTATCTGGAAACAAAGATATTAATATTAATAAATAATAAATAATAAATTTACCATAATTTTCGATCTCTTTTTTGCTTAATTTTGTGCTTGAAGTATTTTCTATTTTAAAAATGAAATAAAATGAATAAGCAATTTGTTTTAATCAATCATTAGCCAATCAGATATCGACCAATCCGGTGATTTCATTTTGTATATCACAAACAATATTTTTGTACTCTAGATTTCGCACCCCTAATATGACTATTTTACCACTAGCAAACACGTTAACACACATTGGGTTGTATTTTAAAAGCCTCAGTGCAGGAAATAATTCTGGCTCGAACATACAAAGACATTTTGTTGACATGTTGTATAGATTGATAGATTGTCCTATATCCATGGTAACTGTAATTGACTGTATTTTAAGATCCTTTATTCTATATTGTAATTTATTGACATCTAAAGGTTTCTTACATCCCATGATTCTGAATTTGCCTGATTTGAAAAATATTATAGGGTATTTTCCACTCCTATCTACAATTTGCTGTGGTTTACCATTTGGAAACGTCATTTTTGATACATCGAAAGTTCCTTTATAATTTATATTTGATAACATAATTAAACAATAAAGAAATATTAAGCTATATATATGAGTTTTTAGGAAGAGTTCATTAAATCATATAATATAAACAAAAAACTATAATTATACAAATTAAAATGGAATTAAGAAATGATGCGGTATATCAAATCGTTGGCCCAAGTGGTAGTGGTAAAACTATGTTTGTGTGTAAATTACTGAAATCTAATTTATTTCAAACAAAATTCAACAAGATTTATTGGCATAAGGGTGCCGATGAAGAACATGGATTAACTCAAGATAATTTCTGTAAATTGAAAAACATGAAAATAGTAAAGGGTTTCGATAAAAACTGGTCAAGTCGTTTAAGGAAAGGTGATGTCATCATTATTGATGATTTGTATCAGGAAGCTAATAAAGAAAAGGATTTTAATAATTTATTCACAAAAATCAGTAGACATGTTGGTGTTACTGTGATCTTTATTACTCAAAATCTATTTCATCAGGGTGGCGCCCATAGAACAAGGAATTTAAATGTTTAATATTTAGTTATTTTCAAGAATCCTAGAGATGCAACAGTTATTGATTTTCTTGCTCGACAGGCATACCCTAATAATCGTAATTTTCTCATCAGTGCATTTCAAGATGCTACAAAATCACCACATGGATATTTATTTCTTGATTTCACACAACAATGCAATGATGATTTACGGGTAAAAACCGATATTTTCAATAAAGAAGGTGCCATGGTATATAAACAAAGCTGAAAACTTTAACATGTAAAAATGTTTATGAAATCCAGGCTTAAAAATATCCGAAAACTTAGACAGAGTATTAAAAAGAAGCGTGTTCCACCAAAAACCAGTTATACACCATCTAAAAAACTAATAACCGAGAATTACCCTGCAATGAATCTAATTTCGAAAAACATTATTAAAAAGAGTAAGAAAACAGATAAAATTGTAAAAAATCATAGGAGTTTCCCATATTTTAATGCATTGTTAAAGGCTTCGAGTATGAAAAGAATGTCTATTTTACAATCATTTCCAACTTTTGTTGTCGATGATTTACTCAAAATTCTATTAAAAGTAGTCAGAGGTAAAATTAAAATCAGTAATTCTAAAAAACTAGTATTGAATAAACATCGTAAGCCTTTGTTATCACTAGTAAATAATAAAAATCGTAAGCAAATGAGAAAAATCATATATAAACAACAAGGTGGTTTTATCGGAGCAATGTTACCATTAGCATTATCATTATTATCACAATAAACGATGGGTCAATCATTACCTAATGTTAAATTAAAATTTAAATCATCTTGTTGTAATGGAGAAGATTTGGACGAACCCAGAAGACGAGGCAGGTTTCGGTGGAGTGGCAAAGTTAAAGAAAAGAGTCCCAAAGTTGAAAAAGGAAACGCAAAAGTGGTTGTCAGATCAGCTTGCGTACAGTTTAAACAAACCAATGCGGAAAAGATTTCCAACGAGAGCTTATAAGACATTCGGTATTAATGATTTATGGCAAATGGATTTGATGGAGATGATACCGTATTCGAAAATTAACAAGGGTTATAAATATATTTTAACGTGTATCGATGTTTTCAGTCGTTTTGCCCGCGGTCTACCAACAAAGACAAAATCTGCAGAGGAAATATCTAAAGCAATTAACTCAATGTTTAAAAATGGGCATCCAGATAATTTGCAAACCGATTTAGGTATTATTATTATTATTATTATTATTATTATCATTATTATTATTATAGGCAAGGAATTTTACAATAGTAAAGTTAAGCAAATCCTGGATCGTCTCAAAATAAATCATTATTCTGTACATTCTCAATACAAAGCCGCTCATGTTGAAAGATTTAACCGGACATCGAGGGATAGATTGAAGAAATATTTCGTGCATCAAGGTAATAAAATATGGATAAATGTATTACCGAAAATACTTGTTAGTTATAATAATTCATCACATCGAGGTCTGAATGGTTTGAGACCCGTAGATATCAGCTCGAAAACACGAGTACGATCTAAAACAGTTGCTATTACAAAACCAAAATATAAAGTTGGTGATCACGTTAGAATTAGTAAAATATCTGCTTCACCTTTCATCAAAAATTTCGATAGTAATTGGAGTGATGAGGTATTTCAAATAACTAAAATTAATACTAAACAGAGTCCTGTAATGTATGTTATTAAAGATAGTGATAACAATTTAATACAAGGGAAATTCTATGAACAGGAATTACAAGTTATTTCCAAACCTACAGTGTTCAGAATTCAGAAAATATTGAAAACTAAAATGGTGGGTAAGGATAAACAATACTATGTCAAATGGCATGGATATCAAAAACCTTCATGGATATCATCAAAAGACCTAGTAAAATGAGTTTCTATACAATTTAACCGAGTAATAGTTGCCCACTAATCCATCCGGAAAATCAAGCAAGTAAATTTATGGTTGATCTTCAAAATCCCATTTATTTACATGGAAATTGGGAAGTTGCTTTGCAAGACTTTACATTTGTGTACAATACATTCCCATTTTATAGTCATTGTAAAATCGGATTCAAGAAACGTGTTCCCAAAACCTGTAGTGGTATTTTCACAATCAATAATTCTGAACGATATTGTCATATTCCAAATCAAATTTTAGATGAAAATAGTGGCATGTTTTTCAAAGATGGATTGAATGTTAGTTGTGATTTTAGCCCATTTACAATAAAGTTTGAAAGTATTGAGGATGCCAAGCGAATGGGTTGTGATAAGCTTAGCATTGTTGTTCCTGGAACTGAATACCTAATACAATTCAAAACATTTGATGAGAAAAGTGTAACGATCGAGAACATCAAAATATCTGTATCATATATTAATGAGGTGGAAGATACATTTACATTTACTAATGAATTATATATTGAAACACTTGAAGAATTACATAAATATATTTCATTAAATTGTTTACACATATTTAAAACTATTGAATTTCTTAAAGATGGAATATGCAAATTCAGTCTGAATAATAACATTTGTGAAGTTACATTTGATAAGAATTTGGCTAATACATTGGGATTAGATAAGCAAACATATAGGGCAAGTGCTTTTGGTGTACGCAAACCAAAAATAATAAAACTTCATAGGCAAATGTTCATATATACTAACATCATCGACCCTATAATTGTTGGTGATTCTTTGGTTCCTCTTTTGAAATCTGTTTGGGTTGATAAAAATGACCAGGATGAAGTTGTCAATATAAATATTGATAATCCCATGTACTTACCAGTATCAACATCATGTATAAACAATATAGAAATAAATATTCGTGATGATAGTGGTAAATTTATTGAATTTAGTAAAGATACAAAAACTCATTTGACATTACATTTTCGTAAATTAGATGGCCAATAACGATATTATTAGTATGTATAGTGGTAGCCAAAGTGGTGGCGAATTACCATATTTTATTGGTAAACAGTATGGATCAGGTTGGTTGAGAACAATTGGTAGATTTGCACTTCCTATTCTTAAACGCCTTGGTAGTTTTGGCATGAAAACTGCTAAAGATGTGATAATGAATGAGCAGAAAATATTGCCATCTCTGAAATCAAATGCATTATCCGAGTTAGGGAACGTTCTACCTAGTGTTGCAGGTATGTTTCAAAAACCCGAAGCACCAGCTCAAAAACGTAAAAGACATCATAAACATATAAACAAACGAATGAAAGGACATGGAACTATATTTCAAAAATGATTTGTGGTAAATCTGAATTGTGTTTATTTGATAGACCATCTCCCCAAGCAGTAATTGAAATGGGGGCCTTTGAAGATGTATTCCCGATGAATTCTATTATGGATAGTAGAACTGATATTGAATTTTATATTAATGGTTCCCAAAGTGAATATCTAGATTTGAACGATACATTGTTAACTGTTCAGATCAAAGTTGTAGATAAAGATAGAAAACCGTTGATGTAATACCAAACAATTTCTTGTTTCATACGCTTTTTAAAGATGCAGTTCTAGGATTTAATAATATCAAGATTGAGGGTGGAAACAGTACATATATTCACAAAGCTCTAATAGAAACTATTATAAATTACAATAGTGATACTAAAAATACATGTTTAACTCCTATGGGTTATGGTAGTGATGATGATAGGAAAAAGTGGATTAAAGGCTCGAAATTATTTACCATGTGCTCATCATTACAACTCGATTTTATGGATCAACCGAAATATTTACTCCCAGATGTTAATGTACACATTAGATTGAAAAGATCTGATTCGGCATTATCACTAACAAGTGCTACCACAGCACCAATTCTTCAATTAGTTGATGCAAAATTATTGGTAAGAAGAGTTCGTGTTGAGCCTTCTGTATTAGCAGGTCATCAATTGGGGCTTAATTCTAAGCATGCAATATATCCATTGAAAACAAAGGAAATTGTTCAATTTGCAATTGCTAAGGGTTCAGCTTCTTTCTATAAGGAACAAATATTTGGAGATAGAAGAATGCCCAACTTTATATTGGTAACATTTCAAAGTGAATCTCAATATAATGGATCATACTTAACATCGAGCTCAATTTTCAAAAACTTTGGTGTAACATCGCTAACTTTATCGAAAAATAGTGATTATAGAGAAACATATACTCAAGATTTCGAAAATGATAATTATTGTGCTACATATATGCAGAGTATAGTTAGAAATATGGGTTATTTGGATAAAAACCTTAATTGTGGTATAACTCTTGAAGATTTTAAAAACAAATATCCATTCTTCACATTTGTTTTGGCACCCGATTTCGATTTAAATCAGAGTCAATTACCTCAAAATGGTAATTTACGATTAGATATAAAGTTTGCTAAAGCTACAACTGAACCGGTACATGTTGTAATATATGGAGTATTTGAAAATGAGGTTCAAATAACTGCAAACAGAACAGTATTGGTTTGAACTAACATTGTTGGTTTGAAAATGTTGGTATAAATGTATAGATAATTTATGATAATTTGTCATGGAGTAAGTTTTTAAATGTATTATTAATATTATTGATGTAGTTCTGTTCAGGTCTATCGAATTGGAAAACAAATACTAGGACATGAATTTTTAGGGGTTTTTCCTCTTGATAAAATTCCATATTTACGTAATAATCAAGCCATTATCGTCAATACTCAATCATCTCATCTCGGTGGAGAACATTGGTTAGCAATATATATGAAGCCTAGCAAGATATTTGTATTTGATCCTATGGGTTTCTATTACCCGGCTTTAATGGTTTCGAAACTGCAAACAATGGGTAAACCTATTGTCTATAATAAAACTATGTATCAAAAACCATGGACCTTAACATGTGGTCAACATTGTTTAGCTTGGTTATTATCCAAGAGATTTGATGATTAATAAATGTATTAATGTTTATTGTTATGTTTTAATTATTAATATTTTTTATTTATTATTATTTTTATTATTATTATTATTTTTATTATTATTAATATTATTATGTGTTTAATTAAAGCTAATGCATCATCACAAAGACAGTGCATGTTAAGTGCGTGATCACAAAGACAGTGCATGATAAGTGCGTGATCATCACATGATAAGTGCATGCATACACAAAATTGAATAAAGAAAACACATGCAAACTCTATGTATGTGATTTACAAAGAACACATGCCTACACACTCAAAACAGAATAAAGAAAACACATACAAACAAAAGTATGTATGTGATTTACAAAGAACACATGCCTACACAGAATAGGCTGCATGCGTAAAAATCTCTCACCTATATGTGTGTATTGCTAAAATGTGATTGGCTAAATCCTGAAAATATTATTCTCTTTATAAACATTGACAAAAGTAGAATTTGTCACAATTATTTCAAAATTTTACTCGCGGGATTTCAAAAAATTTAAATGGAAAACGATAGTATTTTAAGAAAATTATTGGCGGAGGGAAACGGTAAGTTTTTATTTTATTATTTCTTTTATTTATTTATTATTAAGGTACATTTAATTGGTATGATGTCACCGAAAAAGATAACGAAGTTATTATAATCGATGATAGTGGTAAATTTATTTATTAAATTATTAATTTATTATTGTTTTAGAAGTTATTGTAACACCGACGGAAATCATTGTTATCAGTGATAGCGAAGACGAAATCGATCATGGTAAATTTTTATTTTATTTTATTATTTTTAAAACCATTTTAGTAGATTTGGATAGAGATGAAAATGCTGATGCCCCCGTTTCTGGGGAAGACCACAATTATGCCCCCGTTTCTGGGGAAGATTTGAATGAACCAATTAATGCTGATGCCCCCGTTTCTGGGGAAGATAACAATTATGCCCCCGTTTCTGGGGAAGACCACAATTATGGCCCCGTTTCTGCTGACGTTTCTGGGGAAGACGAGATTTCATATAAAAAATGTAGGATTTTTATTATTTTTAATTATTTTAATATATTTTAATGAACATTATTATTTTTAAATATGTTAAGGAGCATTATTATTTTTAAATTTATCATTATTTTATAAGAGTATTTTAATGAGTATAAGTTAATAATATGTAAAGTATTATAATACTTTACATATTATTAATTTATAATAGAAATATATGATTTGAAATATATTATTTGAAATAGAATATATATTGAATATTAGAAATATATGATTTGAAATATGATTAATATTATTTGATTTGTAATCAGAATATCAATTTATAATAGAAATATATTATTTGAAATAGAAATATATTATTTGAAATATGATTAATATTATTTGATTTGTAATCGGAATATCAATTTATAATAGAAATATATTATTTGAAATAGAAATATATTATTTGAAATACGATTAATATGATTTGAAATATGAATAGAAATATTTGATTTGTAATCAGAATATTAATTTTATAATAGAAATATTTGTTTTGTAATCGGAATATCAATTTATAATAGAAATATATTATTTGAAATATGATTTGAAATAGAAATATATGATTTGTAATCAGAATATTAATTTTATAATAGAAATATTTGATTTGTAATCAGAATATTAATTTATAATAGAAATATGTGATGTATTTTCATAATAGAAATTTATGATTTATAATACGAATATTAATTTATAATAGAAATATGTGATTTGAAATAGAAATATATTATTTGAAATATTATTTGAAATAGAAATATATGATTGAAATACGAATATTAATTTTTATAAATATTTACATAATTATCATCATTTATATATTATTATTTGATTCATATATGATTTAAATAATAATAAACATTTGATAATAATTACATATTTATCAGGTCGTTTGTATAAAAACTATTGCCAATCTGGAATTGGTCATAACTCGAAATGCCATACGACTATGGAAAGTTACTATGGTCATAGATTCTATGGCATCGACTTTTTTATTTGCCCTAAATGCGATACAGCCCAAGACATTGAATATCTAGAGTTTTATAAGAAACACTCTAGCCATTTAAATCAATTTAAAATTAATAAAAAGCATTATTTCAAATGATTAATGCGAAAAATGCTAGTAATAATAACACAAACAATACAAAGATCACTAAAAACAATAATACAACTGTTACTAAAAAATCAAAAAGACCTGCTGATAAAATCGTGCCGTGTATCCCTGCTAAAATTAACAAAATAGAAATCATCATTAGTGATGACGAAACTGAATATAATCAAATAGGGGTTCTGTAAATATTGAAATAAACGATGAACCTGAAATAGAGATTGACTTAAGAGGTTCCCGTAAAAATATTCGATTTGATTTAGAAAATCAAAATCTTGTTCAAATCGCCCTAACTGATAAACTTGTAAATAAATTACAAATCGAAATAAAGAAAATGGGATCTGTAAAAGTTCAGTTTACAGCTCTCATTCAATTTGAAAAAGATGGGGAAATAAAAGATAATTTCTTTTCGAATAGCGCGTGTGTCTTTTCCGATAGTTTCTTGCAGATGGTGTGAGTCGGTTAAATGAGAAAATCGAAAAATTCACATATTTAGGAAGTGGGTGGCGCGTAGTTAAGATTCGCGAAATCGATTTTATTTTAACCACGTATTATCCTGTAAGTCGATTAGCCGGGCATAGTTTTATCCCTACGCCTGAATCTCTAGTAGGTAAAAAGCTATCGTAAACGTTAAAAACACAGATCATTCGTGTTTTATATATAGTGTCTTATCGATTTTAAAGCGTGATATAGTTTTAAAGAATAGGGAGCGTGTTTCTTCTTACACTACTTTTATGGATGAATTGAATTATGATTCAATTACAGATTGTCCAATGAGACTCTGTAACATACCCAAATTTGAGAGAAATAATAGCGATTTAAATTTAGCCATCAATGTCTTTGAATATAACAACACCCCTTCTAAACAATTGAATGACATTGATTATGTACCTCATCATCCTCACCTTGCCTTAATTCATCGAACAAAGGTTATCGGTGGTAACCCGATTAATCTTTTATTATTACAAGACGGTGATAATTTCATTATACCGCAATTTTTAATTTAAATAGACTGTTGAATTGTCATTTCGAGTAGTGAATGTAACACCAGAATTCGCGTAAAATGGTGTCCCCATTGTTTAAACGGTTTTTATTATGATAAAACCTTTAAGGCCCATGTTGATTTGTGCGCTAAAAATCAAATAGGAACAACCCTATACACGCTCCCTGAAAATAAAAACTTAATATTTAAAAATTATTCTAAAATGATTACCCCACCATTCGTAATTTATGCGGATTTTGAGGCTGTTTTGCCTAAAGATGTAAAACATCATCAAATACACATGCCGATATCAGCAGGCTTATTATTAATAAATAATTTAACAAATACTTCACAATATTTCAGTTTTATAGGCTTGGAATGTGTATTGGAATTTTTAAAAAAGGTAGAGGAAATTGCTGTCACAATTGTCCTACCATATTATGAAAATCATGGTAAAAAAACTATGAATAATCTTACTTCTAATGAGGAACAGCAGTTCATCGCATGTATAACTTGCTATCTTTGTAAAAAACTTATTAGAAATAAGGTTAAGGACCATGATCATTTTACAGGTCAGTATCTTGGTGCTGCCTGTCGTAACTGTAATATAAATAGGAAAATAAGCAAACAGTTACCTATCGTCTTTCATAATTTGAGAGGATATGACCTTCATCATATTTTAAAGTATGGATTGAATGAATTTCCGTCTTGGAAATTAAATATCATTCCTACAACAACTGAGAAATTCATATCTTTGATTGTAAATATTAAGAAATTAGCTGTTAGATTTATAGATAGTATGCAATTTGTAAATTGCTCTTTAGCCAAGGCGGTAAAAACTCTTACTGATCTACCTCTAACTTGTTCTGCTTTTGATGGTCTTATTGTTAAGGCAAAGGGTATCTTTCCTTATGATTTTGCAGTATCACTAGAGGTCCTTGAATCGACTTACGAACTACCTCCAAAATGGGATTCTGTATCTGATGATGAATATGCTACCGCCCAACTAATTTGGACACAGCAAAATTGCACTACAATGTTAGACTATATGTTAACTTACCTAAAATTAGACGTATTCCTCCTTGCAGACTATTTTCAGCAATTTTGCGCAAGGCTATTGCTTACAATGGTTTAGAACCTCTGAATTTTATGGAATTCCTGGAATGTCATGGGCGTCCGCTCTCATGACATTAAAGGAACCATAGAACTTTTGCAGGACATGGAAATGTTTAATTTCTATGAGGGTGGAATACGGGTGGGTTAACATTTGTTAACAAACATCATGTTGCAAGTTCTGAAGATACAGAACTCTTGTATATCGACATTAATAATTTATATGGTTGGGCACTTAGCCAAAACCTTCCGTATGGTGATTTGTTTGGGTGCATGATAATCTGAATGATGTGCTGAGTGAATGTGTGAATGCGAATATTGAATTCCTTCCGTATGGTTATACAATGGAAGTTGACATCAATATCCCTGAGCGTGTGCATCAGTATTTGAATGACTTTCCGCTTGCTCCTGAAAAATGTGCCCGCCCAATTCAAAAGTTGAGAAGTTAATGCTCACGCATTACAGTAAAAAGAACCATGTTCTTCACTGGAGACTTCTCAAGCTGTATATAGAATTGGATGTAGAAGTTGAGTGTATTCATAGGGCAATTAAATTTAAACAATCACCTATTTTTAAAGAATATATACAAAGAAATACAGATTTACGCTCAAACACAAAGTGCGAGCTTTATAGAGATTGTATAAATATTTAATAATAGCCTATATGGGAAGTCCGTTGAGAATTTGAAAAAACGGATGAATTTGAGGCTATGCAATTCAGCTGAAAAGATGATTGTATATGCCTCAAAACCGACTTTCAAAAAGTCCATTAAAATAGTGGATGATTTGATTGCTGCTCATCTGAACAAAGATTCTATATGTTTAGACAGGCCTAGCTACATTGGCCAATCAGTACTAGACCTGTCTAAGCTGCGGATGTACCAATTACAATATAATGAATTGGCAAAATATCGATCAGAATTCAACTGTGATATAAATATCGTTGCTGGCGACACTGATTCGTTTTTTCTTGAGGTTAAGCACTGTAAGCTTGACATTCTTTTGCCGGCAATGATAAGAGACAAACTTTTAGATACCTCAAATTACGACCCGGCACATCCCTTATACTCGAGGAAATTAGATTCTGTGATAGGAAATTTAAAGATGAAGCAAAGGTCTCGGTATAAGGATGGGTTTTTCTAAGACCCAAGTGCTACAGTTTATTAGGTAAATCTGATACAATGAGGCTAAGGGGGTAAAGTTGTTGGGGACTGACATCAAACATCAGTCTTATTTGGATTGCTACAATAAAAACGTAGTTTTCACAGTACCTCAAAGTAGGATAGGGACGCGGAACCATCAGCTGTACACATTTAAAAACAGTAAAATCGCTTTGAGTAATAACGATGATAAGCGATTGTGGGTGGGAAAAATACCAGTATCGCATTTGGGCATTATTTTGGGGTGATGCAATAGTTAGTGACCAAGTTAATTTCTTGGATGAGCCGCTTTTCGGTGGTTCGAGCCCCAGTTTTGATGACTCTACCGAAAATCAGCGATAATGGACAGCTTTTCGGTGTTTGAGTCCTAGTTTTGATGACTCTACCGAAATCAGTGATAATGGACAGCTTTTTGATGGTTTTAATGAAGATAACATTGATATTGATGATGTGTATTTATCAGAATAATAAATGTTTTAAAAAACTGATTTTCTTACTTTGGAATCTTATTTATTAGAAAACTTGTAATAGTTTTCATTTTATTATGAAATTAGATATAATTTTTATAATTTTAATTTTTATAATACATTTTATTTTTCATGCAAAACCGCAGCGTGACGAAACGCGAAATATTACTTATAGAGGTTTTAAATGTGATAACACTATGTATTTATTTTTATAATTAAATCTTTGTTTTTTATGAAGTTGTTTTTGTAAAGTTGTTTGTTTTTATATATATATTTGTTTAATATATTATTATTATATTTTTTTATTATAATTAATATAATTAATATTATTAATTTTATAAGTAATAAGTATTTTAATATTAATTTTTTAAGTAATAAGTATATTAATAATAATAATTAAAGTTTTTATAGTATATTAATATAATAATAATAAATAATACTATTAATATTAATAATTTTATAAGTAATAAGTAATTTTAATAATAATTTTTATAAGTAATAAGTATTTTAATAATAATTTATAAATAATAAGTATATTATTAATAATAAATAATACTATTAATATTAATAATTTTTACTAATGATATAATATTTATACGTCACATCAACGCATATTATATATAATAGTAAGTTAATTTATAAGTATAGCTTAATAACTCAATATAATTTAAATTAATCATAATATATAAAATAAATAATTTTACAAATATATACTACTAATTTTTATAAGTAGTAAATTTAAATTTAAATATGTTTGAAAAAATATGACCTTGCCCTTGAATGACTTGAAAAATAATAATAAATAATATAGCAATAATAATAATAAAATAACTAATAATTGTAATACTAATATGATTTTATTAGTATAGTAAATTCAATAATAAAATATTAATAATAATGAATAATAAATAATTTACAAATCATATACTATTTACTTTTATAAGTAGTAAATTATTTAAATTTAAAGTATTTAAAATTCCTGACCTTGAACTGACCTTGACTTGATAATATAATAATAATAATTAAATAATAATAATAAATAATATATACTAATAATATTTAGTAATTTATTAGTATAGTAATAATAATAATAGATAATAATAATAATAATATTAATAATAATAATAATAAAATAATTACAATATATAACTACTTTATTTTTTAATTAAGTTAGAAATTAAATTTAAAATGATTAAAAATATTGACCTTGACCTTGAATGACCTTGACTTGAATGACCTTGAAAATGATGTACTTTTTAAAAACATAGAAAATTTTTGAAAACATGATGAGTCATTCGAACACGAACCTTGACATGAAATACTTGACATAGATGATATAAAACATAAGAAATTTATTGAAAAATGATGAAGTCATCAATGACATTGAATGAACCTTGCACACTACATTTCACATGAACCTATGAAATGACACTATGAATGAAAATGTCATGGTCATTTGATTTAAAGTTTTGAATGAGTCACTCCAAATGACTTGATGATCATGCGTCTTTGTTTAATGCTCTAAATGACCTTGAATGAAGTCATCCAATGACCTTGAATTGAGTCATGGTCTTGTTTTCCATGACCTATGAAATGATCATGTATCTTTGTTTTCTAAAAAAATTTTGTATCTTTTAAACTTAGCGCAAAAAAAAAATTTTTGCCGGGGGGGCTTGTGAGCTAGATGCCTCTGAGCTAGAGGGCCGGTACCCACTTACTCTCCCTCATTTAATTATGATTAAACCCCAAGAATTTGGTCTTTAAAAACGTGTATTGAAACATGTAATGTGGCATACATTATATATTCCACTATTTTTTCTGTCGAACATTTACACTTTATTTGAACAGAATTAAAGTATCATTCAATCCAAATATTCAGGTTTGGGAACCATTAATGTTAAAATTCAACATCATTTTCTACTATCAGTAATTGAATTTATCCTGAATACTGTCTTCAATGCACCATAGCTTGGGTAATTAATATGCTTGATTCTATTTGGATGACGTGTCATGAGTACGAATAATGAAACGTTTCAGTTATGGATATACACGATGGAAGTTTGATCTCGAATTGAAAGTGTACATGTAAGTGGCGCCTGTAAAGATGGTGTCACATAATTCTAGTTGAAAAAATTACATGCTACTCATTATCTCAAGAAACTATTGTTATTCATTGGAGACTTCTAAAGATGTTTGGTTTCTCTTGGTGTTAAGGTTGTTAAATTCATTATTATAGGTCTTAAACAAGGCAAGATTTTTTAAAGAGTATATTGATAACAAACACATGTATCTTGAGAGCAGATGCTACAAATAATCTTGTTAAGAACTATTTCAAACTTTTAAATAATAGTTAATGAATTGGGGAAATATATTATCTTAAAAACGAATGAATTTAAGATTATGTTTTCATTTGAAAGCATGGTTACTAATTCATCAAAGCCGTCTATTCAGAAAAGTAAATGCCGATAGATCTAATAGCAACTATCTAAATAAAGACATTAATTTGTTTTAGACCGACCTCAGTTACTATCGGTCCAAACGTGTTCTTGATTTATCGAAATTACGGATGTATCAGCTCCAGTTATCTTAAATTAGAAAAATGGAATCTTTTCAATTGTAGGATTGACATTGTTGCTAGCGATACTGACTCTTATCTTCCTGAAATTAAAAACTGTAAATAGACTCTTTTCTGCAATGGTTTCGGATTAATCTTAGGACCACTTCGAAATTCATGATATTGGTCATCCTTTCGTATTCAAGAACACTTGACTCAGTTAATAGGTAAATTCAAAGATGAGGAGTAAAGGGACTTGAGATATAAGGAATGGGTTTTCTTACGACGAATGCTTATAAGTCTTATTTAGGTGAAGCTAAAGTAATAATAAAGCAAAGGAGAATTACTTTGACGGACTGAAATAAAGCATCTCTTCTTTATCTTTGATGTACTCATAGAAAGAGTACATTTTTTCTGTTCCATCAAACCGAGAATTACGAGAAAATCATCAGTTGTACTTGTAAAATAGTAAAATTGCTTTAAGTAACAACGAATGTTAACGTCTGGGTAGGTAAAAAAGTTTTGCATTCGGACATTATCTTAGAGTATTCATGCACTGAAGATATGAGGCTTTTACTAAATCAATGGTTGTCTTGTAATAGTGTTTGTCTTTTTATTTTTGTTGTAATTATTATTAACATGAGACTTGTAACAGTCTAGATCAGTAATAAATTCGTTGAGTGTGCGGATTCAACTTCCTATAGTCGGGCGAATTATTTTTATTTAAAAATTAAATTTTTTAATAGAATATAAATCTGTAATATTCTTCATTTGATGCTAAATTTAATGTTTCATTAGAAAATTTGGTAACGTAAATTCTTGTAATAATTTAAATTTTTCACATTTAGTTAAGTTGTGAATTTTAAACTTGTTGAATATTTTTCTTAAAATATTAGCAATCCAGTAGCTTCAATTTAAGTTTCTGAGTGATTTTTAATTAAATAAAACTAATCAATATACTATAGTGCTTTTACTTCTTAAATTTTCATAAAAAATTATTTAATGTATTATGATTATTTTTGATTAAATTTTATGCTAATATTACTACTAACCAAAATTACGTCAGTAAGCCTAAATAATTTAGAATTGAACATTTATTTTATAAGACGAGTTCGATCTTCATTTATATCTTTAATGAATTATTTCATAATTTTATGTATAATATAATTAACAATTAGATATTCAATGCTAAATATAATTTTTTAATTATATCACATGTGAAGTAACATGGAATTAATGAAGGTAACGAACTCCATGACGTTTCCCTATGACCACCAGTTTAAAAGTTATTAATACCAATAGTACTAGTAGTGATTTTGTGTTAAGTCTACGATGGATGCGGTACGGATCCGGTGTGGATCGGTGTGGATCGGTGCAGTCGGTTGTGGTCAGAGTTAGATAAAGGATCGGTGTGAGATCAGTGTGGATCAAGTGTGGATCGGTTGTAGCGATCGGTGCAACGATCAGTGCTGGATCGGTGTTGGATCGTGTGGATCGGTGTGGATCGGTGTGGATACGGTGTGATCGGTGTGGATCGGATGTGGATCGGATGTGGATCCGGTGTGATCGTGTGGATCGGTGTGAGATCGTGCAGATCAGTGTGGCGGTTGGTGAGATCCGGTGTGGATACTGTGTGGATCGGTGTGGATCGGTGTGGATCAGGTGTGGATCAGAGTGTGGATACGAGATGTGGATCAGTGTGGATCCGGTGTTGGATCCGGTGCCAGATCAGTGTGGATCGGTTCGTGGATCGCGTGTCAGATCGTGTGGATCCGGGTGTGGATCGGTGTGGATCGGTGTGGATCGGTGTGGATCGGTGTGGATCGGGTGTTGATCAGTGTAGTTGGTATGTGTGTGGGTGAAATGTTTAGATTTAAAGGTGTGCTGGAAGGTTCTCAGAATGTAGGTGTGTGGAAGTTGGTAGGTGTGTGGAAGGTTCTAGAGTAGTGTGTTGGTCCACACTTACATGACAATTAACACAGTTGAGTAACTAGTTTGAGTAGTAGACCAGTGACTCATAGTGATGAACCAGTGATATAGTGTGACCAGTGGTCAAGTGATCGTAAATCACCAAAAGGTCAATTACTACGTAGCAATGTGACGACAAAGGTCAATCATCAGGTTAGCAAACGAGCGCGTGCCAAGAGGTGCAAATGATTACTATAATTACGTCAAGCCTAGTGGGAAGGGAAGGTTAGTATCTGAACGGGCACTTACACACTACTACTGACTTTTCGGCTTGCAAATACATTCACACAAAGCTGGAATATATACTTGAAAGTCTTTGCAGGAAAACAGTATCCGTTCGTAAATGTTCTTAGTTTGCGTGACAAAAACTACAAGTTGATTCGACAACCGATGTCAATATCAATGATAATGATTGTATTCTCCTTCTGTAATGGTCTCTTGCAACCCTTATTCTGCATTTTCCGCTCTTGAAAGAATAAGATTGGATATTTTCCACTTTATCCACTACTCTTGCAGGTTTTCCGCTGGGACTTCATTTCCAGTTACTTCCATCTTCCTATATTAATATTACTAATCATTTTCTGATATCAAAATAAATGCATTCAGTATATCAAATTATAAATAAATTAAATTAAATTAATTTATTAAATTAAATGGATTAAGCCGAATGATTGCGTATATAAATTGTTAGGGCCTAGTCAGGGAGCGCGAGGGAAAAACTTTATTTGTATGTATTATTGCAATCAAACATGTTCAAATCAATTCAATAAAGATATTGGGCATCAAGGGTGCAGACGCAAGACATGGATTGACACAAAATCAGTTTTTTAATTGAAATGACATAGTAAGGGATCTGAATTAAAACTGGTCGTCTAGTACGTCAGCCGAGATGTAATTAATTATAGAGATTTGTGAGTCAAGAAGCAAATAAGAAAAAGATTTTCAGTAACTTGTTCACAAAATCATCAGACATTGTGGAGTTACTGTTATTTCATTAACTCAAATTATTCATCAAGTGAGGAGTCAGTCGAACTCGTAATTTCAAATGTTCAATAACTAGTTATTTCTCAAAATCTCGCGATCAACGATTATCGATTTCTTAGCAGGCAGCTTATCCAAACAATAGGAAACATTTTTAATTGAATCATTCCAAGATGTACAATGTGTTCCTTCATGGATATTTTTCTGACTTTACAAACAATGTAAGTGACGATTTACGTTATCGGAAAAGATATTTTTAATGAAAAAGGTTGTTAACGATTTAATAAACAAACATTTGAAAACAATAATGATTATCAATCATGTCATTTAAAAAAAGTACTTGTTCAAAACGAAATTCAACCAAAAAAGTTATTCGTTAAAACCAAATCAAGTAAAAAGAATCTAAAAAAGAAGAGAATCTAAAAAACGAAGTAGATCAACATATAAAAATAATAATTAATTGAATAGTAAGACTTGAGATTTGAACGTAGTCTACCATATTTTTCAATGCATTGTAAAGGCTCAAAATAATAAAGAATAGCAATTTTACAAGCTTTCCCTTCCTTTGTTATTGACGATTTGCTTGAAGTTATTGTAAATATAGTTCGCAGGTAATGCAATATTAGTAAAGCTAAAAGAGCCGGTATTAAAAGACATAAGAGATTCCTTCTTATCATTGGTAAACAGCTAAAAATAGAACGTTTAATGAAAAGAATATGTATAAACAAAAGGAGGGTTCTTGGGTACATTAATTCCTATAGTTTTATCTTGGCCTATTAGTTGCCACTTTCATCCTATAGATCTTAATAGTTTACACACTTCTAAACAGATATGTGATTTAAATATTTTAACATCTTGTTGTAATAATGAAGGAAATAACCAAAATCCACTCAAAACAATATGGACAAACCAAAGATCACATGATTTTTGTTGGTGTAGAAAAATTAAACAAAAAGATGATTATATCTAAAAAAGAGACTCAAAATGGTTTCGACAACTAGCATATATTTAAATAGAACCAAAATGTTGAAAGATTCCCACCAGACCATACAAAACAAGAGAAATAATGATATTGGGCAAATGGACTTGATGGCAAATGAATACCCTATCCGAGAATCAACAAGGGGTACAAATATATTTTAACTTGTATTGATGTTTTCAGTAGATATGCCGTGCCTAATTCCAACAAAAACTAAATCTGCTAATGAATGGCCAAATTGCAATTAAAAAATCTATTTTAAAGACGGACACACTTCACAATCTACAGACTGATTTGGGTAATAAATTTAAATTAATTATTTATTTAATGTATTTTAGGTAAAGAATTTTATAATGCAAAGTAAAAGAAGTTAATCAAAGCCAATCATTACTCTATATTCTCACATTCAAAGCTTGTTATGTGGATAAGATTTAATCGAACTTTGAGAGAAGATGAAAAATAACTTTGTGCATTTCAAGGTAATAAAACTTGGATACAATGTTTTACGAAAATATTTTTAGTTACAATCATTCACCACATAAAGGATTAAATGGTCTCAGACCCTGTTGACATTACAAGACACCAACAGAAACAAAACATTAAAGAAAGAAAAAATTCGCATAAGGCCAAATACAAGGTTGGTGATCTGTAGAATTAGTAAAATCATACTTCTCCGCGTTCATCAATAATTTTGACAACAATGGAGCGAATGCAAGTTAATGTAATAAAGAAAATAGATACAAAAAAATCCTGTAATGTATTTAATATCAGAATCATGAGAATAAAGAAATTAGTGGAAAATTCTACGAACAAGAACTTCAAGTCATTCCAATTCCAACAATATTTAGAATCAAAAGATTTTAAAACCAAAAATGTTGGTAAATAAAAACAATACTACGTTAAGTGGCATGGATACGAAACTCCAAATTAGATATCCTCATCTCAAAAATTGATTAAATAAATATTATGAAAGAAAACCAGTTTTTAATATGATGTTTACCTAATAATGTTTGTCCACTTATTTTATATCCATACGAAGCTAGTATTTTAAATGTGCAAGTTAAATTTCTGTCTACTTGGATGGTGTGGAGTTGCATTGATTGATTTCAACTTTTGTGTATAATCCTTTCCGTATTATAGTAATTTCCATGTATACGTTATGATCGGTAAAGAGTGGTAAAAAATAAAGTATTTGAAAAATAAAATAATCAAAATCAAAACTTATAATTAATTAATCCAAAATATACTCCAGATGTTGACATATTTTTGAAAAATATGAAGAATTTGGGTTATTTGTCTGTCCACATGTTCCCATTAAAGTAATATTCCCTGATATTCAACATGCGTTTAAGTTTTTGGACTAAAAATCTACATCAATCCTTTGTGAAGAGGATCATTGTCCGAATAAAATTACCAAAATTACTGATGATGGTGTTTGGAACCATTTGGGATAATTATAAAGTTACGAAAGAAAACATCAAAATTTGAAAAATATTTTTGAAGCATAATTTATTCATAAACACTTTATCAAAATTCACAAGGTCATTTGTTTTGTCATTTAATCCTTCCTCCTTTTAAAGAATTGATAATTCAAGATAATGAATTGGTCAAAATAACACTTGCAGATGACATTACAAATATATCTTTTAAACACACAATTTAGCTAAACTTTGGGATTAAAATATTCAACTTTACAGGTACTATACTACGGCACTAAAATTCCAAATTATTACATCATCATCAACAAATGTTCATTTTATTCAATATTATCGAACCAATAATGTGGTGATGTTAGAGTTCACTATTAAACAATTTGATTAAAAAATTGCTCAAGGAGAATTGTACAATTAGAAATAAAGAATCCCAATGTACCTTCCAGTAATCGTATTCACTATAACTCATAGAAATTAAATAATTCGAGATGATAGTGAGAAAAATAAATTTACAAAGATAACCAAACACATTTAATCGTTACATTTTAGAAAGTAAATGAATAAAAGAGATTTTTTACGTGAATTTAACGCAGTAATAGTTTCCATTACATTTCCAAATAATAAGCTGGAAAGTTTAATGTAAGAATTCCCAAATCAATTTACTGGATGGGAATGGAAGTTTGCTTTAACTGGAATCACTTTTGTGTACAATAATTTTCCATTTTATAACAATCTCTTTATATCACAATACTAAGAGTACTTACATTAATAGTTATGAATATTTTATTTATTGAAGGACAACTAATACAATTAGTCAAAACCTCACATTTTATCTGATTATATTGACATAAATTTGCACATTAATTGGTAAAATTGTCCATTCAAAGTAACATTTGATAGTATTGGAAAGAAGTAATTGCTTTGGGATTTCAATAAAAAAGAAATAGATTTTAATGATGAACTTGAAATCAGATACGTATACCAATAAGAATCAAAATTTGATACTATACGATTAACTATAACTTATATTAGATGTAGAGTAAAACTGAGATTTAAAGAATATTTATTCATTATTGAACTTTCACAAGTCTTTGATCAGTTTAATGAAGCTTATCCCCATTCTTTCAAGTCTTGTGAAATAAACAAGATCAAACTTGTTCAATTGAATTTGAAGAAGATGTTAGAAGTGTTAAATTTGTAAACTGTTGCTTTGTTTGGGATTAATTGAATGCATCTTATAGGGAAAGATCATTGTTGATCAGTTTACCACTATAATGCAAGAAATATACAAATGATATTTATACAAATATTATTGAACCAATTCATGTGAGTGAATTAAAGTGTTCCCCTTCTTAAATGTGTTTGGGATAGAAAATAAAAAAGACCGACCTGTTCAATTCATTGAGAAAAATAGTATAGAGTAATCAAATAACTAAAAAACTAAACAGAGTCCTTAATGTATGTATTAAAGATAGTGATTAACCAATTAATACAAGGGAAATCTCATAACAGAATACAAGTATTTCCAAACCTATCAGGTCAAGAATTCAGGAAATATTAAAACTAAAATGTGGGTAAGGATAAACAATTACTATGTCACATGGCATGGAACAAAACCTCATGATATCATCAAAAACCTGTAAATATTTCTAATACATTAACCGAGAATAGTCCCACCAAATCCATCGAAAAATCAAGCAAGTAAATTAGTATCTCAAAATCCCATTTATTACATGGAATGGAAGTTCTTTTGCAGACTACATTTGTACAAACATTCCCATTTTATAGTCATTTAAAATCGATTCAAGAACGTTCAAAACCTGTAGTGGGTATTTCAACAATCAAAACGAACGATATGTCATTTCCAAATCAAATTTAGATAAAAAGTGCATGTTTATCAAAGATGGAGAAGTATTGATTACCATTTACAATAAAGTATATGAAAGTCATGAGGAATGCAAGCGAATGGTGTGATAAGCTTACATGTTGTTTCCTTAGGAACCTGAATACCTAATACAATTCAAAACATTGATGAAAAAAAGTGAACGATCGAAACAAACAAAATATTATCATATATAATCGAGGTGGAAGATACATACATTTATGCAAGAATTATATACTGAAACCTGAATACGAATACATAAAATATCATTAATAGTTACTACATATAAAACTATTGAATTCTTAAAGCTGAATAACGAAGCAAAATTCCCGTATCGAAATAACATGTGACAGTTACAATTAGATAAGAAATTGCTAAACATGGATCAAGATACAGCAAACATAATAGGGCAACAGTGCTTTGGTAAGCAAACAAAAAAAAAACTTCATAGCAAATGTTCATATATAACTAACATCATCAGATCTATAATGTGGATTCTTGGTCCTCTTTGAAATCTGTTTGGGTGGATAAAAATGACCAGGTATGAATGTCATATAAATTGAAAATCCTGTACTGATACCAATACAACATCAAGTTAATAAAACAATAAGAAGTAAATATTCGTGAAAAGTGAAATTATTGAAATTAGTAAGACAAAAACTCATTGACATTACAATGTCGAAATAGATGGCCAAATAACGATAGTATAGTAGTATAGTGGCAGCCAAAGGGTCGAATACCATATCTTAGTGTAGAACATAAGGACATGTCAGACAAATTGGTAGATTTGCACTCCTATCTAACGCTGGTATTGGCAATGAAACGGCTAAAGATGTAATAAACGAATGAGCAGAAAAATATGCCATCTTGAAATCAAATGCATTCCGAGTTAGGGAACGTTCTTACCAGTGTTGCACGTATGTTTCTTCAAAAACCCAAGACCAGCTAAACAACGTAAAAGACGCATAAAACATATAAACAAACGATGAAAGGACATGGAACTAATTCAAAAATGATGTGTATCTGAAATTGGTTTATTTGATAGACAATCTCCCCAAGCAGTAATGAAATGGGCCTTGAAGATGTATCCCGAGATCTATAGGATAGTAAAACGATATTGAATTTATATTAAGTTCCCAAAGTGAATATTACATTTGAACGATCACAGTGTAAACTTTCAATCAAAGTGTAGAAAAGAAGAAAACCGTCTGATGAATACACAATTTTGTTCATACGCTTTTAAAGAGCAGTGTCTAGGATAAATATATACAAGATTGAGGGTGAAACATACAATATAAACAAAGCTCAATAGAAACTATTAATTATCACAAGTGAACTCAAAAACACATGTTTAACTCCTATGGTTATGGTAGTGCATGATATGAGGAAAAAGTGGATTAAGGCACGAAATTAATTTACCATTGCTACATAGCAACCATTTAGGATCAACCGAAATACTTAAAACCCAGATGTGTAATGATACACATAAATGAAAAGATCTGATTCGGCATTACACGAACAAGGCTACCGACAGCACCAATTCTCACATCTAAGTTGATGCACAAATAATGTAAGAGAGTTCGGTTGAGCCTTTTATTGCAGGTCAAATTGGGTCTATAGTTCTAAGCATGCAATATATCCAGTGAACAACAAAGAAATTGTTCAATGCAATCTAAGGGTCAGCTTCTTTCTATAAGAACAAAAATTGGAATAGAAGAATCCCAAACTATATTGGTAAATGTCAAATGAATTCAATAAATGGATCATACTACATCGAGCTCAATTTCAAAACTTGTGTAACACGCTAACTTTACGAAAAATAGTGATATAGAGAAACATATATACCAAATTTCGATGATAAGATTGTGCTACCATATATGAGATATAGTAGAAATAATGGATTGATAAAAACCTTAAATGGTAAAACTTGAGATAAAAACAAATATCCATCTTCCACATTTGTTGGCACCCGATTGTCGATTAAATCAGAGTCAAACCTCAAATGGTAATTTACGACATTAGATATACATTACTAAAGTACAAACGAACCGGTAACATCTGTGTAATATGGAGATTTGAAAATGAGGTCAAATAACTGCCAACAGAACAGTGCTTGAACAACATGTTGGTTAACAATGTTGTATACATGAAGATAATGATGATAATGTCATGAGTAATTTAAATGTATTACTTAAATATTAGATTAGTCTGTTAGGTCTATCGAATGAAAACAAAACTGAGAACAGAATTTTAGGGGTTTACCTCTGATAAAATCCATATTTTACGTATAAATCAAGCCATTACGCATACTCAATCACATTCGGAAGACCATGGTAAGCAATATATATAAGCCCTAGCAAGATAGTTTTGTATTATGATCCTATGGTTCTATACCGCGCTTAATGGTTCGAAACTGCAAAACAATGGCGAACCTATGCTATAATAAAACTACTGTACTAAAAACCATAGGACCTTAACATGTGGCTCAACATTGTTAGCGACTGGTTATTACCAAAAGAATATTGATGATTAAAATCGGGTCATAGAATGTAGTAATTCGTTATGTTTAAATTATTAATATTTTGATTTACTTATTATTTTATTAATATTAATATTTATTATATAATATTATTATTGTTTAATAAAGCTAAGCATCAATACACAAGACAGTGCAGTAAGGCTATCAACAAAGGACAGTGCATGACTAAGTAAGTGATCATCACATGAATTGCAATGCACTACACAAAACTTGAATAAAGAAACACACATGCCAAATCATGACGATACAAATACACATGCATAGTACACACTCAAACAGAAAAAAAACACATACAAACAAAATAGTATGTGATTACAAAGAACAAGCCTAACAGAATAGCTGCATGCTGTAAAAATTCTCACTATAGGTTGTATGCCTAAAAATATGATTGCTAAATATCTGAAAATATATTCTAATTTTAAACATTCTGACAAAAGTAAATTTGTCACAATTATTTCAAAATTCTTACTCGCGGATTTCAAAAAATTCAAATGGCAAAACGCATAGTTTAAGAAAATATGGCGAGGAAACGGTAAGCATTTAAATATATTAATTTTCTTTTATTATTGATTATAAAGGTACATATGTATGATTACCGAAAAGATACACGAAGTATTAATAATCGATGATATGTGAAAATTATTTATAAAAATACTTAATTTTATTATGATTTGAATTATTGTAGCAACACCCGACGGAAACTCATGTACAGGAACGAAGTACGAAATCGATCCATGGTAAAATTTTTTAATTTATGTATACTTTTAAAACCATCTTAGTAGATTTGGATAGAGATGAAACATCGATCCGCCCGTTCTCGGGAAAACCACAATATGCCCCGCTTCTGGGAAGATGAAGAACCATTAATGCATGAGCCCCCCGTTTCTGGAAGATAAACAATTATGCCCGTTTCGGAGAAGACACACAGTAGCTTATGCCCGCGTTTCTGCTGACGTTTGGGGAAGAACGAGATCCTATAAAAAAATGAATAAGATTTTATTATACTTAAATTTTATTAATATATTAATGAACAAATTATTTTTTAAACTTTAAGGAGCATTATTAGTTTAATTATCATTATTATAAGAAGTAATTAATGAGTAAGTTAAAAAATTAAAGTATAAATCTTACATATACTTAATTAATAATAAAATTATGGATCGAAATACTTATTATTAAATATTATTGAAATAAGAAAAATATTATTAAATATATTTGAAAAGAAATAATAATTGAAATAATGATAATTTATTATTGAATCAGAAAGCAATTATAAAGAAAGATATGATTGAAATAGAAATATATATTTGAAATATGAATATACTATTTGATTGAAATCGGAAAAAATCAATTCATATAATAGAATATATTATTTGACAATAAGAAATATATTATTTGAAATACGATAATATGATTGAAACTAGAATGAAATATTGATTTGTAATCAGAATTTTATAACAATAGAAATATTATGTTTGTAACGAATACAATTATAATAAAATAAATTCAATTTAATATATTTAAAAGAATATATGATGTAATCAGAAATATTAATTATAAAGAAATATTGATTGTAACAAATATTAATTTAATAATAAGAATGATGTATTCATAATAGAAATTATGAGTTAAAACGAATATTATTATAATAAGAATGTGATTGAATAGAAATATATTATTGAAATAATATTGAAATGAAATATAGATGAAATACGAAATAATTTATAAATAAATTTACAATAAATCAACATTTATATATATCAATTGTTCATAAGAATTAATAATAATAAACATTTGATAATAATACATATTTATCAGGTCGTTGTATAAAAACTTTGCCAACTGGAATGGTCATCAACGAAAGCCATAACGAACTATGGAAAGTTACTATGGTCATAGATTCAGTAGGCAAATCGGACTTTTCTATATTTCCCTATAATGCATACAGCCCAAGACATTGAATATCAGAGTTATAAGAACACTCTAGCCATTAAATCAATTAAAATAATAAAAAGGCAATATTTAATGAAATTAATGCGAAAATGCTAGTAATAATAAACAAACAATACAAAGACAACTAAAAACAATAATACAACTGTTATACTAAAAAATCAAAAAAGACCTGGAAAAAATCTGCGGTATCCCTGCAAAAAACAAAAAGAAATCATCATAGTGGATGACGAAACTGACAATAAACAAAAGCGGTTCTGTAAATTGAAATAAACGATAACCTGAAATAGAGATGACTAAGAGTCCGTAAAAATATGTTTTGCATATAGTAAAAATCAAAATCTGTTCAAATCGCCCTAACTGATAAACCCTTAAATAAATTACAAATCGAATAAAGAAAATGGATCTGTAAGAGTTCAGTTACAGCTCCATCATTGAAAAAGATGGGAAATAAAAGATAATTTCTTTTGAAAAGCGCGTGTGTCTTTCCGATAGTTCTTGCAAGATGGTGTGGATCGGTAATAGAAAAAATCCGAAAAATTCACATATTTAGGAAGTGGTGCGCGTAGTTAAATCGCGAAATCGATTTTATTTAACCATATATCCGAATTCGATTAGCAGTGCAAGTTTTACCTACCCGAATCTCTATAGGTAAAAAGGTATCGAAACGTTAAAAACACAGATCATCGTGTTTTATATAAGTGTCCTATCGATTTTAAAGCGTAATAGTTTTTAAAGAATAGGGAGCGGTGTTCTCTTACACTATTTATGGAGAATTGAATTATCTTCAATTACAAGATTAGTCAAGAACTCTGGTAACAACCCAATGAGAGAAAATAATAGTGATTTTAAATTAGGCCATCAATGTCTTGAATATACAACACCATTCTAACAATTGAATACATTGAATATTACCTCATCATCCTCACCTTGCCTTAATTCAATCGAACAAAGGTTATCGATGGAACCGATAATCTCATTATTACAAAGGAAATTTCATTAATAGCATTTTAATTAAAATAGACGTGACATTGTCATTCGAGTATGATGTAACACCAGAATTCGCAAAAATGGTGTCCCGACTGTTAAAACCAGGTTATTATATAAAACTTAAGCCCATTTGATTGTGCGCTAAAAAATCAAATAGGAAAAACCCTATACAACGCTCCCTGAAAAAAAAACTCAATATTAAACAATATTCTAAACATGATACCCCACCATTCGTAATTATGCGATTCTGAGCGCGTGTGCCTAAAGATGTAAAACATCATCAAATACACATGCGATATAACAGCTTAATTAATAACTAATAAGCAAATACTCACAAATATTTCAGTTTTTATAAGGCTGGAATGGTTATTGAATCTTAAAAAGGTAGAGGAAATTCTGCACATTGTCCTCTATCATATTAAAGATCATGTAAAAACTATGAATAATCTTACTTCTAATGGAGGAACAAGGCATTCATGTCGCAGTAAATTCTATCCTTTGTAAAAAAACTTATAGAAATAGGATTAAGGACCAGACATTTTACAGGTCAGTACTTGGCCGCCTTCGAACTGATAATATAATATGGAAAGATAAAAACAGTTACATCGCTTCATAATTCGAAGAAGATATTACCTTCAGCCATATTTTAAAGTATGGATTGAATGAATTATCCGTCTTGGAAATTAAATATCATCTACACAACTGAAAATTCAGATCTTTGAATTGTAAAATAGAAATTACTGGTAATTAAGATAGTATGCAATTGTAAATTGCCTTTACCAAGGGAAAAACCTACTGATCTACCTCAACTCTGTCGCTATTGATGGTCTATTGTAAGCAAAGGATCTTTATGATTACGTGCAGTACACAGAGCCTTGAATCGACGATACGAACAACCTCCAAAATGGGACTGAATGATGATGAATATGCACCGCACATTGACACAGCAAAATTGCACTAACAATGTTAGACATATGCTAACTACCTAAAAATAGACGTATACTCCTTGCAGACTATTTCAGCATTTTTCGCAAAGCTATTGCTACAATGTTTAGAACCTCTGATTATGGAAGCTCCTGAATTCAGGCGCCGCTCATGACATTAAAGAACCCATAGAACTTTGCAAGACAGAATGTTTTAAATTCTATGAGGGTGGAATACGGGTGGTTAACATTTTAACAACATCATGTTGCAAGTTCTGAAGAACAGAACTCTCTGTAATAATCGACATATAATTTATATGGTTGGTCACTTACCAAAACCTTCGATGGGATTTTTGCGGTGCATGATAATCTGAATGATGCTGAGTGAATGTGTAATGCGAATAATGAAATCCTTCCGTATGGTTTACAAGGAATTCGAACATCAATATCTTCAGCGTGTCATCAGTATCTGAATGACTTTCCCGCTTGCCCTGAAAAAAGTCCCCGCGCCAATTCAAAAAGTGAGAATAATGCCGCAACAAGCATACATAAAAGACACCATGTTTTCACTGAGACTTCTCACTGATATAACGAAATTGAATGTAAGAGAGTGAAATTAAATAGGCAATTAAATTAAACAATCACCTATTTTTAAAGAAAATACAGAAGAAATCAGATTTACGCTCAACACAAATGGCGAGCTTTCATAGAGATTGTATAATTTTTAATAAAGCCTAATGGAATTCTTAAATTTTAAAAAACGATGAATTTAGAGCTACAATTCACTGAAAGATATGTATAGCCTCAAAACCGAGACTTACAAAAAAGTCCATAAAATAGTGGATGATTGATCTGCCCTGCTATCATGCTGAACAAAATTCTATATGTTAGATCAAGGCCCCTACTACATTAGGCCATCAGCTCACTAGACCTGTCAAGGCTGCGATTACAATTAACATATAACAAGGAATGGCAAATAATAGATCAGAATTCAACTGTGAATAAATATCGATTGCATAGAGACTCACTGAATCGTTTTCTGAGAGTAGCACTGTAACTTGACATTCTTGTTCCGGCAATGAATAAGGAGACAAATCTTTAGATACCCTCAAATGTACGACCGGCACATCCCATATACACGAGGAAATAGCATTCTGGAAGGAAAATTTAAAGATGAAAGCAAACGGCCGTGTATAAGGCAGATGGTTTTTCTTAAGACCCAAGTGCTAACCAGTTATAGGTAAATCGATACATGAGGCTAAGGGGATAAAGTGGTTGGGGACTGACATCAAATCAGCTTATTTGGATGCGACAAGAAAAACTAACTTTTCACAGTACCATCACAAAGTGGATAGGGGACGCTGAAAACCATAGCTTAACACATGTAAAAACAGTAAAAATCGCTTGAGTAACTAACGAGATAACATTGTGTGGGGAAAAAATACCAGTATCGCATTGGGCATATTTGGGTGATGCACATAGTTATGTGACCAAGTTAATTCTTGGATTAAGCCGCTTTTCCGGGTTCGAACTGCCCATTTTGATGATCGTACGAAATCCAGCGATAATGGGACAGCTTTTCGGTGTTAGTCCTAGTTTTGATGACTCTAACCGAAATCAGATGATAATGGACCAGCTTTTTGACTGGTTTAATGAAGATGAACATTGAATTGAGAATAGTGTAGAATACAGAATAGATAAATAGGTTTTAAAAACATAGATATAGATACTTTGGAATCTTATATCCTACGAAAACTTGAATAGTCTGTCATTTTATATAAATCTAGATATAATTTATAAATTTTAATTTATAATTACATTTTATTCCTTCCAGTGCAAACACCCAGCGCTGACGAAAAGCGAAATAAACATTAAGAGGGTAAAATGTGATAACACTATGTACGAATTTTATAATTAAATCTTTGTGTTTTTGAAGTTGTTTGTAAAGTTGTTTTGTTAGTATTATATGTTTATAGATATTATATTATTTTTTTATAATAATTAATCATACATAATTAATTATAATTATAAGTAAATAAGTATTTAATATAATTTTTTTAAAGTAATAAGATATTAATATAATAATAAAAGTTTTTATAGATAAATAATAAAAAAGAACAAATAGATACTCATATAAATAATTTATAAGTAACTAAGTATAAATAATAATTTATAATAATAAGTATTATAATATAATGTAGATAAATAAGAAGTATATTTTAATAATAAATAAACTATAATATTTAAATTTTTAAGTAATAAGCGAATAATAAATGAGTTACAAGTTTTTATAATATTTAATAAAATAAATTATAATAATAAAATAAAAAATAAATAATTTACAAAATATATACTATAATTTAGTAGTAAATTTAAATTAAATACGTTTGAAATATATGGAACCTTGACCTGAAGACTCGAAAAGAATAATAATAATAAAATAATAAAATAAAAACAAATAATAAAATAATAATCAATAAACAAAATAAGTAATCTTATTAGTATAGTATAATAATAATAATATTAAAACATGATAATAAACAATAATTACAAATAATATAACTATTTATTTTTTAAGAGTTAAAATTTAATTTTAAAAAAAGTTTAAAAATTCAGACCTTGATGACCTGACTTGAATAACCACCAAATAATAAAATAATAATATAAGAATAATAATAATAAATAATACTAATGAAAGTATTTTAATTAGTATAAGTAATAACATCGAATATAAAAAATAAATTAATAAAATAAAATAATTTACAAATATACTACCTATTTTTTATAAGTAGTAAATTTAAATTTAAAAATGATTAAAAATATATGACCCTTGACCTTAATGACCTTGACCTTAATGACCTTGAAAGATAGACTTTTAAAACATAGAAAAAATTTGAAAAAAGAGATCAGGCCATGACCTTGACGACTTGACATTGAATGAACCCTTGAAAAATAGACTGTACTTTAAACATAAGAAATAAAAATTTGAAAAATGATGAGTCATCCAATGAACTAAGAATACCTAGACCTACGCTTTCCAGACCTTGAAGTGACCTTGAATAGTCCATGGTCTGGTTTAAAGTTTGATAGCATCCAATGACTTGAATGAGCCGGTCTTTGTTTTAAAATTTTTGATGATCATGCCAATACCTTGATAGTCACCAATGCCTGAAGAGTCAGCTTTTGTTTCAATGACTGAATGAGTCAGTTTCTTTGTTCCAAAAAATTTGTATTTAAACTGCGCAAAAAAAAATTTGCCGCGGGATATGTGAGCTAGATGGCCTCTGACAGAGGGCCGAGATCACTACCGCTCCCCTCACATTTAATAATGATAAACCAAGAATGCGTATTTTAACAGTGTATGAAACATAATTGTTGGAGAGGTACACTAATATCACACCAATTTTTCTGTCGACAGTACAACTTATTGAACAGTTAATAAAGTACATTCAATCCGAAAACCTATTCAATTGGAAACATTAATCACCGTAAATCAAAACAACATTCTCAACTACAGTAATGATTCATCGGAAATACTTTCTTCAAATGCACCATAGTTGTGGTAATTAATAATCTTGATTCTATTTTGGATGGTGTATTGAGTACAGATATTGAAAACGCTTTCATATTGGTTACACATGGTAGACTGATCTCGAAATTCCTGAAAGTGTACATGATTTTTGATAAATCCTTAAGGCGCCTGCAAATGTGTCACATCATCTGAAAGTTAAAAATTAATATGCTCACCTACATTTACCCTATTGAAATAACTCATGTATCTCCATTGAGACTTCTAAGATGTTGTTTCTCTTGTGTGAGTTGTTAATGATTCATAAAGCTCAAATAAGGTTTATAAACAGGCAAGATTTAAAGAGATATGAACAGAAACACAGTTTGAGATGAGCAAACTCTACACAATAATCTGATAAAACATTTCACAACTAAAAAAAGTACTTTATGGGAAATCTTGAAAATCTTAAAAAACGAAGAATTTAAGATTAGTAATTCATTTAGAAAGATGGTAGACTATCATCACAACAAGCCGTCTTTCAGAAGTGTACAAGATTGACGAGACCATAGCGCTCATCAAATAAAAGGAATTAATTTGTTTAGACCCGGACCTATTATAGCGTCAAAAGTTCTTGATTTACTCGAAATTACGGATGTATCAGCTCCAGTATGTTGAATTAGAGAAAATATAGGAATCTTTTCAAATTGTAGAATTGAACATTGGTTGCTGGCGACACACTGACTCTTCTTCTTAAATTTTAAAATACTGAATTAAGTACTCTCTTTACCTGCAATTGGTCGGATACTCTTTGGACACTCGAATTAGATATATAAGTCATAACTTGTATTACAAGAAAACCCTTGAACTCAGTAATGAGGTAAGATCAAAGATGAGAGAAGGGACTTGAGATATAACGGAATGGTTTCTTACGACCGAAATCTATAATCTTTAGGTGAAACGCAAAAGTAAAGTAAAGCAAAGGAATTACTTTGGAAGAAACTGAATAAAGCATCTTTCTTACTTGATTGTAATAGTGAAACATACAATTTTTTCTGTTCCACAAACGACGAATAGGGACGAGAAATCATCAGTTGTTTAACTTTTAAAAAAGTAAAAGTGCTTTAACTAACAACGATGATAAACGTCAATGGTAAGTAAAAACAAAGTTTGCACTTCGGACATATTTGGTATCAATGCCACATGAAGATATTGAAGTTACTAAATAAATTGTTTCTTGTAATGTGTTTGTCTTTTTATCTTGTTTTGTACAGTATTATAATAGATGTAACAGCTGGATGTGTATAATCGTTTGAGTCGTGGTAACTCCTATATGGGAATTTATTTTAAAAATAATTTAATAATATAAATCTGTATATTCAATGAATGTAAATTAAAATCTTATAGAAATTGGATAAGACGTAAATCTTGAGTATAAATTTAATTTTTTACATTTAGTTAATGTTGAAATTTTAAACTGTTGCAATATTCTGTAAAAAATATGAAATCCAGTGTTCAATATTAAAGTTTGAGTGATTTTTAATTAAATACAACTATATAGACTATATGCTTTAAACTAAACTTTCAAAAAATATTAAATTATGCATTATTAGATAAAATGTTAGTAAATTACTACTAACAACATATGCAGAAGCTAAATAATTTAGAATGAACATTTATTGTTAAGACATTTGATCATTTAATTATACCTAATGATAATTATACATTTTTTCATGTAGAATAATATATTACAATGAAATGTCATGTAAACTATAATATTTAATAATATCACATGTAATGAACATGAAATCAAAGAGGTAACGAAACTCATACGTTAATAGAAGTAAAAAGTATAATAATAATACGCAATAGTATAGTGAGGATTTTGTTAAGTCTAACGACTTAGTCGTAGACTTAGTCGTAGACAGTAGTTGTAGGGTTGTTCGTGTGGATCGTGTGGATCGTTGATCATGTGATCAGTGTGGATCGGTGTGGATCGGTGCAGACAGTGTGATCGAGTGATCCGGTGCAGATCAGTGTGATCGGTGTGGATCGTGTGGATCGGTGTGGATCGGTGTGGACGGTGTGGATCGGTGTGGATCGGTTGTGGATCGGTGGGATCGGGTGAGTCCGGTGTGGATCGTGTGGATCGGTGATGCGATCGTGTGATCGGTGATGGTCGTGGCGGTGGGACGTGTGGAACGGTGTGGATCAGTGTGGATCGGTGTGATCGTGCAGATCAGTTGTGGGATCGGTGTGGATCGGTGCAAGAATCAGTGTGGATCGGTGTGGGATCGGTGTGGATCGGTGTGGATCGGTGTGGATCGGTGTGGATCGGGTGTTGATCAGTGTAGTTGGTATGTGTGTTGAAATGTTAAATTGTAGGTGTGGGAAGTCTAGAATGTAGTGTGTGGAAGTTGGTAGGTTGTGAAGTTCTAGAAGTATGTGTGGTCCAACTAAAGACATCACAACGTAGGTAACTAGTTTCCGAAGTACAGTGACATCATAATGACCATGACTTAATAATTGTGAACCAGTCAAGTGATGTAATCAGCCAAAGGTCAATTACTAGGTAGCAACTAGTGGACAAAGTCAATCTCAGGAGCAACAAGCGCGTGCAGAGTAAATTTACATTATAATGTAACGTACGCTAGTGGGGGTTGATCTACGGGCTAACACCCTAATACTCACGACTTTATACGGCTGCAAAAACATTCACACAAAGTGGAGTTAAAAGCTGAACACAGTCTTAATGCAGGACAGTTCCGCGTAAAATCGTCTGTGTTTTGTAAGACAAATCCATACAAGTTGAGTTCGACAACCGAATGTCAATGATTACAAGATAAGATTGTAATCCCTTCTGTAATGGTCTCTTGCAACCCATTATAAATTCTCATTTTTCGCCTTGAAGAATAAGATGTGGAATATTTTCCACTATCTATCCACTCAATCCTATGAGGTTCCTGCTGGAACTTCATTCCCAGTTACTTAAATCTCCTCTATACATAATATACTAATCATTTCTGATATAACAATAAATATATCAGTATATCCAATTATAAATAAATTAAATTAAAAAATAAATAAAATGAATTAAGCAATATGCAGTATATCAAATTGGTAGGCCAGTAAGAGCGGAAAAAACTTTATTGTATGTAATTATTGCAGACAAACATGTTCAAATCCAAATTCAATAAAATATATTGGCATAGGGGTGCAGACGAAGAACATGGATTGACACAGAAATCAGTTTTGTAAATGAAAATGAACAATGATAAGGGATGATAAGACTGGATCGTCAGGATTACGTCGAGGAGAGTAAATAATTATAGATGATTGTATCAAGAAGCAATAAGAAAATAGTTCATAACTGTTCACAAATCAGTAGACATGTGGCAGTCCTGTTAAACTTTTCATAACTCAAAATTTATTCATCAAGGAGAAGTCATCGAACCTCGCAATTAAATGTTACAATACAGTTATTCAAAATCCTCGCGATCCAACGATATCGATTCTAGCCAGCAAGCTATCCAACAATAGAAATTTAAATTGAAGCATTCCAAGATGATACAGTGTCCTCAGGATATTATCTTTGACTACAACAACAATGTAGTGGACGATTTACGTATCCGAAAAGATATTTTAATGAAAAGGTGTTACGATTAATAACAAAATGAAACAATAAAAATATCATCAGTCATTAAAAAAGTACTTGTCAAAACAAATTCAACCCAAAAAGTTATATCGAAAACCAAATCAAAAGTAAGAAGAATCAAAAAGAAGAAGAATCTAAAAGAATACTTCAAATTATAACAAAAATAATTGTAATAGTAAACAGAGATTTGAACGTAGTCACATACTTTCAATGCATGGTAAGAGGATAAAATAAAATAAAAGAATAGCATATCTACAAGTCTTTCCTCATTTGTTATGACGACTTGCTAGAAGTATAGTAAATATAAGTTCGAGTACTGCAATATAGTAAGAGCTAAAGAATGCGAGTATTACAAAGACCTAAAGCAGTTTCCTTTATCATTGGTAACACTAAAAAATAGACGTGCAATCAAAAAAATTGTTTAAAACAAAAGGAGGTCTTGCGTACCTAATTGCCTATATTACTCGGCATGTATAGTGCAATTTTCATCCTAAGACTAATCGAGTGTACAACACCTAAACCAGATAATAGGTTTGACTAATATTACATCTTGTCTGATAATAATGAAGAGAAACCAATAACCAAAAATTCCCTAAATATGACAAACCAAAAGATCACAGATTTGTGTGTAGAAAAATAAACAAAAAAGAGATAATTCTAAAAAAAACTCAAAAATGTATCGGACCAAACTAGCAATATAGTTTAAATAAAGCCCAATGTGAAAAGACCCAACCAGACTAATACAAAACAGAGAAATCCTGATTTTGGTCAACGACTTGATAACATGATACTTACTCGAGAATCAACAAGGGTACAATATATTTAACTTGATATTGATGTTTTATAGATATGCCCTGCTATTCAACAAAAAGCTAATATATCTGCTAATAAAGCATTGCAATAAAAAAGTTATTAAAGACGGACACTTACAATCACAGACTGATTGGGTAATAATTTAATAATATTTATCTTAATGTATTTAGTAAAGATTTATATATAGCAAAGTAAAAGAAGTTACAAGACAATCCATACCATACTTCATCACAATTCAATGAGCTATATCACAAACAATATTTTTTGTACTCTAGATTTTCCACCCTTAATTAATGACTTTTTACCACTAGGCAACACAGATATAACTTGGGTTGTATTTTAAAAAGCTCAGTGCAGGAAATAATTCTGGCTCGAACATACAAGACATTTGTTGACATGTTGTATTAGATTGATAGATTGTCTATATCCATGGTAACTGTAATTGACTGATTTTTAAGATCCTTTTATTCTATTATTGTAATTTATGACATCTAAAGGTTCTACATTTCCCATGATCTGAATTTGGCCTATTTTTGAAAATATTATAGGGTATTTTCCACTCCTATCTACAATTTGCTGTGGTTTACATTTGGAACGTCATTTTTTGATACATCGAAATGTTCCTTTATAATTTATATTTGATTTATACATAATTAAACAATAAAGTGAAATATTAAGCTTATATATGAGTTTTAGGAAGAGTTCATTAAATCATTTAATATAACAAAAACTATAATTATACAATTAAAATTGGAATAAGAAATTGATGCGGGTATATCAAATCGTTGCCCAAGTGGTCAGTGGTTAAAACTTGTTTGTGTGTAAAATTACTTGAATCTTAATTTATTTTAAACCCAAAATTCAACAAGATTTATTGCATAAGGGTGCGTATGAAGAACATGGATTTACTCAAGATAATTTCTGTTAATTGAAAACATGAAAATAGTAAGGGTTTCGATAAAAACTGGTTCAAAGTCGTTTTTTAAGGAAAGGTGATTCATCATTATTTGATGATTTGTATCAGGAAGCTAAATAAAGAAAGGATTTTAATAATCCAACAAAATCAGTAGAAACATGGTTGGTGTTACTGTGATCTTTTATTACTCAAAATCTATTTCATTCAGGGTGCGCCCATAGAACAGATTTAAAATGTCTAATATTTAGTTATTTTAAGAATCCTAGAGATGCAACAGTATGATTTCTTGCTCGACAGGCATACCCTTAATAATCGTAAATTTTTCTATTCAGTGCATTTCAAGATGCTACCAAAATCACCACTGGATATTTATTCTTGATTTCACACAACAATGCAATGATGATTTACGGGTAAAAACCGATATTTTCAATAAAGAGTGCCATGGTATTAAAAAGCTTAAAACTTTAACATGTAAAAATTTTATGAAAATCCAGGCTTAAAATAGTCGAAAACTTAGACAGAGTATTAAAAAGAATCGTGTTCAACCAAAAACCAGTTATACACCATTAAAAAAAACTAATAACGAGAATTACCCTGCAATGAATCTAATCGAAAAACATTATTAAAAAAGGTAGAAAACAGATAATGTAAAAAAATCATAGGAGTTTCCCATATTTTAATGCATTGGTTAAAGGCTTTCGAGTATGAAAAGGAATGTTCTATTTTACAATCATTTTCAACTTTTGTTTGTCGGATGATTTTACTCAAATTCTATTAAAGTAGTCAGAGGTAAAATTTAAAATAAAGTATTCTAAAAAAACTTAGTATTGAATAACATCGTAAGCCTTTTGTTTATCACTAGTAAATAATAAAAAATCGTAAGGCAAATGAGAAAAATCATATATAAACCAACAAGGTGGTTTTATCGGGAGCAATGTTACCCATTAGCATTATTTATTATCACAATAAACGATGGGTCAATCATTACCTAATGTTAATTAATTTAAATCATCTTGTTGTAATGGAGAAGTTTGGACGAACCCAGAAGACGAGGCAGGTTTCGGTGGAGTGCAAGTTAAAGAAAGAGTCCCAAAGTTGGAAAAAGGAAAGCAAAATGGTTGTCAGATTCAGCTGCGTTACGTTTTAACAAACCAATGCGGGAAAAGATTCCAACGAGAGCTTTATAAGCATTCGGTATTAATGATTTATGGCAAATTGGATTTGATGGAGATGATACCGTATTCGAAAATTAACAGGGTTATAAAATATATTTTAACGTTGTATCGATGTTTTCAGTCGTATTATTGCCCGCGGTCTTTCTCCCAACAAATACAAAATCTGCGAGGAAATATCTAAAAGCAATTACTCAATGTTTAAAAATGGCTTCCAGGATAATTTGCAACGATTTAGGTATTATTATTATTATTATTATTTTTTTCATTATTATTATTATAGGCAAGGAATTACAATAGTTAAAGTTAAGGCAATTCCTGGATCGTCTCAAAATAAATCATTATTCTGTACATTCTCAATAAAAGCCGTCATGTTAAGATTTAACCGGACATGAGGGAATAGATTGAAGAAAATTTCGTGCATCAAGGTAATAAAATATGATAAATGTATTACCGAAATACTTGTTAGTTATAATAATTTCATCACATCGAGGTTCTGAATGGTTTGAGACCCGTAGATATCATCTCGAAAAAACCACGAGTACGTATCTAAAACAGTTGCTATTACAAAACCAAATATAAAGTTGGTGGATCACGTTAGATTAGTAATATCTGCTTCACCTTTCATCAAAAATTTCGATAGTAATTGGAGTGATGAGTATTTCAAATAACAAAATTATTACTAACAGAGTCCTGTAATGTATGTTATTAAGATAGTGATAAACAATTTAAGTACAAGGGAAATTCTATGAACAGGAATTACAAGTTATTTTCAACCTACAGTGTTTCAGAATTCAGAAAATATTGAACTAAAAATGGTGGGTAAGGATAAACCAATACTATGTCAATGGCCATGGATATCAAAACTTCATGGTTCATCAAAAGACCTTAAGTAAATGAGTTTCTTATACAATTTAACCGAGTATAGTTGCCCACTAATCCATCGGGAAAATCAAAGCAAGTAAAATTTATGTTGATCTTCAAAATCCATTTATTTTACATGGAAATTGGAAGTTGCTTTTGCAAGACTTTACATTTGTGTAACAATTACATTCCATTTTTATAGTCATTGTAAATTCGGATTCAAGAAACGTGTTCCCAAAACTGTAGTGGTTATTTTTCACAATCATAATTCTGAACGATTTGTATATTCCAAATTCAAATTTTAGATGAAAATAGTGGCATGTATTTTTCAAGATGGATTAATGTTAGTTGTGTTTTTAGGCCCATTTACAATTAAGTTTTGAAAGTATTGAGGATGCCAAGGAAATGGTTGTGAAGCTTAGGCATTGTTTTCGGAATGAATACCTAATACAATTTCACACATTTGATGAGAAAAGTTGTATACGATCGGAGAACATCAAAATATCTGATCTATATTAATTGGGTGGAAGATACATTTACATTTACTAATGGAATTAATATATTTGAAACACTTGAAGAATTACATAAATATATTTCATTTAAATTGTTTACACATATTTTAAAAACTATGAATTTCTTAAAGATGGAATATGCAAATTCAGTCTGAATATTAACATTTGTTTTGAAGTGTTTACATTTGATTAAGGATTTGGCTAATACCATTGGGATTAGATTAAGCAAACATATAGGGCAAGTGTTTTTGGGTGTACGCAAACCAGAAAAAATAATAAAAACTTCATAGGGCAATGTTCATATATACTAAACATCATCGACGCTAATAAAATTGTGGTTGATTCTTTGTTCCTCTTTGAAATCTGTTTGGGTTGATAAAAAATGACCAGGAGAAGTTGTCAAATAAATATTGATAATCCCATGTACTTACCAGTATCAAAATCATGTATAAACAATTATAGAAATAAATATTCGTGATTGATAGTGTTAAATTTATTGAATTTATATAAAGATACAAAAACTCATTTTGAACATTACATTTTCGTAAATTAGATGGCCAATAACGATATGTATTTAGTATTGTATTAGTGGGTAGCCAAGTGGTGGCGATTACCATATTTTATTGCGGTAAAACAGTATGTCAGGTTGGTTGAGCAACAATTGGTAAGATTTGCATTCCTATTCTTAAACGCCTTGGTAGTTTGGCATTGAAAACTGCTAAAGATTGTGATAATGAATGAGCAGAAATATTTGCCATCTCTGAAATCAAATGCATTATCCGAGTTAGGGAACGTTCTACCTAGTGTTGCAGGGTATGTTTCAAAAAACCGAAGCACCAGCTCAAAAACGTTAAAAGACAATTCATAAACATATAAAACAACGAATGAAAGGACATGGAACTAATATTTTCAAAATGATTGTGGTAAAATCTGAATTGTGTTTTTATTTGATAGACCATCTCCCAAGCAGTAATTGAAATGGGGCCTTTGAAGATGTATTCCCGAGAATTCTATTAATGGATGTAGACTTATATTGAATTTTATTATAATGGTTCCCAAAGTGATATCTAGATTTTGAACGATACATTGTTATACTGTTCAGATCAAAGTTGATTAGATAAGATAGAAACGTTGATGTATTACCAAAACAATTTCTTTTTCATTACGCTTTTAAAGATGCAGTTCTAGGATTTAATAATATCAGATGAGGGTGGAAACAGTAATATATTCACAAGCTCTAATAGAACTATTATTAAATTTACAATAGTGATACTAAATACATGTTTAATTCCTTTATGGGTTATGGTAGTGATGTATGGATAGGAAAAAGTGGACATTAAAGGCTGAATTATTTACATGTGCTCATCCATTCACAACTCGATTTTATGGATCACCGAAAATATTTATCCCAGATGTTATGTACAAATTAGATTGAAAAGTCTTGATTCGGCATTCACTAACAAGTGCTACCACAGACCAATTCTTCAATTAGTTGATGCCAAAATTTATTGGTAAGGAAGAGTTCGTGTGAGCCTTCTGTATAGCAGGTCATCAATTGGGGGCTTAATTCTAAGCATGCAATATATCCATTGAAAACAAGGAAATTGTTCAATTTGCAAATTTGCTAGGGTTCAGCTTTTTCTATAAGGAAACAAATATTTGGAGATAGAAGAATGCCCACTTTATATTGGTAACATTTCAAAGATGAATTCAAATATGGATCATACTTAACATTCGAGCTCAATTTTCAAAACTGTTTGGTGTTACATCGCTAAACTTTATCGAAAAATAGTGATTTATAGAGAAACATATACTCAAGATTTCGAAAATTGATAATTATTGTGCTACATATATGCAGAGTATAGTTAGAAAATATGGGTTATTTTGGATAAAAACCTTAATTAGTGGTATAACTCTTTGAAGATTTTAAAAACAAAATATCATTTTCACATTTGTTTGGCACCCGATTTCGATTTAAATCAGAGTCAATTACCTCAAAATGGTAATTTTCGATTAGATTATAAAGTTTGCTAAAGCTACAACTGAACGGTACATGTTGTAAATATATGGAGTATTTTGAAAATGAGGTTCAATAACTGCACAGACAGTATTGGTTGAACGAACATTGTTGTTTTGAAAAATGTTGTGGTATAAATGTATAGAATAATTTATGATAATTGTCATGAGTAAGTTTTTAAATGTCATTATTAATATTTTGATTGTAGTTCTGTTCAGGTCTATCGAATTTGGAAACAAATACTAGGACATGGAATTTTTAGGGGTTTTTCCTCTTGAATAAATTCAATATTTACGTAATAATTCCAAAGCCATTATCGTCAATACTCAATCATCTCTTCTCGTGGAGGGAGAACATTGGTTAGCATATATATGAAGCCTAGCAAGATATTTGTATTGATTCCTATGGGTTTCTATTACCCGGCTTTAATGGTTTCGAAACTGCAAACAATGGGTAAACCTATTGTCTATAATAAAACTATGTATCAAAACCATGGACCTTAACATGTGGTCAACATTGTTTTAGCTTGGTTATTATCCAAGAGATTTGATGATTAATAAATGTATTAATGTTTATTGTTATGTTTAATTATTAATATTTTTATTTATTATTATTTTTATTATTATTATTATTTTTATTATTATTAATATTATTATGTGTTTAATTAAAGCTAATGCATCATCACAAAGACAGTGCATGTTAAGTGCGTGATCACAAAGACAGTGCATGATAAGTGCGTGATCATCACATGATAAGTGCATGCATACACAAAATTGAATAAAGAAAACACATGCAAACTCTATGTATGTGATTTACAAAGAACACATGCCTACACACTCAAAACAGAATAAAGAAAACACATACAAACAAAAGTATGTATGTGATTTACAAAGAACACATGCCTACACAGAATAGGCTGCATGCGTAAAAATCTCTCACCTATATGTGTGTATTGCTTAAATGTGATTGGCTAATCCTGAAAATATTATTCTCTTTATAAACATTGACAAAAGTAGAATTTGTCACAATTATTTCAAAATTTTACTCGCGGGATTTCAAAAAATTTAAAATGGAAAACGATAGTATTTTAAGAAATTATTGGCGGAGGGAAACGGTAAGTTTTATTTTATTATTTCTTTTATTTATTTATTATTAAGGTACATTTAATTGGTATGATGTCACCGAAAAAGATAACGAAGTTATTATAATCGATGATAGTGGTAAATTTATTTATTAATTATTAATTTATTATTGTTTTAGAAGTTATTGTAACACCGACGGAAATCATTGTTATCAGTGATAGCGAAGACGAAATCGATCATGGTAAATTTTTATTTTTATTTTATTATTTTTAAAACCATTTTAGTAGATTTGGATAGAGATGAAAATGCTGATGCCCGTTTCTGGGGAAGACCACATTATGCCCCGTTTCTGGGGAAGATTTGAATGAACCAATTAATGCTGATGCCCCGTTTCTGGGGAAGATAACAATTATGCCCCGTTTCTGGGGAAGACCACAATTATGGCCCGTTTCTGCTGACGTTTCTGGGGAAGACGAGATTTCATATAAAAAATGTAGGATTTTTATTATTTTTAATTATTTTTAATATATTTTAATGAACATTATTATTTTTTAAATATGTTAAGAGCATTATTATTTTTAAATTTATCATTATTTTATAAGAGTATTTTAATGAGTATAAGTTAATAATATGTAAAGTATTATAATACTTTACATATTATTAATTTATAATAGAAATATATGATTGAAATATATTATTTGAAATATTATTTGAAATAGAAATATATGATTTGAAAATATTATTTGAAATAGAAATATATGATTTGAAATATGATTAATATTATTTGATTTGTAATCAGAATATCAATTTATAATAGAAATATATTATTTGAAATAGAAATATATTATTTGAAATATGATTAATATTATTTGATTTGTAATCGGAATATCAATTTATAATAGAAATATATTATTTGAAATAGAAATATATTATTTGAAATACGATTAATATGATTTGAAATATGAATAGAAATATTTGATTTGTAATCAGAATATTAATTTTATAATAGAAATATTTGTTTTGTAATCGGAATATCAATTTATAATAGAAATATATTATTTGAAATATGATTTGAAATAGAAATATATGATTTGTAATCAGAATATTAATTTTATAATAGAAATATTTGATTTGTAATCAGAATATTAATTTATAATAGAAATATGTGATGTATTTTCATAATAGAAATTATGATTTATATACGAATATTAATTTATATAGAAATATGTGATTTGAAATAGAAATATATTATTTGAATATTATTTGAAATAGAATATATGATTTGAAATACGAATATTAATTTTTATAAATATTTACATAATTATCATCATTTATATATTATTATTTGATTCATATATGATTTAAATAATAATAAACATTTGATAATAATTACATATTTATCAGGTCGTTTGTATAAAAACTATTGCCAATCTGGAATTGGTCATAACTCGAAATGCCATACGACTATGGAAAGTTACTATGTCATAGATTCTATGGCATCGACTTTTTTATTTGCCCTAAATGCGATACAGCCCAAGACATTGAATATCTAGAGTTTTATAAGAAACACTCTAGCCATTTAAATCAATTTAAAATTAATAAAAAGGCATTATTTCAAATGATTAATGCGAAAAATGCTAGTATAATAACACAAACAATACAAAGATCACTAAAAACAATAATACACTGTTACTAAAAAATCAAAAAGACCTGCTGATAAAATCGTGCCGTGTATCCCTGCTAAAATTAACAAAATAGAAATCATCATTAGTGATGACGAAACTGAATATAATCAAATAGGGGGTTCTGTAAATATTGAAATAAACGATGACCTGAAATAGAGATTGACTTAAGAGGTTCCCGTAAAAATATTCGATTTGATTTAGAAAATCAAAATCTTGTTCAAATCGCCCTAACTGATAAACTTGTAAATAAATTACAAATCGAAATAAAGAAATGGGATCTGTAAAAGTTCAGTTTACAGCTCTCATTCAATTTGAAAAAGATGGGGAAATAAAAGATAATTTCTTTTCGAATAGCGCGTGTGTCTTTTCCGATAGTTTTCTTGCAGATGGTGTGAGTCGGTTAAATGAGAAAATCGAAAAATTCACATATTTAGGAAGTGGGTGGCGCGTAGTTAGATTCGCGAAATCGATTTATTTTAACCACGTATTATCCTGTAAGTCGATTAGCCGGGCATAGTTTTATCCCTACGCCTGAATCTCTAGTAGGTAAAAAGGCTATTGTAAACGTTAAAAACACAGATCATTCGTGTTTTATATATAGTGTCTTATCGATTTTAAAGCGTGATATAGTTTTAAAGAATAGGGAGCGTGTTTCTTCTTACACTACTTTTATGGATGAATTGAATTATGATTCAATTACAGATTGTCCAATGAGACTCTGTAACATACCCAAATTTGAGAGAAATAATAGCGATTTAAATTTGGCCATCAATGTCTTTGAATATAACAACACCCCTTCTAAACAATTGAATGACATTGATTATGTACCTCATCATCCTCACCTTGCCTTAATTCATCGAACAAAGGTTATCGGTGGTAACCCGATTAATCTTTTATTATTACAAGACGGTGATAATTTTCATTATACCGCAATTTTTAATTTAAATAGACTGTTGAATTGTCATTCGAGTAGTGAATGTAACACCAGAATTCGCGTAAAATGGTGTCCCATTGTTTAAACGGTTTTTATTATGATAAAACCTTTAAGGCCATGTTGATTTGTGCGCTAAAAATCAAATAGGAACAACCCTATACACGCTCCCTGAAAATAAAAACTTAATATTAAAATTATTCTAAAATGATTACCCCACCATTCGTAATTTATGCGGATTTTGAGGCTGTTTTGCCTAAAGATGTAAAAACATCATCAAATACACATGCCGATATCAGCAGGCTTATTATTAATAAATAATTTAACAAATACTTCACAATATTTCAGTTTTATAGGCTTGGAATGTGTATTGGATTTTTAAAAAAGGTAGAGGAAATTGCTGTCACAATTGTCCTACCATATTATGAAAATCATGGTAAAAAAACTATGAATAATCTTACTTCTAATGAGGAACAGCAGTTCATCGCATGTATAACTTGCTATCTTTGTAAAAACTATTAGAAATAAGGTTAAGGACCATGATCATTTTACAGGTCAGTATCTTGGTGTGCCTGTCGTAACTGTAATATAAATAGGAAAATAAGCAAACAGTTACTATCGTCTTTCATAATTTGAGAGGATATGACCTTCATCATATTTTAAAGTATGGATTGAATGAATTTCCGTCTTGGAATTAAATATCATTCCTACAACAACTGAGAAATTCATATCTTTGATTGTAAATATTAAGAAATTAGCTGTTAGATTATAGATAGTATGCAATTTGTAAATTGCTCTTTAGCCAAGGCGGTTAAAACTCTTACTGATCTACCTCTAACTTGTTCTGCTTTTGATGGTCTTATTGTTAAGGCAAAGGGTATCTTTCCTTATGATTTTGCAGTATCACTAGAGGTCCTTGAATCGACTTACGAACTACCTCCAAAATGGGATTCTGTATCTGATGATGAATATGCTACCGCCCAACTAATTTGGACACAGCAAAATTGCACTACAATGTTAGACTATATGTTAACTTACCTAAAATTAGACGTATTCCTCCTTGCAGACTATTTTCAGCAATTTTGCGCAAGGCTATTGCTTACAATGGTTTAGAACCTCTGAATTTTATGGAATTCCTGGAATGTCATGGGCGTCCGCTCTCATGACATTAAGGAACCCATAGAACTTTTGCAGGACATGGAAATGTTTAATTTCTATGAGGGTGGAATACGGGTGGTTAACATTTGTTAACAAACATCATGTTGCAAGTTCTGAAGATACAGAACTCTTGTATATCGACATTAATAATTTATATGGTTGGGCACTTAGCCAAAACCTTCCGTATGGTGATTTTGTTTGGGTGCATGATAATCTGAATGATGTGCTGAGTGAATGTGTGAATGCGAATATTGAATTCCTTCCGTATGGTTATACAATGGAAGTTGACATCAATATCCCTGAGCGTGTGCATCAGTATTTGAATGACTTTCCGCTTGCTCCTGAAAAAATGTGCCCGCCCAATTCAAAAGTTGAGAAGTTAATGCTCACGCATTACAGTAAAAAGAACCATGTTCTTCACTGGAGACTTCTCAAGCTGTATATAGAATTGGATGTAGAAGTTGAGTGTATTCATAGGGCAATTAAATTTAAACAATCACCTATTTTTAAAGAATATATACAAAGAAATACAGATTTACGCTCAAACACAAAGTGCGAGCTTTATAGAGATTTGTATAAATTATTTAATAATAGCCTATATGGGAAGTCCGTTGAGAATTTGAAAAAACGGATGAATTTGAGGCTATGCAATTCAGCTGAAAAGATGATTGTATATGCCTCAAAACGACTTTCAAAAGTCCATTAAAATAGTGGATGATTGATTGCTGCTCATCTGAACAAAGATTCTATATGTTTAGACAGGCCTAGCTACATTGGCAATCAGTACTAGACCTGTCTAAGCTGCGGATGTACCAATTACAATATAATGAATTGGCAAATATCGATCAGAATTCAACTGTGATATAAATATCGTTGCTGGCGACACTGATTCGTTTTTTCTTGAGGTTAAGCACTGTAAGCTTGACATTCTTTTGCCGGCAATGATAAGAGACAACCTTTTAGATACCTCAAATTACGACCCGGCACATCCCTTATACTCGAGGAAATTAGATTCTGTGATAGGAAAATTTAAGATGAAAGCAAGGTCTCGGGTATAAGGAGTGGGTTTTCTTAAGACCCAAGTGCTACAGTTTATTAGGTAAATCTGATACAATGAGGCTAAGGGGTAAAGTTGTTGGGGACTGACATCAAACATCAGTCTTATTTGGATTGCTACAATAAAAACGTAGTTTTCACAGTACCTCAAAGTAGGATAGGGACGCGGAACCATCAGCTGTACACATTTAAAAACAGTAAAATCGCTTTGAGTAATAACGATGATAAGCGATTGTGGGTGGGGAAAATACCAGTATCGCATTTGGGCATTATTTTGGGGTTGATGCAATAGTTAGTGACCAAGTTAATTTCTTGGATGAGCGCTTTTCGGTGGTTCGAGCCCAGTTTTGATGACTCTACCGAAATCAGCGATAATGGACAGCTTTTCGGTGGTTTGAGTCCTAGTTTTGATGACTCTACCGAAATCAGTGATAATGGACAGCTTTTGATGGTTTTAATGAAGATAACATTGATATTGATGATGTGTATTTATCAGAATAATAAATGTTTTTAAAAAACTGATTTTCTTACTTGGAATCTTATTTATCTAGAAAACTTGTAATAGTTTTCATTTTTATTATGAAATTAGATATAATTTTTATAATTTTAATTTTTATAATTACATTTTTATTTTTTCATGCAAAAACCGCAGCGTGACGAAACGCGAAATATTACTTTATAGAGGTTTTAAATGTGATAACACTATGTATTTATTTTTATAATTAAATCTTTGTTTTTTATGAAGTTGTTTTTGTAAAGTTGTTTTTGTTTTTATATATATATTTGTTTAATATATTATTATTATTATTTTTTTTATTATAATTAATATAATTAATATTATTAATTTTATAAGTAATAAGTATTTTAATATTAATTTTTTTAAGTAATAAGTATATTAATAATAATAATTAAAGTTTTTATTAGTATATTAATAATAATAATAATAAATAATACTATTAATATTAATAATTTTATAAGTAATAAGTATTTTAATAATAATTTTTATAAGTAATAAGTATTTTAATAATAATTTTTATAAATAATAAGTATATTATTAATAATAAATAATACTATTAATATTAATAATTTTATAAGTAATAAGCATATTAATAATAATAGTTAAAGTTTTTATAAGTATATTAATAATAATAATAATATTAATAATAATAATAATAAAAATAAATAATTTACAAATATATACTACTAATTTTTATAAGTAGTAAATTTAAATTTAAATATGTTTGAAAATAATATGACCTTGACCTTGAATGACCTTGAAAAATAATAATAATAATAATAATAATAATAATAATAATAATAATAATAATAATAATAATACTAATAATAGTAATTTTATTAGTATAGTAATAATAATAATAATATTAATAATAATAATAATAAAATAATTTACAAATATATACTATTTATTTTTTATAAGTAGTAAATTTAAATTTAAAAAGTGTTTAAAAATTCCATGACCTTGAATGACCTTGACCTTGAATGACCTTGAAAAATAATAATAATAATAATAATAATAATAATAATAATAATAATAATACTAATAATAGTAATTTTATTAGTATAGTAATAATAATAATAATAATAATAATAATAATATTAATAATAATAATAATAAAATAATTTACAAATATATACTACTTATTTTTTATAAGTAGTAAATTTAAATTTAAAAATGATTAAAAATAATATGACCTTGACCTTGAATGACCTTGACCTTGAATGACCTTGAAAATAGATGTACTTTTAAAAACATAGAAAAATTTTTGAAAAAATGATGAGTCATCCAATGACCTTGAACGACCTTGACATTGAATGACCTTGAAAATAGATGTACTTTTAAACATAGAAAAAATTTTGAAAAAATGATGAGTCATCCAATGACCTTGAATGACCTTGACCTACTTTTCCATGACCTTGAATGACCTTGAATGAGTCATGGTCTTTGTTTTAAAGTTTTGATGAGTCATCCAATGACCTTGAATGAGTCATGGTCTTTGTTTTAAAATTTTGATGAGTCATCCAATGACCTTGAATGAGTCATCCAATGACCTTGAATGAGTCATGGTCTTTGTTTCAATGACCTTGAATGAGTCATGTTCTTTGTTCTAAAAAAATTTGTACTTTTAAACTTAGCGCAAAAAAAAAATTTTGCCGGGGGGGTATGTGAGCTAGATGGCCTCTGAGCTAGAGGGCCGGTATCCCACTACTCTCCCTCAATTTTAATATGATTAAACCCAAGAATTGCGTCTTTAAAAAGTGTATGAAACATGTAATTGTTTGGCTTAACATCTAAAGTATCCACCATATTTTTTCTGTCGACATTTACAACTTTAATTTGAACAGTTAATAAAGTATCATTCAAATCCAAATATTCAGTTTGGGAACCATTAATGTAAAATTCAACATCATTTCTACTATCAGTAATTGAATTCATCGGAAATACTTCTTCAAATGCACCATAGTTGGGTAATTAATAATCTTGATTCTATTTTGGATGAGTGTATGAGTACAGATATTGAAACGCTTTCATATGGTTACACGATGGAAGTTGATCTCGAAATTCCTGAAAGTGTACATGAGTTTTTGGATAAATTCCCTGTGGCGCCTGTAAAGATGTGTCCACATCATTCTAAAGTTGAAAAATTAATGCTCACTCATTATCCCAAGAAAAACTATGTTATTCATTGGAGACTTCTAAAGATGTTTGTTTCTCTTGGTGTTAAGGTTGTTAAGATTCATAGAGCTATAAGGTTTAAACAGGCAAAGATTTTTAAAGAGTATATTGATACAAACACATGTTTGAGAGCAGATGCTACAAATAATCTTGATAAGAACTATTTCAAACTTTTAAATAATAGTCTTTATGGAAAATCTGTGGAAAATCTTAAAAAACGAATGAATTTAAGATTATGTAATTCATTTGAAAAGATGGTTACTTATTCATCAAAGCCGTCTTTCAGAAAGTGTATAAAGATTGACGATGATCTAATAGCAGCTCATCTAAATAAAGAATTAATTTGTTTAGACCGACCTAGTTATATCGGTCAAACAGTTCTTGATTTATCGAAATTACGGATGTATCAGCTCCAGTATGTTGAATTAGAGAAATATAGGAATCTTTTCAATTGTAGGATTGACATTGTTGCTGGCGACACTGACTCTTTCTTCCTTGAAATTAAAAACTGTAAATTAAGTACTCTTTTACCTGCAATGGTTTCGGATAATCTTTTGGACACTTCGAATTATGATATTGGTCATCCTTTGTATTCAAGAAAACTTGACTCAGTAATAGGTAAATTCAAAGATGAGAGTAAGGGACTTGGATATAAGGAATGGGTTTTCTTACGACCGAAATGCTATAGTCTTTTAGGTGAAACTGAAAGTAATAAAGCAAAGGGAATTACTTTGGAAGGAACTGAAATAAAGCATCTTTCTTATCTTGATTGTTATAGAAACGATACAATTTTTTCTGTTCCTCAAACGAGAATAGGGACGAGAAATCATCAGTTGTTTACTTTTAAAAATAGTAAAATTGCTTTAAGTAACAACGATGATAAACGTCAATGGGTAGGTAAAAACAAAAGTTTTGCATTCGGACATTATTTAGGTATCAATGCCACTGAAGATATTGAAGCTTTTACTTAAATAAATGTTGTCTTGTAATGTGTTTGTCTTTTTATTCTATTGTTTTGTAATTATTATTAAATGAGACTTGTAACAGTCTGATGTCGGTAATAATTCGTTGAGTCGTGGGTTCAACTCCTATAGTGGGCGAATTATTTTTTATTTTAAAAATTAAATTTTTTAATAGAATATAAATCTGTATATTTTATTTGATGTAAATTTAAAATTTTATAGAAATTGGTAAAGTAAATCTTGTATAATTTAATTTTTTACATTTAGTTAAGTTGAAATTTTAAACTTGTTGAATTATTTTCTTAAAATATTGTAAATCCAGTGTTCAAATTTAAGTTTTGAGTGATTTTTAATTAAATAAACTATCAATATACTATAGTGCTTTTAAACTTAAATTTTCATAAAAATTATTAAAGTTTTATGATTATTTTGATAAAATTGTTATGTAATATACTACTAACAAAATAGTCAGTAAGCTAAATAATTTAGAATTGAACATTTATTTTTAAGACGAGTTTGATCTTAATTTATTATCTTTAATGATTATTTTATAATTTTTTATGTAATAATATAATTAACAATTGAAAATTTCATGTAAATATAATTTTTTAATATATCACATGTAAGTAACATGAATCAATGAGGTAAACGAAACTCATACGTTTATATGAAGTAAAAAGTATAATAATAATACCAATAGTACTAGTGAGTGATTTTGTTAAGTCTACGATGCGGATGGGTACGGATCGGTGTGGATCGGTGTGGATCGGTGCAGATCGGTGTGGATCGGTGTGGATCGGTGTGGATCAGTGTGGATCAGTGTGGATCGGTGTGGATCGGTGCAGATCAGTGTGGATCGGTGTGGATCGGTGCAGATCAGTGTGGATCGGTGTGGATCGGTGTGGATCGGTGTGGATCGGTGTGGATCGGTGTGGATCGGTGTGGATCGGTGTGGATCAGTGTGGATCGGTGTGGATCGGTGCAGATCAGTGTGGATCGGTGTGGATCGGTGTGGATCGGTGTGGATCGGTGTGGATCGGTGTGGATCGGTGTGGATCGGTGTGGATCGGTGTGGATCAGTGTGGATCGGTGTGGATCGGTGCAGATCAGTGTGGATCGGTGTGGATCGGTGCAGATCAGTGTGGATCGGTGTGGATCGGTGTGGATCGGTGTGGATCGGTGTGGATCGGTGTGGATCGGTGTTGATCAGTGTAGTTGGTATGTGTGTGTGAAATGTTTAAGATTGTAGGTGTGTGGAAGGTTCTAGAATGTAGGTGTGTGGAAGTTGGTAGGTGTGTGGAAGGTTCTAGAAGGTAGGTGTGTTGGTCCACAACTACATGACATAACAACAGTTAGGTAACTAGTTTCCGAGTAGTGACCAGTGACATCATAAGTGTGACCAGTGACTTAATAAGTGTGACCAGTGGTCAAGTGATGTAATCACCAAAGGTCAATTACTAGGTAGCAACTAGTGGACAAAGGTCAATCTCCAGGTAGCAACAGCGCGTGCAGAGGTCAAATGTTACATAATAATTACGTAAGCTAGTGGGGGGGGTTGTATCTGACGGGCTTACACCCTACTACTGACTTTTCGGCTTGCAAATACATTCACACAAAGTGGATTATACTTGACAAGTCTTAATGCAGGAAACAGTTCCGGTTCGTAAATGTTCTGTGTTTTGGTAGACAAATCATACAAGTTGATTCGACAACCGATGTCAATATTCAATGATAATGATTGTATTTCTCCTTCCTGTAATGGTCTCTTGCAACCCATTATTCTGCATTTTCCGCTCTTGAAGAATAAGATTGGATATTTTCCACTTCTATCCACTACATCTTGAGGTTTTCCTGCTGGGAACTTCATTCCAGTTACTTCACATCTTCCTCTATAATTAATATTACTAATCATTTTCTGATATCAAAATAAATGATTCAGTATATCAAATTATAAATAAATTAAATTAAATTAAATTAAATTAAATGGAATTAAGCAATGATGCAGTATATCAAATTGTAGGGCCTAGTAGGAGCGGAAAAACTTTATTTGTATGTAATTTATTGCAATCAAACATGTTCAAATCAAAATTCAATAAAGTATATTGGCATAAGGGTGCAGACGAAGAACATGGATTGACACAAAATCAGTTTTTTAAATTGAAAATGACAATAGTTAAGGGATTTGATAAAACTGGTCGTCTAGGTTACGTCGAGGAGATGTAATAATTATAGATGATTTGTATCAAGAAGCAAATAAGGAAAAAGATTTCAGTAACTTGTTCACAAAAATCAGTAGACATTGTGGAGTTACTGTTATTTTCATAACTCAAAATTTATTTCATCAAGGAGGAAGTCATCGAACTCGTAATTTAAATGTTCAATACCTAGTTATTTTCAAAAATCCTCGCGATCAAACGATTATCGATTTCTTAGCCAGGCAAGCTTATCCAAACAATAGAAAATTTTTAATTGAATCATTCCAAGATGCTACAAGTGTTCCTCATGGATATTTATTCTTTGACTTTACACAACAATGTAGTGACGATTTACGTATCCGAAAAGATATTTTTAATGAAAAAGGTGTTACGATTTATAAACAAAATTGAAAACAATAAATGATTATCAATCATGTCATTTAAAAAAGTACTTGTCAAAAACGAAATTCAACCCAAAAAAGTTATTCGTAAAACCAAATCAAAAGTAAAGAAGAATCTAAAAAAGAAGAAGAATCTAAAAAAGAAGTAGATCAAATTATAAACAATAATAATTAATTGTAAATAGTAAACATGAGATTTGAACGTAGTCTACCATATTTCAATGCATTGGTAAAGGCTCAAAATAATAAAAGAATAGCAATTTTACAAGCTTTCCCTTCATTTGTTATTGACGATTTGCTTGAAGTTATTGTAAATATAGTTCGAGGTAATGGCAATATTAGTAAAGCTAAAAGAGCGGTATTACAAAGACATAAGAGATTCCTTTTATCATTGGTAAACACTAAAAATAGACGTTTAATGAAAAGAATAATGTATAAACAAAAGGGAGGGTTCTTGGGTACATTAATTCCTATAGTTTTATCGGCAATTAGTGCAATTTCATCCCTAAGATCTTAATGAGTTTACAACACTCTAAACCAGATAATGTTGATTTAAATATTTTAACATCTTGTTGTAATAATGAAGGAACCAATAACCAAAAATCCACTCAAAACAATATGGACAAACCCAAAAGATCCACATGATTTTGTTGGTGTAGAAAAATTAACAAAAAGAGTGATTAATTCTAAAAAAGAGACTCAAAAATGGTTATCGGACCAACTAGCATATAGTTTAAATAAACCAATGTTGAAAAGATTCCCAACCAGACCATACAAAACAAGAGAAATCAATGATTTGTGGCAAATGGACTTGATGGAAATGATACCTTATTCGAGAATCAACAAGGGGTACAAATATATTTTAACTTGTATTGATGTTTTCAGTAGATATGCCCGTGCTATTCCAACAAAAACTAAATCTGCTAATGAAATGGCCATTGCAATTAAAAAATTATTTAAAGACGGACAACTTCACAATCTACAGACTGATTTGGGTAATAAATTTAATTAATTATTTATTTTAATGTATTTTAGGTAAAGAATTTTATAATAGCAAAGTAAAAGAAGTTATCAAAGCCAATCATTACTCTATATTCTCACAATTCAAAGCTTGTTATGTGGAAAGATTTAATCGAACTTTGAGAGAAAGATTGAAAAAATACTTTGTGCATCAAGGTAATAAAACTTGGATACATGTTTTACCGAAAATTATTTTTAGTTACAATCATTCACCACATAAAGGATTAAATGGTCTCAGACCTGTTGACATTACAGACACCAACAGAAACCAAACATTAAAGAAAGAAAAAATCGATAAGCCAAAATACAAGGTTGGTGATCATGTAAGAATTAGTAAAATCAGTACTTCTCCGTTCATCAATAATTTTGACAACAATTGGAGCGATGAAGTATATGTAATAAAGAAAATAGATACAAAACAGAATCCTGTAATGTATTTAATATCAGATCATGAGAATAAAGAAATTAGTGGAAAATTCTACGAACAAGAACTTCAAGTCATTCCAATTCCAACAATATTTAGAATTCAAAAGATTTTAAAATCCAAAAATGTTGGTAAATATAAACAATACTACGTTAAGTGGCATGGATACGAAACTCCAAATTAGATATCCTCATCTCAATTGATTAAATAAATATTATGAAAGAAAACCAGTTTTATATGATTTTACCTAATAATAGTTGTCCACTTATTTATCCAAATAACGAAGCTAGTAATTTTAATGTGCAAGTAAATTCTGTCTACTTGGATGGTGAATGGAAGTTGCATTGATTGATTTCACTTTTGTGTATAATCCTTTTCCGTATTATAGTAATTCTTGTATACGTTATGAATCGGTAAAGAGTGGTAAAAATAAAGTATTTGAAAATAAATAATCAAAATCAAACTTATGAATTAATTAATCCAAAATATACTCCAGATGTTGACATATTTATTGAAAAATATGAGAATTTGGTTATTGTCTGTCCACATGTTCCATTTAAAGTAATATTCCCTGATATTCAACATGCGTTTAGTTTTGGACTAAAATCTACATCAATCCTTTGTGAAGAGGATCATTGTCGAATAAAATTACCAAAATTTACTGATGATGGTGTTATGGAACAATTTGGGATAATTATAAGTTACGAAGAAAAATCAAAATTTGAAAAATATTTTGAAGATAATTTATTCATAAACACTTTATCAAAATTACAAGGTCATTTGTTGTCATTTAATCCTTCTCCTTTTAAAGAATTGATAATTCAAGATAATGAATTGGTCAAAATAACACTTGCAGATGACATTACAAATATATCTTTTAACACAAATTTAGCTAAATCTTTGGGATTAAAATATTCAAACTTTACAGGTACTATACTAGGCACTAAAATTCCAAAATTATTACATCATCATCAACAAATGTTCATTTATTCAAATATTATCGAACCAATAAATGTTGGTGATGTTAGAGTTCCACTATTAAAATCAATTTGGATTAAAAAATATGATCAAGGAGAAATTGTACAATTAGAAATAAAGAATCCAATGTACCTTCCAGTATCGTATTCAACTATAAACATCATAGAAATAAATATTCGAGATGATAGTGAGAAATTAATAAAATTTAACAAAGATACCAAAACACATTTATCGTTACATTTTAGAAAAGTAAATGAATAAAAGAGATTTTTACGTGAATTTACGCAGTAATAGTTGTCCACTTACATTTCCAAATAATGAAGCTGGAAAGTTTAATGTAGAATTTCCAAATCAGATTTACTTGGATGGGGAATGGGAAGTTGCTTTAACTGAATTCACTTTTGTGTACAATAATTTTCCATTTTATAACAACTCTTATATCAAATATACTAAGAGTACATTACATAATAGTTATGAATATTTTTATTTTATTGAAGGAAACTATACAATTAGTCACAACTCTACATTTTATCTGATATATATTGACAATAAAATTTTGAACATTAATTGTAAATATTGTCCATTCAAAGTAACATTTGATAGTATTGAAGAAGCTAATTGCTTGGGATTTAATAAAAAAGAAATAGATTTTAATGATGAATTGAATCAGATACGTATACCAAATAAGAAATCAAAATTTGATACTATACGATTAACTATAACTTATTATTATGATGTAGAGTATACTGAGACATTTAAAGAATATTTATTCATTATTGAACTTTCACAAGTCTTTGATCAGTTAATGACATCTTATCCCCATTCTTTCAAGTCTTGTGAAATTAAACAAGATCAACTTGTTAAAATTGAATTTGAAGAAGATGTTAGAAGTGTTAAATTTAGTAAACTGTTGGCTTTTAGTTTGGGATTAATTGATGCATCTTATAGGGAAAAGATCATTGTTGGATCTAGTTTACCAACTATAATGCAAAGAAATATACAAATGATGATTTATACAAATATTATTGAACCAATTCATGTGAGTGAATTAAGTGTTCCCCTTCTTAAATGTGTTTGGATAGAAAAAAATAAAAAAGACGACCTTGTTCAATTCATTGAGAAAAATCCAATGTATTTACCAGTATCATCCTTGTATATAAACAATATAGAAATCAATATTCGTGATGACAGTGGAAAATATATATTTGGTAAACAAGACAAAACTTACTTGACATAACATTTCCGTAAAATAAATGAGTAATCCAGACATTGTAAACTTTTATAGCACTCATCAAAATGATGGGGATTTACCTTATTTTGTAGGTAAACAGTATGGATCTGGTTGGTTAAAAAAAATTGGGCGATTCGCACTACCTATTCTTAAACGTATTGGAAATTTTGGTATGAAAACTGCTAATGACGTAATAAATAATAATGCACAAATCTTACCTGCTCTAAAATCAAATGCAATATCTGAAATTAAAGATTCTATACCGTCTGTAATGGAACACTTACCTTCTGTTATTAACAAAGTTTCTGATGTATTTAATAAAGAACAAAAAGGTGGAACAATTAAACGTCGAAAAATTATCAAGAAACATATAAACAAAAGAATGAAAGGATACGGAACTATATTCCAGTCATGATTAGTGCAAAATCAGAATTATGCATCTTTGATAGACTATTTCCTCAAGCCGTAATTGAAAATGGTTCTTTTGAAGATATTTATCCAGTGAATTCAATTACAGATCCAGGAAACACCTCAATTCAATTTTACATTAATAGCTCTCAAACCGAATACTTGGATTTGAACGATACATTACTCTACATCCAAATGAAAGTTGTAAATAGCAACGGGGAAAATTTATCTAATGAATCAGATGTTACTGCAAACAATTTCTTTTTCCAAAATCTTTTTAAAGATGTCGAAGTAATTTTTAATTCTACTAAAATTGAAGGAAGTAATGATGTATTTGCACACAATTCAATGATTGAAACTATTATTAATTACAATCACGATACAAAACATACTTGTTTAGGTGGAATGGGTTATGATGAAAATGACACAAAAAGAAAAATTTGGATTTCAAAATCAAAACCAATCAGTGTTTGTTCCCCACTTCAATTAGATTTCTTTGATCAACCAAAATATTTATTACCAGGTGTTAGTGTTCAAATTAAATTAACAAGATCCAATACTGAAAGAAGTTTAACATGTACAAAAATAATTCCACAAATAATATTATTAGATGCAAAGTTGATGGTTAGAAGAATTTGTGTTGAACCGTCAGTTTTAGCTGGTCATTAAATTGGGCTTGCTAATAGAAATGCAATTTATCCAATGAAAAGTAAGGAAGTTGTTCAATTTTCATTGCCAATGGGTTCATCTTCATTTTATAAGGAGCAAATATTTGGTGATAGACGACTACCAAATTTTATTCTTGTTGCTTTCCAAGGGAATAAAAGATATGGAGGATCGTATTTGGAAACATTTTCAATATTTGAACACTTTAATGTCAAGTCTTTAACATTAAGTAAAGGAAACGATTATCGTGAAAAATATAGTCAAGATTTTGCCAATGATAATTATAGTTCTAGTTATATGCAAAGTATTGTTAGGAATATGGGTTATCTTAATAAAAATATGAATTGTGGTATTACCTTGTCAGACTTTAAAAATAAATATCCCTTTTTTACATTTGTATTGGTACCTGATTTTGATCTTAATCAAAGTTAGTTACCTCAAAGTGGAAATTTACGATTGGATATAAAATTTGAAAATCCATTAACCGAATCTGTATCAGTACTTGTATACGGAGTATTTGAAAAAGAAATTCAAATCACATCAAGCCGTACAGTACTTGTTTGAAAAACATTGTTCAACACACTATAAACCAAAGTATTATTAGTTATGGTTAAAAATGAAGTAAGTATTTTATTTAATTTGTTAATTTAATTAATTTTAGTTCTATTCAGATACAAACTATTGCTAAAAAACTAATTGGGAAAAATTTTATTGGTGTTTTTCCATTGGACAAAATTCCCTATATCAATATTAACAAAGCTTTGATTGTAAATACTCAATTAGCTAATCTCAGTGGAGAACATTGGCTTGCTATTTACGTGAAACCAGATAAAATATATGTATTTGATCCAACGGGATTCTATTATCCCCCTTTATTGATATCAAAACTAGAATCAATGTTGATGCCAATTGAATATAATCGAATTCGTTATCAGAATCCGTTGACAAAAACTTGTGGCCAACATTGCTTAGCTTGGTTAAAATCAATGCTCTCTAAATAAATCTTGTATCATTGTGTTTATTACATAATATGATTTTGTGTAGATTCGTAATGTGTATTGATTATTACAAGTGCAGATGTGTTGATTTTGATTGGTCACAAAAATACACACACATTTGAATATATCTAAAAACATTTTTATAATTTATCATAATTTACAAACTAGTTTAATTTGTAAGTTTAATTTTTCTTTTAAATTTTTAATTAACATTATTTTGTAATTTAGGAAATGAATAGCAATAATTACGAAAATTTTACAAGTAATAAAATTTTTTATTAAATTTAATTTAATCAAATTTAGATAATTACCAAAACGATGGAATTTATGTTGGAGAATATATTGATCATGAAACAGGATATTATTATCAAAATTTCAGTAAGATTTTAATTTTTAATAAATAAGTTTTAATATTTTTTTTAGATACAATAAACCAACAATTGGATCAAGTATATTAATTTCCCCCCATCGAGATCAAGTATATTAATTTCCCCCCACTATAAAAATTAATAATTAATAAAAAAATATTAATTTAATAGATTAAATATATTTAATTTATAAAAATCAAGACCCATTAATGCTTACACCATTTCAATTAGAAAGCAACATAGAAACTTTGAATCAAAAGGATTTTATTTTATATCTCATGGATTTAAATTTACTTAAAAAGGAATTTCTATGTCCTATTTGCAATAACTGTGCTCGATTCGTACAGTACACAAGAAATAGTGATCGTTTTGCCGTAGAGTCTTTTAACAATGAACTAAAATTAGCAATAAAAGCAAGAAAAGGTGTTATTACTGAAAAAAGAGAGACATTTTTAAAGGAATTTTGTTTTAAATTTAATAACAGTGGAAATTTACTTACTGCGATTTTATTGTTAATAAAAGTTTAATTTGATTTATTTTTATTTTATATTTATTCGATTTATTTATTTTTTATTAAAAAATTAATTTTATAACAAGTATATTAATTTCCCCCCGGGGGGGAAATTAATATACTTGATCCAAAATTTCTTTAGATATAGTAAACCAACAATTTTATCATCCTCATACCTATGGAGGGAATGAACCAAGTAATATTTTCATTTTTAATAAATAAGTTTTAAAATTTCTTTAGATATAGTAAACCAACAATTTTATCATTCTCAAACCTATTGAGGGAATGAACTAAGTAAGATTTTAATTTTTATTAAATCAGTTTTAACTTTATTATTAGGTTATTTCAATTACCCACAAAATATTCAAAGTCATGCCCAAAATGTTGGAGGATATAATTATCAAAATTCAAATTTAAGTAAGGTTTTCATTTTTATTAAATCATTTTATTTACTTTTAGGTTATATTCAAAATAATCAACAAGGCTAGGCAGAAAATGATCAAACAAACACTATGCATATAAATAGCAAATCAAGTATTAATTTTAATTTATCAATAAATTTAATATATTTATAGATTTAGAAAGAAATTTACCAATCTCGTATAGTGAAGAGGGCGATGAAATTAATCAACGAAAATGTATGTTTTAATTGTTTTTTATTATTATATAATATACTTTTTTATCAAAATAAGTGCAGACCCCTTGATTTTTATATTTTTTAAGACATATATATTTTTTATAGGAAAATAAGGACTGACGCCCATTTATTATTATTATTATTAATCGAAAATAAGGGCAGACCCCTCGATTTTTTTTATTATATAAGAGAACAAATGTTTGCATATAATTTGCCAATAAAGGTGGACCCCTGCTCAAAATTTTATTAAAATAATAGATACTCAAGGTAAACTCTTAGTTTTTTTAAATGAAGTGTTTAGTTTACTATTAGTTACAAATTATAAAAATCAACAAAACTCAACTTTACAAAAGATAAAAATTTATTCAACAACATTTAAGATTTTCCAAATAGGTTTGATAATAGATTTGTTAATCTTGACTCCTTTAATAATTATCCGAATTTTATATTTTTTATTATCATGTACTTGATCCTTCAATTGACTTTCACAATTAATAAATGATAATTTTTCATTAAAAATCATTTCGTTATTCAACAAATGGAGAATATCTGAAATATTTTTTCGATCTTCCTCTTCAATATTTCCAATCATAATACTGTAATCATAAGCTTTTAAATTAACCGATTCCTAAAAAAATAATTAATAAAATAAAATAAAAATAAATATTACTTTGAATGTATATGTAATAGGGAAATTTAAATAGTTCATACTGTATTGAAGGTATTGAACTGGAGGCTTAAATGTCATCCCAATAACAGTTGTACTGTTTTCTTCTAGGAGTAGTTCATATACTTTCGATATTCTTGCTTTCTCATCAAAAATATTTTTATTTATAGTAAATAATCGATTTTTATTGGTCGCATACTTCTTGCACACTTATTTTAATAATTTAATTAATTTTTTTTTACTAGGTAAATTATACCCCAATTATTGCCAATTAACAGTGCATAATAAAAAAAATATCACAAAAAAATGGAAGAGTATTATGGTAAAAAATACCATAATTCGATTTACTTTATATGCCCAGTATGCATAACTTCCCAACCCATTCCCTATTTAGACTTTTATGACCATCATAAAAATCATTTGCGCCAATTTCATGTTAAAAAATTAAACTATTTAAAAGACCAGGAGCAATTAAATTAAGCAGCGCCCAAATTACCCCATTAAGTAATCATACAAGCGAACCTACAACAGATCCTATAAATAGTATTTTGGATTACCTAAATGAAGATATCGGGTTGATGAATGAATCAATGGAAGCGGACGAAACGGATGAAGGTAACGGATCGATAGATTCATGGGTTAGAGCGGTGGAAGAGATGGAAGATATTGGATCGTTGGATTCATGGGATGGAACGGTGGAAGAGATGGAAGATATTGTATCGATGGATTCATGGGATGGAGCGGTGGAAGAGTTGGAAGATATTGGATCAATGGATTCATGGGATGGAGAGATGGAAGAGGTACACATGGGCCAAAATGATAATATACAAATAGAAGGAAATTTACCTATAATACAAAGCGACTTACGAGGTACACATAAAATAATTAGTATAGATACCACCAACTTGGTTTTTCCTGTAGAGATAATTAACAAGTGAGGAAAGATAATAGATGAACTAAGATATGTAAAAATTCAATTTGGAATAGAAATTGATTTCGAGAAAGATGGAGAAATAAAATTAAATAATATTAGTAACAGCGCAAGACCACTTACCCAATCATTCTTTGACGAAGGCATACAAAAGATAAATGAAAAGATATCTTCAATAACAGAGTTAGGGAGTAGTTGGATTATTAGAAAAATAACTGAAATTTACTTTATAGTAACAAAAATAATTAATATCAGTAGGTTAAGTGGTAGAAGTTATATAAAAACACCAAAACAATTGGCTAACAAAAAGTGTATAATAAATGTAAAAAATAGTGATAATTTATGTATTATCTATAGCATATTGTCGATACTTAAAAAAGATGAGATTGTTATGCAGCATAGAAATAATATTTATAGTTACACTAAGTATCTAAATGAATTAAATTATGATCCAAATGATATGCCCATGAAATTAAATGATATTCGAAAATTTGAGTCAAATAACGAAGGACTAATAATTAATATATTTAGTTATGACGAAACAGCTAAACCCGAACACGATGACTTTGTTTTAAAACATCCATTTTTAAACATAATTCATAGGTCCAAAGTTTCAGAAGGAACAATTATTAATTTGTTGCTATTAAATAAAGGAAAACAATATCATTATGTAGGAATAACATCACTTAATAGGTTATTGAATTGTCGAAATAAAACAATAGAAAGAATTCGATTATTATGGTGTCATAGATGTCTGAACGGATTTAGAGATAAAAAAGCATTGGACAAGCATGAGATGTTATGTATCAGAAATCAGTTAGGGACAACTTTATATACTTTCCCGGAAAATAAGTTTATTAAATTCACTGATTGGTCCAAAACCGTAACCCCCCCATGTGTTATATATGCAGATTTCGAATCTGTTTTGCCAAAGGATGATGTACACCATCAAATACATTTACCCATCTCGGCAGGACTTTTGTTAATAAATAATTTTGATGGGAGTACAATATACAAAGAATTTATAGGTGAAGATTGTGTTGAACAATTTTTAAAATCAGTAGAAAAAATAGCAAAATATACAGTATTACAGTATTATTTTAAAATGGGAAATCAAACAATTAAGGAATTAACAAACCTACAACAGATTCAATTTGATACATGTATAAAATGTTATCTTTGTTTGAAAGATATTGTGGATCCAGTGAGAGATCATGAACATTTTACTGGGGAATACTTGGGTGCTGCTTGCAATGACTGTAATATTAATAGAAAAATTATCAAAGTTTTACCAATTATTTTCCATAACTTAAAGGGATATGATATGCATCATATATATTAAAATATGGATTGAGTAAATTTAAAAATTGGGCTTTAGAATGTATTCCAATAACATCTGAAAAATTTATTTCATTAATTGCTCATTTGGGAAAAATTAGTGTGAGATTTATTGATTCTTATCAATTTGTAAATGATTCTTTAGCAAAAGCGGTAAAAACCTTGACAACTTTACCTCTGACTCGATAAGTTTTTACAGGGACTATAGTTGATGAAAAGGGGATCTTCCCATACAATTTTGCAACTAGTTTAGATGTTCTTCACGATACTTATGAGTTACCACTGCGGCTGAATATGAAAAAGCTCAGATTATTTGGGATGAAAGTAATTGTAGGACACTACTTGATTATATGAAAGTTTATCTGAAACTAGATTGTTTTCTTTTGGCAGACTTTTTCCAACAATTTTGAGCGAAATCGATAGCACAAAATAGATTAGAACCTTTAAATTATTTTGGGATTCCAGGAATGTCTTGGTCTTCTGCTTTAATGTCATTGGATGAACCTATAGAATTAATTACTGAAAATTAAATGTTTAGCTATTATGAGGGAGGTATTAGAGGTGGTCTTACTTTTGTTAATAAACACTATGTTAAAACCGACGAAAACACAGAATTACTATATATTGATATTAATAATTTATACGGTTGGGTTTTAAGTCAATCATTACCTTGTGGTGAATTTAATTGGATATTTGACCGATTTGATACAATATTATATGATTGTTTGACTTTGAACCTTGAATCTTTGTCATATGGGTATACTCTTGAAGTTGATCTTGAGATTCCTTCGGACCTTCATGATAAGTTAGATGATTTTCCAATTGCAGCTGAGAAAATGAAACCTGAGGCTTCAAAGGTTGAAAAATTGTTGCTGACTCATTATCCTAAATATAACTATGTAATTCATTGGCGATTATTAAAATTATACATGTCTCTCGGGGAGTAAGATTCAAACAGTCTAATATTTTTAAAAAGTATATCGACATAAACACTGAACTTCGAGCTAAAAGTACAAATACATTAGATAAAAATTATTATAAGTTGTTAAATAACAGTTAAATAATTACCCTTCTACTCATCCGCTTTATTCTAAAAAACTTGATTCGGTCATTGGAAAATTTAAGGACGAAAGTAAGGGAGAAGGTTATGACGAATGGGTTTTCCTTCGACCAAAATGTTACAGTTTGTTAGGTAAATCTTCTTGTCTAAAAGCTAAGGGTATATAATTAAAGGATACAGATCTAACTCATAAATCTTATAAAGAGTGTTATGAGAAAAACTCAGTGTTTTCAGTAGCACAATTTAGAATAAGAACAAAAAATCATCAACTTTATAGTTTTAAAAATAGTAAAATAGCACTTACAAATAGAGATGATAAAAGGGTTTGGGTGGGTAAAAATAAAAGTTTAGCATACGGGCATATAAATATATCTGAAGAAATTGACGCTGATGATGAAATTATTGAAGAAATTATTGGAGAAATTGCAGCAAGTGACGAAATTACAACAGATGAAATTCAGCAACCTAACTTTAAGGAAGAACTAATAGATATAGATGATGTGCAGTTCTCTGACGATGATGAAGAAGATGAAGATTTTTACTAAATAAACATTATAGTATAAATTAGTGTGTTTTTATTAGTTGATTAATTTTTATTACATACTTTGTGTGGTTTATTTTATGTGTTAATAGTTTTTATAGTTTTTTATAAAGATTTTAATTGGTGGAATTATTATTATTATTATTATTATTATTATTATTATTATTATTATTATTATTATTATTATTATTATTATTATTATTATTATTATTATTATTATTATTATTATTATTATTTTGATAACGCTAAATTTCTTTGATCGTAATCAAAATGTATAAAAATTTCATTGTAAAAATTATCCTAAAAATTTTATCTTAAAAAATCGTATATAAAAAAATTCATCGATAAAATTATACTGAGAACAAGCTAAACCTTGTATAAAAAATTTCAATATATAATTATGTTAAAAATTTATTACTTTGAAAAATTATATTTTAAATTATATTAAAAATTATACTAAAAACTTCATCTTAAAAAATAATTTATAAAAAATTCATCGATAAAATTATACTGAAAATTCTACTTAGAAATCATATATAATTTAAATTAAAAAATTAAACTTATATATAAAAATCATATTTTTAAAATCATATGTAAAAACTACATTGATAAAATCATATACAACTGAAAAAATTTTAATTAGAAATTTTATTAAAAAATTTAATTAGAAATACTTAAAAAATTATATTTTAAATTTCAAAAATTGAAAATAAATTCGAAAATAAATTAGAAATTTTACTAAAAAATACACACATAAAAAATTTGGAAAAAATTCGAAAAAACACAAAAATTAATTAAAGTACACACAAAAATAATTAACTTGATTACATCATTATGTAATCAAGATAATCCGAAAATAATCTGTAAATAAACCCCCCCCCTCTCCCTATTTTATTATGCTCCAACTAACTACCTACTCACCTCTAACCCCACACATTAAATAATACAAAAAGTAGAAAAAAAGAGTAGAAAATTACAAAAATCATATAAAAAATAAATAAAAACATTTAAAAAGAATAGAAAATCGACAATTTTTAAATGTTTGAAATCTGGGATTTTAAGAGGAAAGGGACCCGAATTTCCAAATTTCAATCATATTTTCGATTAAAAACATGTTATTAGGACCTCTATATATGTTACTAGACCGATCTACTCCTGAAATAAATAAATTAAACAAAAACTCCTCGAAATTGATGGAATTCTTCGTAAAGCTTACATCGTTTCACAACCCATTATATTTTGTCTCAATATATACGTTTACCTTAGGTAAACTTTCATCAACTTCAACGCCATAAGATTATTTCAAACACGAGTTTCAATTAAATCTAAATTTGCTCAATTATTTTAGTGTGTTGGGTAAAAACAAATATTTTAAATTGGTGTTTATCTGGCAAAACATCCGATAAATATAGGGCGCGCAAAATGCAAATGGACGAAAAATCATCAAAAATAGCCTACTTAGCATTAAATAAACAAAAAGTAGAAAAAAGAGTAGAAAATACAAAAAATATATAAAAAATAAATAAATAACATTTAAAAAGAATCAAAAAACATTAACTTTTAGCAAAATTAACCTATTTCATCAAATTGGCTCCAAATTCATCGAAAACACTTATATTCTAGAAAATAACTATGAAAATTAAGCATAAAATGTAATTAGAATCACGAAAAAGTGATGAAATATGGTAAAAAAGTGTAGGCGTTTTGTGTTACCGCATCAAAAACCATGCGTGTGTTGGGCTAGCACTAAGTTTTGTTTGAATGAATTGGAAATAGCACTCAAACACAACACAGATTTAAAATCAGACCCATAAACATCAAATAACTACCTTAAAATTCGAGAAAGACATATTTAAAAATATAAAATCGAAAAACATAAAAGTAAATTAAAATAATAACAAATGCATCAAGATCTACACGAAATGATAAAAAAATATATTAACATAAAATTTGACCGAAAATTGACAATTTACGTAAGAGCATAGAATTAACGATAAAAGTCGAAGAAAAGTAAAATAATTCTAGTTAGAAATAATTTTAATAAAAATCAAAGAATAAATTGTAAAATAAAATCGAGAAAATAATAAAAATTAGAATTAGATTAGACAAATATTATCAAGGTCAAATCTTTTTTTATCGCATCAAATTTAACACGCAAGGTTAGGGTCACAGAATAGGTATAAATACCCATAGGCGCCCGCACGGGGGGGCAAGGGGGCAGTTGCCCCACTGGCTTCTGTAAATAAATACCAATTCGCGGTTTTTAAGAAAAAAAAATAGATTTAGTAAATTTAAAATATAAAGTCATAAAATATTATTAGAAAATTCTACTTAATTCTACTATAAAAGATTTTATTTTCGATGATCGAAAAAAATTTTTATAATCTTATGTCCGTCTTAAGTTCACTGTATCTTTGCAAAGTAATTCTTAATTTATCAAATTTGTAGATATTTGATCCTATGTATATAATAAAAATAAGCGGCACTGCTCTCCACACACACATACACATAGAATTATTGTCTTAAGCGCGCTAATTTCTATGAAGTTGTAAAATTATTTTTCCTAAGATTAATAATAAAACATGTTTATAAAACCAATTTCTTTCATTTATCATTTATTGTTCGTCTTTTGAAGAAGTGCATACGTTTTTGTTTTTATTTAGTGTTATTTTCAATTTAAATAGACTGTAATTAATTTGAATGATATACATTATACATATTGAAGTACTAGCACCAGGTATCCAGGTAAATATAATAAATTACTTTATTATTAATCAGTATATAATTTAAGGGTTCTATAAAATGATGTCTATAAGAATTATTTTGAATTGCGGATTTAAGTAAAATTTTAAAATTATTTAAAAGTGACTACATTCTTTCGATTAATGTGTTGATTCTTTTGATTTCGAGTTAACTATAGACATTATTTAGACTGAACCTTGTGATAAACGACGTAAATGATGTATGTGAAATTAGAAATGCGGTTGGGACTATTAAATAGATTATTAACTTCTTTCGAGAGAGCTCTTTAAGAAGAAAACATATTTCAAATATTCCTCTATTTTGTGAAACACATTGGACGGCTAAATACAAGAGCGTTCGAATTTTTAAAGAAAATATTATTGTCATAATAGAAGCATTACATAAATTATCTTTAAATGGTAATATTAATACAACACAGAGATCTAGTCAGCTATATCACGCATGCACAGATTCAACTTTTTCAGTTTGTTTATATATAATGTCTGAGTATTCGTCTATGCTAGAACCTGTAGCTAATAATATTCAAGAAGTTGATCAAAATCTATTAACTGTGAGGAAAAAAATTACTTCTCTTGTTGAACTAATAAAAAACCATCGAAAGTTTGCAAAAGACAATATCCATAATCTCTGGGAAAAAACGGAGACATGTTTCTGAATTAAATATTGAGCTGAAACCACTAAGAACTGTGAAAAGGCAAACTTTCCGAACAAATATTCCTTCCGATTCTCCTGAAAGTTACTATAGAAGGTCAGTTTTTATTCCATACCTGGATTCATTAATAACATCTCTGGAAGAACGTTTTCCTCAAGAAAATGATGTTTCATATTCAATATTTAATGTAGCACCTAGCTCTATGAAAACGCTAGATCAAGACGAATATGAAAGAATAACGAATGGTATTTTTAACAAATATGGTACGTTTTTAGAAAATTACCAAGCAGAATCTGCAACATGGTATCAATATTATAAGACTTATAAAGATGCTAGCGAATCAATTTCAAATGTATTCAATGCTTTAAAGGCAGCAGAATTATTTTATCCGTCAGTATTCAGGGCACTTTGCATTGTTCTTATTATTCCGGCCACTACTTGTACCGCAGAACGATTATTTAGCACATTGCGCAAAGTTAAAACTTGGCTGCGCTCGACAATGTTGGAAGGCAGACTTGATGCTCTCTGTATGATGTACATACATCGATATTTAGTCAATGAGTTTATTGAAAAAGGATTTTACCTAGAAATCATAGATCGCTTCGGACGAGATCGAAGGAGGCTACAATTACTACAATAGGGCAAAGTTGCGGAAAACAAATTAGTTGGGTAATATTAATATCTCCAGAATCTCTGTGGATTCATATTTAATGTCATTAAACCAAAGATTTTTTAAAGAATAAGTTATTTGTACAACAAAGCTGTGTATTTTCGTATCTGTATAAGTCATCTATGTACATATATATGGCTCATTATATATTCGGTATGAATAAAAATAAATGTTGAAACAGTCCAATTTTTATTATTTTAATTTTAACTATAAAAGAACACAACTTTTTACTACAAAATAAGTATCAAGCTTTATGTCTATATCTCTGTTTTGGTTTTGCCCCCCTGGATTTATTTCTGCGGGCGCCTATGTAAATACCAATCCATTATCGCATAATTTTAATCACTTACGCACTTAAGCGCTTAACCTTCATAATCACTACTTGTGAGAGATTTACAAGAAAATTAGTATCGAAATTTTGAGTAGTACTCTAAATGGACAAATCCGAATTTGGAAACAACTATCGAAGTGAGTATGAACGATTTGAGTATGCCATATGAAGGATGAATCTATATGAAATGTTATTATGAACAATTATATGTTCGAAATTATGAATTTAACGTTTGTCGAAATTTTTTCGGCCCACAGCCTCACACCAGCAAGTGATTAAAATCAATACATCCGTATCGAGAGGTGTTAGTGCGTTCATCCGCCAATAGCTCATGCCCGTGAGAGACCTCGCCGTGAGTAACGTCGGGCTTGAACATTAAATTCATTTGCGCTTATAGGGGCAGTGGGGAGATCGTGAATCAGTCTCTTGGCTGACTCCCTTTCCACTCACTCCCGAAAAATTGACCTAAACTTCTAATACTTCTAAAATTATCATACAGAGTAGTCCAGTGGGCACTCTTAAAATCTAATGTAAACACACGAATATCTTAGGATCAACTTGAGGTTAAAGGGAAAGGGGCTTGCGGAAATCGATGTAACGATCACGTAAAGTTAAAATTACTAAAAGATTTGTCAATACCGTTAAGTGGTAAATAATAACTTAACTAAAATCACTAAATACGCCTAAAGTAATAATCTGTCGATACGGTTAAGAACCAAATAATAATTAATAGAAGATTTAAATAAAATCACCAGATACGTCTAAGGTAAAAATCCGTCGACATGGATAAAAGCCAAATAATGACTTAGTAAGTGATGGAAAATTTAAGAGCTAAACACGCCTAAAGTAATAACCTGTCGATTTGGTTGAAATAAGGAATTTACCCTACGTTAATATTTTACCGATACCAATAGAGATCAGCTGTCAATTTCGTGAAGAATAAGATGAGTCAACAATTATATAATGTCAGTATCACCCCAAAATTTTAACTACTGTACTAGTACTGACTATTGTAATAATGTATTCGTAATAGTTCCCTAAAAACGACCCTTCCAGTATACAGGTGGAAGTACAATTAACTGTGCGATTTCCCCAACAAATATTTATTAATTAATAAAATTTACGAACGATCATGTATCTTTCACCCAGCCGACCAAAACACTTTTCGATAAGAATAAACATATATCGTAAACATACCGCAGACAGGCTAAAATCAAAACGAATTCAAGGAATAAATTTATTAATACAAACTCACTCCATAAACTATTGTATGATTATTAGAGATCTATTTCACGAATCGCAGAAGCAAAAACAGGTCGACTAGGTCCTAAAGATCCATTTCAACATAGTATTGACTCCAGTACATGGTTAAGAGGGAAAAACTCCGCTAAAAAGAACATGATAAAATGCATGAACAAGTATGTATTGAAAATAAATAAGAAAAGCCAAATCACTACCACATCAATTATTAAATTACACAAAGATAGATCTCACCGATTGATATCCATAAAGAATAATGAATTATCCAATCCTGTATTTTGAGATCGCAACACCTAATACCATTCCACTAAATAAAAGTCGATAATTATCTCGAATTTGAGTATTGAAATATTACCTTAGCTAATGTTTCACTAAGAAATAAATGACTGAAATCGACTAAAATCTCTGAATCATATTAAACGTGAGTATTACAGAATAATGAAATAATCGCTAACGCAACTGAAACAGTCACACACACTGCCAATCTTTGCCTACTCAAAATTGTTTCCCTAAGAAGGAGAGAAAATTTTCCCTATAGAAGCTCTACATAACAGAAAATATTAGTGAAATCGCTGCGAGAAAATACACACCAACAAATCGATAGCATAAAATGCAGAATTCCAACTAATTAACGAATGCCACCGCTACTACAAGTTCTCACCCGTTCGCGTGGATGAGAATCGATAGCCGATATAAATACGTGACAGTTAATGAAAAGCGCCATTATTCTGTTGTTTTTCTGAGGAAAATCCATAAGCCCACACAAAGGAAACAAGACGTCGATAAACACGAGACGAAACCACCGGTAAAAGTCTGGACATCCCCCAATAAGAATATGACAACTCGGAGGCAGACGGAAGCCCATACCGATGAATTCGACACGTCACGAATCTCCAACCATGCGGGATTTTACTCAGAAAATCATTCGGTAGGTAAGGCCGACTATTTGAATAATGTCTTAAAATTCTTGTTTATTTAATATATTTTTTTTGAATTGGGATTAGTTATTTAATCTTATAATGATATGACACGAATATCCCCATTATACGGCGAAAGGATTATCTTAAAGAATTAATGCAATAATATACCTTTAGAGTGATACGTTTTATCTTGATATTATTTATTAAATAGTCTAAGTATGTAGTATAAATATTTATATCATGAATCGAAAAGTTAGCTCGAGACAATTGGCGCCATAAGATGCTTTACTTAAAATATTAGAACGATTGAATCAGGGATAGGATTATTAACTATCAACATTCTTACTAGAAGCCGAAGAGTGTATTTCAGAATAATAGATACGGTAAGATACCTCAAATACCATCGGTTAGATTTGCCTATTCCACCGCACAGTGAGCGGATCTTTAGCTTGAGGGAAATTGACTCATGTTATAACAGGTAAACTACTTCAGTTACAGTGAGGACATTTTGGTAGATTCCATGAAACGGTTTTGGTTTAAAACAAATCTAAAAATAGTGTTTAGCATTCAAAGAAACAATTGGAGACGGACCCGGTTCGCAATCGACGCAGCTAAGTCGAGATGAGCAAGTAGTAGCGCATAAAACTATACGAGTAATTGAACTACATTACCCGGAACGCACTGACCAGAGTTCAAAAATTTTGTTCGGAACGTCTGTAGTGAAGACTATTTGCAACGACTGAAATAGACGAAAAACCCTGCCTCGTTGGCTTAGTAAAAATATAGTTAAAAGGAACCGAAGTGTGAACGATGACTAATAACCTAATAATGAGACGGTAATTAAAATGATTCTCTATTAACGATAATAGGTAGCTCCAGCAGACAATGGAGTGATGTCGAGCGGACAACACTGAAGATCCCAAGAAAGTTTGCGGAGAGGTACCGCCAAGCTCTCTGGGATCGGGGATACTCCATTTCGACTTATGGTACTCCCGAATAGCCAAACCGGAACTCCAGTAGACAAGGTGAGGTCGCGGAACTGCCGAGCCTACTGATCAAGAGAGAGCAAGGGAGGAACCCGGCTAGGGAAATTCGCCAAGCGGCGGAAGGAGCGCTTCACAAGTTTGAGCAACTACCGATATTTGACCAACCAGCAACGCGATTATCGAATACAAAAACAGTCACTAGGAAACCCATCGGAAGACAAGACAAAGCTCAAAGAAAATACATGTTTTATTATTCAATCTAATAGTATAATTGTGTTTACCACTATACATTTTCACTATTTTGTTTTTAATTTTATACTAATTTATTGAATAATTTATTATTATATAACCCCATCACCAAAGGAGGTTCCGGTCAAAGGAGAAATGACTACATAGGTCTTCAATAAACCGATGCCGGCTGTCCAAGAAGGGAAGAAACAATAATTAACTTGTTCCTGAAGAAAATCATTTTACTTTAATTATATTATTCTTAGTTTATATTTAATGAGTCTCCTATTATCTTATAAATAACATTTAATTATATTTCTACTAGTTGTTGAAAAATTGTGAAAATTGTTTTCTTTTAATAAGTATTAAAGGTTGACTTAACCTAAAGAATTTTACCAAAATTAAAAAGAGAAAAATAATATAATATTTATTCATAAAAATTAAGAAACATTTTAAATTCTCCGAACTTACCAGCGTCCAATGATATTGAATTCCACAAATCCGATAAATGCGAAAAGTTCCATTTGAAAAAAATTCTGAAAAATTTCCTACAAGAAAAAATAAAGATCGATTAAAATATATAGGAAATAGGAACAATAAATTAGCTCACCAGAGTAGTGGTGTAGAAGTAGGAAATTCCGTTTCGATTTTTAGAAAGGAATTACTTACTTAAATCTGTTGGGCCAGAACACAAATAGCTTTGAGGATTGTTTAAATGCATCAGTAATACAGCACAAAAACCTTGCACCAAGATAACTTAAAATACAATATTCAACACCAACTAAACACTTTAAAATCTGAGAGAATATAAATGAATATAAAATCAAAAAACATAAAAGTAAAATAAAATAAATACAAAATGCATCAAGAACCGCACGAAATCTACATAAAAAATAACATAATAACAAGAAAATTTGACCGTAAAATGACCATTTATATAAAAGTAAAAATTAATGAATTAAATGAATAAAAATAAAATATTTTTGGCTGAATAAATTTAATTAAAAATGTTAAAACTAAATTACCAATTTAAATTAAGAAATTAATAAAAATTTAATTTAGATAACACAAATAATTTCAAGGTCGAATTTTGTTTAATCGCAATAAAATTAACACGCAAGGTTAAGGCCAAATTATAAGTTTATATACTGATGTGTTTTGACAAATTTTCAGTCCTATTTTTCAGAAAACATTTTTCAGTCCAAATCGGTTGGTGTGTATTGCAGCTGTTAGCCGTGCATTCAGGCAATTAACACGGGTAAGTGTTTTGCCTGAACACGATAACTTTCAGTTGCTGTACATTGACATATATGTGAATGAATTCTTTGTGAATTTACTGACCAGTTATGAGAATATAATGAAGCCATGAACAGTGTTTATGAACTCCCGATTACTATGGGAGATATGTCATGCCAAATGAAACATGTATGAATTTATTGACCAGTTATGATAATATGTGAACGGGTGCTTTGTGAATTTATTGACAAATTGATTAAAGAATGAAGCGATGAACAGTGTTTATACCAACGAACTCCCAATTACTATGGGAGAAGTGTCATGCCAAATAAAACATTTCTGAATCGAAACTTTTACCCAACTGAGATGGTAAAATTTATTTATTATTTCTTTTTCGGCCCACAGCCAAAACATAACGCAAGATAGTAAAATTACACATAACCATCGAACTGTGTAAGTGCGGTATAAGTCTGCCAATAGTTCGTGCCCGTGAAGGCTACGGCGTGAGAACGCAGTAGCTGGAACGTCAATATTGTCCAATTATAGGGGAAATTGGGAGGTGGGGGAGTAGTTTTTAGCTGCTCCTTCATCATCCGTTTCCTGAAAAATAGACATAAAAATTTTTAACAACGATCGGCTCAAAATCTCTAACACCGAGTAGTCCAGTGGACACTCATTAAATGTAATATAAACATAAATAGATCTTAACGACAAAGAGATGGAAAGGGTAGAGGGGAAAATTGCGAAGTCGTTGCAACAGTTAAAATGAATAACCATCGGAAAAAGATTAATCCGAACGACTAAAATCATGAAAAATAATGTTTTGAATAATATATAAGAATTAAATAAATTATGTTGAATTGAGACGGAAAATATGGGCAGAACGCTGCTCAAATTTGCGGAAATAGTTAAAATATTTATCATAAAACAGTAAAATAAGGGCGGAACGCTGCTCAAATTTTCCGAATTAATTAAAATAGTTATCAAAAATAGTAAAGTAAAAGTAGAATGTTGTTCAATTGTTAGTATAATTTTCTTATAAACTGTAAAATAAGGGTGTGTTGGGCCAGAACACAAACGGCCTTGAGAAATGTTTAAATGGATCGGTGACACACATGCAAATATAACAAGCAAATTCAAAATAAAACCTATTAAAACACCAATTAAACCCTATCAAATATGAGGAAAAAAAGAATTAAATACAAATAATAAACATAAAAATAAATTAAAATAATAACAAAAATGCAACAAGATTCGCACGATACAAACACAAATATAACACGAAAACCCAACAAATTCGACAAAAATTGATAAATTAACAAAAGTTCATGAAAATGAAACTTAAATCAAAAAATTTGAATTAGAAATAATTCAATAAAAATTCTAAATAAAAAATTATTAAAATAAATTGAAAAAATAATAAAATTAAAGATTAGAATACACTAGAAAATAACAAGGTCGAATTTTGTTTTACTACATCAAATTTAACACGCGAGGTTAGGGACAGAAAATAGGTATAAATACCGATTCATTTTCACATTAAAACACACCATTTTTCAAACCAAAATTACTTTTGAGTTTTGTTTAAAATATATTACGAAATTTTTAGGTGAGAATTAGTTTTATTTGGAACTCTCTCTCCACGTCACATCCTCGCAACCTCGGTAGAGCTCTGCTTGGATGTCGGCGTGGGGAAAGATGTATTTTTATGAAATTTTTGATTGAATGGAATGGATCAAGTAATTCTGTATTTTGCTTTTAATATATATCAATAAATATTTATGATATTTAAAAATTTGTTTTCTTAAGATTAATTAAACATTTGTCGAAATTTTTCCGGCCCACAGCCAACACCTATCACAAATTAATAAAATCAACATACAATTCAGATTCGTGTAAGTGCGTGGAATATCGCCAATGATCTGTGCCCGTGAAGATCCGGCGTGCGGAACGCAGGGTTGGAACGTCAATACTATCCCGTATAGAAGAAATGAGGAATAAGGAAGGAGTCTATTGGCTGCTTCCTCGTTTCTCATTTTGTAAAATCGACCTAAATTATATCACACACGGCTCAAAATCACCACACCGAGTAGTCCAGTGGGCACTCATTAAATATAATATGAACACAAAATGCGTTTAGGGCTTATTAAAGGAAAGGTTACGTGGAATAAATCAATATGAAATTGCTGCTATAAAAATTAAATTACTAATGAATTAAAATTCCTTAAACAAATCAACCCAAATTTCTATTAACTTTGAATTAGAATTTTTAATCAACTCAAATTTCTAATAAAATGGGGAATTTAATCAGGTACTGAGTCAAAGCCCACGCGCGTTTGTGTTGATTACCATGTAATAATCGAAATATTTAAAACAAGTTCACTATGGTACGGTTGGTTTTATTATAAAACCTATAAGGTAGTCATCGTATGCTATTCAAAATCACCAAAAACCCTTTATTAATCAGCATAAACATGGTAAAGCGATTACCTTAATATTAAAAAAGAAAGTAAAACCATATAAATTTTATTTCAGTAACATAAAATACTCGCCTGCTAAAATTTGACATAAAATGACGAAGATAAATTCCGGACAGTAAGTAGAATAGTTTGATGTTACATATAGGATCCCGTCAGAACCCGAACCAAGTTTCATTAACATGATAGCGAATAAGGTAAATGAATCCGACAAGATGATTTTTGCGAACACGGAAAATCCCTGAAATTTACACCAAAATTAATTAATTAAATATATACGATAAATTACCGAATGACCAGAGAGAAACTTTCCAACAAAACCACTGGCGATCGATAGGAAAATTTAACGACATGAAACTCCGCGACATAATAGCGTGGTTCGATTCCCTAAAATCACCGTATTATACGAAAATCATCATAACAAAAAGCCAATTCATAAAACTTACCCGATAATTCACTAAATAAAAATCCAAAAGTTCAACTCGCCTAAACAATAATTCGTAAAATTTCAAGTTTCAAAATAAACAATCTTACTTCAACCAAAACTCGCTGACATTTCCGTCGATGTAAATATTCACCCATCGTGATCGAGTTGCGATTGACATTCATTTCCTGTTCGCCTGATTCATTTGCACTTTCATTAATATATTCATCGACGATAGCAGGATATCCATTATTTTCACTTGACCAAATCATGCATTCACCAAATATCTCAGGCGAGGATTTAGAATTTCAATCTCTGAATGTTGCAGAAGCCCCTCTAACAAGTAAGTTTTAATTAATTTTAATAACGAAATTCTGACCATGTTCGAGCCTTAGAAACAACCCAGAATCAAGACTATATCATCTTTTCCGCCAAGTGGAAACCCGAGTTAGTAAGTAAACGCTCCAGATTAAAGGCAACGACCAAATAAGCCATACCTGATAATGCATCGTGATAGTTCTGCACCAGACAAATCCCAAAATTCCTGACATTCCGCCGTTAAGCGCAAAAATCATTTTCTTTTGTTGTTATGTACCTCCGTCAATCCAAATCGGTCTGCAGTGTCACAAATATTTAGTTAACAAGTACTACGCGAGAATTCCGGTCCTGATCACATAAGAAAATTGTTCGCCGATTCATTTTGGGAAAACGAATTTCTTGAATATTTACTTCAGAAACCTAGGTTAAAATCAAATCTCGTGGAAATAAAGATACTGGCTTGGCAATCGTTCCAAATTCTTTCCTTTAAATTCTTCAGTCGAATCGTTAGATCATTCTATTATCATCATTCCCATTCGACCCAGGTATTTTTAATTGATCAATGGACCACACATTTAGCACGAATTTCGTAACTTTTGTAACTGTTTTATTTTGAATAGATAAACGGTAATTGTTAAAATCACTTTATTTTATAATTCAACAGAAGACCTATACATGTTTAACTATCCAGTTGTTGCTCCATAAAAAGGTAGACCACTTTATTTCTATTCAGAAAAATAAGAAATGTTCAAAGAATATTTTGTAAGGTTTTCTTAAACAGTATTTATTTAATTTTCCTTTTATCTTATATTAATATTTAAATATACATCTAGTTGAATATTATAAATTTTAAATGTTAGTAATGAATAGACCATTTGTAATCTAAATAAGATAAAGTCATAAATGATTTGCAATTTTTGTTGTTAAACATGCCATATTTTAACATCCATAAAGATTTTCTCGAATGGACCCTTACGGCATGAGAATGCGTAACCCAGTAGTTCGGGAGTACCAATTTTCCTTGTTTCCAAATACCCACCAGATCTGTTAGTAACACACGCCCAACTTCGAGTTCCATGAGGTTTAGCGCATGAAAAATTAGTTAGTTCAGGTTTTTCTTTAAACGACGAGGGATTTTCTATGATCGAGAACCACAAGATAACCAACCCCATCTAAAATACCCAGAGAAATACCGAGTAATAACATTAATCTCACCAGTCTTTCCATTCAGGACAATCTGGAGCTATCATTGAACTCCCCGCCCATATCGTGAAGCAATGGCGGCAGGCATGGAGTCTGGTGTATCGAGAGCGATGCCCTGACATGCCCAAAGACGACAGGCAAGAGGATATCTCACCAGAAGAATTTATGCGACAGTTCCGACAACTGTCTGACGAACCAAGTCCATCCCGAGACATACTAGCTAAGGCCCAAGAACTCCTGGAAGGTCTCCTACAACACCAGCACCATGTCGAGGCGGCCGTAGAACGGGCCACGAAATACTTGGCCAACGTCAAAGACGACCTAGCGGCGGGACGTCTGGCAAGTAGCTATCCACCTTCCCCGAGACCGACCCGAAATGCCAAGAGGCCAGTATTTGTGATCCCTGGCTACTCCCCAGAAGAAGGGATCAAGCGATTCCTCGCAGACGAGTAATCATTTAAAACAATGACAATTAATGATTGGAATATTTTGTCATTTAGTATAATATTAGAATTCTAGACTTAATAATTCTTTTCTTCTTTTGTTATTGTAGATTCGTTTTATAAATATGTTTAAGTTTAATCACACTTATTATTATAGCAATCATCACAAATTTCAACCCTTATTATTCTAGAGATGGACCCCGTGAAATTACTACAAACCGAATTAACCCATGCGAGACAGGCCAATAAGAAACTCCATGACCAACTCGTCCAAATAGTCCGGGAAACTCAACAGATTAAAGCGACGTGGATAGAGCCACAGAGAGTCAAACCGTTATACCAAAAATTGGCCGCAGCCCAGAAGGGATGGGCGGAAGAAAAGCAATTGGTCCAAGGACTGAAGACTCAAATCAGGGGACTAGAGGTAGCGTTGTCCGCCTGTCAAGAGGGAGCAGCGGTGACCTACCCTTTAGTCTTCGCCCCTGCTCAATTGGCCTATCGCGAAGCGAATACTACCCCATCTACAACGTCAACTACCACCGCGACCACTACTCCAATCACCCCATCAACAACCAGTCGCCGACCTGGGCGTAAGGAGCGGGCTAAGCGACGAGCCGCTTGAACTTCAGATCAACTTGGATTTTTATAGCTTATGTGTTTAATAGATAAATAAAGTAGGATAGAGATCGTTGTTCATATATATGGTAGTTTCTGTATACATCTTGTTATATTTATATCATCTTAGTGGTTTGAAACAACATTGTTGAAGGGTTTAAATAAGAAATACCACCCATTTTGTTTCCAAACTAATGCCGGTAAAACAGTTAAATAGACGATAGAAATTTAGACGCAAGGGGACCAAATAATTTAAAAGCGAGCATAGGTCTTCTATCGACAGCTTGTTGGACCCAGAGATCGTTCGGTCAATAATAGTGTTAGCAATAACGCTCACTTTTTGCGAACGATCTACCCTCTCGAACACAGTTCCAACGTTGCTTAGCAACGGGTGCCGAGTGGTAAGCGAAAGAATGTTTGTATGGGGTTGCCTGGGTAACAACCATATAGTTTCAAAATGTCAAAACCCAGTAACCCACCAGGTGGAACGCTGCCCAAATTTCCGAATCAACTAAAATACTTATCAAAATTAGCAAAGTAAAAGTAGAATTCGGCTCAATAATTGATAGAATATCCGGATAAGACCATAAAATAAGGGCGGAACGCTGCTCAAATTTTCCGAATCCATTAAAATACTTATCGAAAGTAGTAAAATTAAAGTGTAATGTTGTTCAATTGTTAGTAGAATATCCTATAAAACTGTAAAATAAATTAACATTCAGTGACAGTAGAGAACAACAAAATTACAAAATAAAATAGATGTACATCCAGGAAGGAGCATTAAAATGAAACTAATAAGATAATGAATAACACCAAAATGGTAAGAATGTGTCAAAGGAGGTTGACCAATGCTGAGGCTAAAAAGCAATACCAGTAATAGACCAAAAATTAATAAATTAATAAATTAATTAATTAATTAAAATCGAAAATGGTGATATAAGAATATAACCATAATTAATAGCAAGTTTGAGAAATTAAACTGGGAATAACTTATTTGAATGTTATAATAACGGATAATTAATAATATAAAAAATCATAAATTGAAATCGGAAAATATTGAAAAGAGGAGGTATGTGAAAAGGCAACCAGTGAGAACAAAGACCAAATATCAATGGTACAGAGAAATAGTAAATAACGCCGACCTAAATATGCAATATCATGTGATAGAACAATAAGTCAAACAAGGCGCGGTTAAAGATGGGATTCATAAAGAAGTAGAATACTTTGACCAAACGTTGCATTAGTCAAATAAAGTGAGAATAGAAGTGTTTACGATCCCCTGTGGTCACTTCAGTACTGTCGGCAATGTGCGGAGACAATAAAAACTTATCGAAAGTAGTAAAATAAAAGTGGAATGTTGTGTAATTGTTAGTAGAATATCCTATAAAACTGTAAAATAAGGGCAGTACGCTGCTAAAATTTTTCGAATTAACAAAAATACTTTATCGAAAACCGGAAAAATACAGATGGATTACGGCTAAATTTTTTTATAAGAAAATATTTTATAAAGCTGAGGAATAAGGAAGGATCCCTAGTAAAAACTTGATAATAAAATAATGATAATAGTAAGGATAATGGTAATTATAATAATAAAAATAATAATAATAATAATCATGGTACTTATAATAATAATGAGAATAATTATGATAATAATAATAGTAATAATAATAATAGTAGTAATAATAATAAATATAATGGTAATTATAGTAATAAAAATAATAATAAAGGTAATAGTAGTAACAATTAATAAAAGTAATACATATAATAGTATCAATGATAAGGCTAGCAATAATACGTAATAGGGAACATTGTGGTTATAATATGGATAAGAGTAAGAGAGATACTGTGTGAATATTTAACATAACACGGGGTGTACAAGCCAAAGAATAATCATCCACACGGACGACGATAAGAAGGACTATGGGAATGGACATAACGATGAATGATATGAGAGTATAGGTTAACATTTGAAAGAGATAGGAGAATAATGGGACCTAAAAATTGAAATCGAGCACAGGCCTTCTATCGGCAGCTCGTTGGACCCATGGATCGTTCGGTCAATTATAGCATTAGTAATAGCGCTCACTTTTTGCGGACGATCCACCCAATCGAACACAGTTCCAACGTTGCTTAGCAACGGGTGCCGAGTGGTAAGCGAAAGATATTTGTATGGGGTTGTCTGGATAACAACCATATAGTTTTAAAACATCAACACCCAGAAACCCACCAAATCAATAAAATTCAAAACTTCGAATTTGAGATCTTTAAAGGAGGGGGTCGCGAATTTAATATTTTTGAAATCATTTTTGATGGGAACCACATGATTAGGACACCTTACATACGTCATTTGACCCCAAAAATTTGGAAAACCCATAAAATAAATAAAATTCCATAAAAAATTAATGAAATTATATCTATTCCACGAATATATTTTTATAACGGTATCATAAATCTTAATAATCAATGTTCCAAATCGATTCTCAATTTCATTTAAATGCGCATATAAAATTTCAATGGACAGAAATCAAGCTAAGATACTGGACATCGAGAAATTCCGACGAGACGTGGCCTAATATTTCGATAAGGCTCTGTAACAAAGTCAACAAGCTGAGACAATGAACCTTCGATGCAGCAGAATGGAAGAAACTTGGACGCGGCCGGAACAAGCGAAGAAATTAACCCAACATAATGACCTTCTGAAACTGAAATATTCCGAAAAAGCCATGGAATTAGAGAAAGCAAAGAAGGAGATCCAGCAACTGAAATTGAAAGAGACCATTCGAAACGAGATTGGTCACCACCCGTCCACCGCTACTACAACTTGCATCGATCGAACATTTATTCCATCATGCTCAAGCCAATCCCTCAACATAGACGACAATATCGCCAAAACCAAATCTAACAAAAATCGTCCCAGCAAAGCCGAGAGAGAGAGACGCCGAAGATTAAAGACAGCCAGGCTAATGGGACAAATAAAGAAATCCCCGTGTTGGATGATGAGGGTGTAGACCCATCACCACATTTATTCTAAACAAATATTTCAAAGCAGGGCCTGGGAAATAGAGGGTGAACATACACGCTGAGAAGTGAATCTAATACAGAACAAACCAATCCTTGATATGAAGAACAAATCCTAACAAACCATCAAACCAATATTGTTACCCTCATGATTTATCCGAACAATTACTATGACAAATCTTTATAATTTATATGAACAATTATTATTCCTTTTTATGTTGTATTCGATATTCGTTATAATTATTATTTTTATTTGGTGTGGTATTTAATATTAAATTTATGTACAGCATTAGTTTAAATCTTTGTGATCATCATTTATGTGGTATTTGGTATTAAATTAAATTTGCGTATAGTTTATTGAAATGGTGTCTTATAATTATTTTTAGAATGTTATAATAAAATGAAAAATATAAATCAAAACTTATTTCAACAAAACACTAAGCACGAATTTTCCAATAACTCAATAAACACTAAATAAATAGAAAATGAATTATTTAAACGAATAAAAAACGAATTAATTTCTTATGAATGCAGAACAAACAATAAAGGCCTAAATAAATAGAAAATAAATTATTTAAACGAATAAAAAACGAATTAATTTCTTATGAATGCAGAACAAACAATAAAGGCCTAAATAAATAGAAAATGAATTATTTAAACGAATAAAAAACGAATTAATTTCTTATGAATGCAGAACAAACAATAAAGGCCTAAATAAATAGAAAATAAATTATTTAAACGAATAAAAAACGAATTAATTTCTTATGAATGCAGAACAAACAATAAAGGCCTAAATAAATAGAAAATAAATTATTTAAACGAATAAAAAATGAATGCAGAACAAATAATAAAACCCTAAATAAATAAAAATGAAGGGAATATCCCAAAAAATATTAAATAAATTATAAATAAATAAAATCCTTTTTTTAAACAAACATCAATCCCGTATAAATCGTGGAAAATTTTCAGTTAAAAGCGCCCTTAAAATCTTAACCAAAAGAAGTAGTCTTATAGAGTCAATCTTTATAAGACTTTAAAATAGAACTGTCAAAAACGTTCAACACTGATTTTTGCATTCACTACATAGCTTACACTTACATACATACTAACATCTACACAGCAAGCATTAATTATCATTTAAAGAAAAAGAAAACTCTAATATTGAACTTTAAAGTAATTTGTCTATATTAAATTGGTAATTTTTAATGTTGTTCAATAAATTATTTATACAGCGAATTTGTCTTTTCATTTATATAAGAAACACCAGTGCAAAGTTGAGATCTCACCAATTTCGAGACCTCAACACACGTCACACATCCCAGATCAAGATTGATCAGTTAACTCATTTTTGTCTATTTAATAATTGATTTGTATCGTTATTTTGGAAGTCGTTTTGGAACTAATTCAAATAATTTAAAAAGCAATTGTTGGGCTCTGAGCCAAAATTAAAACAAAATTACAAAACCAATTTAAACAAAAAGGTGAAAATTGTATAAATTAAAACAGAATAATTAATGTCGTTTGGAAATTGTCAATATGGCTGCTGTAACATAAGCACGCACCGCAAGAAGAATTCAAAAATGAAATAAAACATTAAATAAAACAAAATAAAAACATAACAAAATTAAATAAAACAAATATTAATTAAAATCATTGAAAAAGTCTACAGATGTAAAAAGAAACATAAAACCAAAACATAAAACCGCCAAAACCTTGCAAAAGAAGGTTTAGAAAATACATAGGCGGAAGCGGCGGCCAAAAATTTAAATATCAAAGAGTAAAAAGAAAAACAATCAAAGAGAATGGTTAAATTTTAAAAAAATAATAATAAATGAAAATTTACGAAATATTGAGAAAATAATATCAAAAAATAGAGAAAAATATGGATAAAAATAAAATAAAACCAATAAAACCCTCTGAAAAATGGCCGAAAAAGGCTCAAAATTCTCTGATTGGTCGCACCCAGGCATGAAAACAGTATATATACAGCAGTCATTTTCACAATTTTTAGACTACCTGACACAGACTTTTAGACAGTCAGACAAAATTTTTAGACAAAATTCTTAGAGGCGATTGTGTAGAAAATTTTTATGCCAACTTATTGTTGGGCTATAAGCCATCATTAAAACAAAATAAAATGACTATGTAAAGTCATGTTGAAAAATTATAGGAATGGCTGTTATAACACAAGCACGCACCGCAAACAGAAATTAAAAACATAATAAAAACATTAAATAAAACAAAATAAAAAATAACATAATTAATTAAAACAAATAATTAATAAATTTCGCACGCAATATACATAGAAAAATAAATTAAAAATACAAAACCGCCTATAACCTTGCAAAATAAGGTTTAGAAAATACACTGGCGGAAGAGGCGACCAGAACAAAAATAAAAATCAGCAAAAATAAAAACTGCAAATTTAATAGAATTAATATTAAAAAATTAAGAACAATAAATAGAAAAAGAGAAAAATATAAAATTAAATAAAAGCCATTAAAAACCCGAAAAAATGGCCAAAAAAGATTTAAAATTAGCTGATTGGTCGCACACACGCACAAAAACAGTATAAATATAATAGCCATTTTCATAAATTTCAACTTTTTTAACCTTAAAAAATTTTTGTTTAAATTTGAACCTCAGAAACTTTTGTGAACATAAATTGTAAGTGTTGGACGTATAGGAGTTTTAAGCTACGGTGTTACTCATTTCACTGATATGGCCTTCACTTTTAACTACTAGGGATATTTACCCGATACGTCGCATGATTTTAATAACCATTGCGTACCCATGACCGAAATCATGTTGGTACTGTACGCAATAGCCGAATGCCGTTCGAGCAGGTGAGCGTCATTACTAACACTATTCCTCGAAGGACCTTCGTCTTTCCCGGATTATTAGCTGCCGCTGGAAGCACTTACGCTTCTACCCATTAACCCATTTTTAACCACTACTTTTTACCCTGACCAGTTGAGAAAATCATGGAGAATGGTTAAGTCCCTATATTCATTTGCGGAGTTTTTACGATACCCATGGTTAATCTGTACCGCACTTCTCATGAAACGGAACTAATTGATTTAATTTCAACTGAAAAGAAAAACAAAACAACACAAAATTAAGAGTAAGTTATATTGGTGGGTAGACATCTTCTCTTGGCCGGTCGATAAGGCGGGGGGGCTCGCTTGGCGGTTGTCCTCCCTACGAGTTAAGGGTCCTGCAGTTTCGAGTTGAGGAACACCATTTGGCACTTCACCTGTGAGGATGGCGATGTCATCGGTGCCTAGTCCCAGGTGGTCGAGAGCTTGTACAACCCGGGAAGGTTCAGGATCTTCATCCACTAGATTTATGTGGATGGATCGGGCAGGTGACTTGAAGATAATATTGGGGGCATAGCAAATGTCTGGATCAAGCCCCGGAATCTCGAATTCATGATAAGGGGAGCGGCAGGTCATCGATCCGACATGAGATTTCGGCGGGTTCCGCTTCTCGGATGAGCTCTTCTTCCCGGTGGCGTCGATCGCGACGTCGCCGGTTTCGATTTGGCCGACGTCGAGCCAGATTTATGACCGGGTTTTCCACGATTTCAGCTGGCGGAGGGATGAGAACTGACGGAGTTGGAGGGATGTCTGCGATGGGGAGGTGATGGGCCGGAATTATATTTAACTGGCTGGCCCGGACACTCCCAGGGACGTGAGTCCGAAGCTCGACGTCCGTAAATGCGTGACGGAGTGCGGTTGATTGCTCCCGGATTAACAGCCGTTGGCGGCGCGATTCCGTGATTAACTCGTCGCGAGCCCGAGTAAGCCTAGAGATCTTCTGTTTCAGTTCTCTTACCACTTCTGGCGGGGCCCAGGTGCCCTTCACCCGCTCGTATTTGACACGGAGCTCGTTGTGTTGCTGTTTTAGCTCTTCGTATTTGTGCCTGACGGCCACTATGGATGGGGGAAGTCGGGGGATCCTCGATAGTCCATTAATTTCCGAATTGACATTGTTATTCATTCTGAAGAAAAAGAAGAAAAGAGAATTAGAAACGGAGGTTACTGAGAGGTGGGGTAAATGGATAGGGCAGCACCAGGAGGGGATCTGAACATTTATTTAGTGAGTTAACCCCTAGTATTACTATCTTCCCGTCTGGTCAACTAGGTTTGGCAAACGTCTTCCTTGAGATGGCCTCATTTTATCCCCCTAATAGACTGCCCTCCCGTTATTAAACATTAAATGATGATGCGGTTGTTGAAATGAAATTCTTTTATCTATGGCTATGCAAAATGATAATACCAAAGGGAAATCGGCAAATATTAAACTAATTATTAATATTAAAGAAAATTTTGCTAAACAAAGGTTACCCGTAATAATAACCTTAAACGAAATTTGTTAATTGATAGACGAGATATCAACGTTAACTAAATTATATTAATTAGCCATTGAATGAAATGGTCATTCTAAGTTCCAATCTTATTAAATTTGTTAGAACGGCATTTAACAGTAGAGATCATTGTCCATTACTATGTTTATTCCAGTGCTATTTATACGATTATCATCTGTGCTAGGTTTGATTTGAACCGAATTAAGTAATAACTACGCTAGGGGCGTTCCGTATTAATGGAAGTTACAAAAATTAATCAAAACAAAATTTATGTCCTTCATTATTGGCGCTTTATATTAATTGGATTTATAAAATTAACTGATTGGCTTTGTCGATGGCGTTTTATTCAGCCAACTGAAAATCGTACCTACGCTATTGAATCCACATTTAACGCTAAACTTAATTGACACTAAGAATCCTAATAATTTCCATAATCTCATTAAAAACCTAAGCTTTAATTGCTTTATGAACGAAAAATTTATGATTTATATGGTAGGTAATTTAATTAATAATTTTATGGCAAAATAAATATGCTTACGGGTAAATCCTAACGCAGAGAGGTTCAATAAATTCCGAGCGGGTTTTGTTGTTTGCGAAGTAACAGATTTTTTATGACGCTATTACGCGTAGATTAGAGTTATGAAGATGATTATCGATTTTTAATCTCGTACTAGTGCTACCAGGGGTGTGTCGGAATTTGTTCGTTAACAATTTTCACGCGTGAGCGAGTACGTAATTATTGATTTATATATAATTTTTATGTTATGTTGTTCAGTCGACTCTGACGTTCGTGGAGTTTTCGGTTAGTGGATAAAATCGACCGTATTTTTTTCTTATAGACATATTACTGGAAGGATGTTACCCCCTTTGGCTACCTTGATCTAAGTGTAGCTCCTCAATCAGTTGTCATCAGCGAACATTGTGGACAATCCCTAATGTCTCCTGTCTACAGTTACTCGCAATGTCAATCAATTCTCCTACGGTATTTAGACTTGCTTGGAAGAGAAGAATGTAGCTTGGATTCGCAAACTTATTAGAACATCCTATGTCGAGAGCAAACTGTGGATTTTACTAATTTAACTCGGAACTTTTGCTGCACTCCCTCGCCACAGACTATCCAGCTAATGTGTGAGAAGGTTTTACATTTATTTTTATCCAGTTTATTATGATGACTCGTCTAAATAAATTGTGAGAGTTCTGTTTACTTTTAGCTTTTGGTTTTTTTTGAAAAATTTTATCAATTAATTGTTGACATCTAACACTTATCCCTTCTACCCGTTTTCTATTTATTGATTAGTCCGAAATTAAAGAAAAATTCCTCCTTGATCAACCTCTGATCATTCCTAATCTCCCTCTAGCTGAACTGTCGCTCTTCGCTTGATTTTAATTCGACTCGCTCCGGCCACTTTTCAGCAGCCGCCTCGAGTATACAACGGCGCCCTGTGTAGCGATCCTGTGCATATTGCCAGACCCGACTGCGGACTGCCGAGGGGTTCACGAGGCATGACCCGCGAGCTCAACTAGGGGTTTTCACCCACCAGCCGGCACGAGATCCGTCCCATGAACCGTCTATTACGATACTGTAAATATATATAAGTTTAAGGGGTTCGGACGATAAATATATATATGATATTATCAAAATAATGTAACGAAACATTACACGTCATAAGATTTAATTAAAAATAAAATTTTTAAATTAACGTAATAAAAATGCATGGTAACACAAAACAAAATCCTTACGTTTTATTCAAGATTTGTAGTTGTCGCAAAATTCAAAATTTTGGTTAAAAGCATAAGATTAAAAATAATGAAATTCATCACTGTATATATACTATTTTCATGCGTGTGTGCGACCAATAGGCGATTTTTCGCCATTTTTAGGGCTTTTTAATTATTATATTACTTTAAAATTATTTTTGTTATTTTTTGTATATTTTTCTTTATTTTTTGATATACAATTTATTTTATGTTTGGATTTTACTTTTATTACTATTTTCTTGTAATATTATTTTTAGCCCTTTTTATTTGTTTTCTGGCCGCCACTTCTGCCTATGTTTTTTCTAAACCTTATTTTGCAAGGTTTTGGCAGTTTATTTTATTTTTTATATGTTTCTTTCTGCAGCTGTAGGCTTTCTAGTAATTTAATTAATTATTTGTTTTTATTTAATTTTTTGTTATATTTTTAATTTGTTTTAATTACTATGTTTTTATTGAATTTTGATCTCTTCTTGTGGTGCATGTTTATGTACAGTGATTCGTTCCATTACCTCTATTCTCTGTCTTTAATTTTAATTTTTTTTTGTTTAAATTGTGGCTCTGAGCCCAACATAAGTATTGTTGATTTGTATATGTTATAATACATGCTTTTCGTAATGGATTTTTGAATTTTTAATTTTACTTATCATGGATGGCCGCGATACTTTTTAGTATCTGTGACAGGTCCCCCTAATTTAAATTATTTATATATGCCTTAATTTCGTGGGCGGTGGCTTGGCAGGATTCAATTTCCACAGTTAATTTTGGGAATGTTGATGTGCGGCCTTGTCGCCAACCACTCTTTGGTGTCTGCCTAGTCCGGTCAGGTCTTGTTACATTGATCGCGGGGTAGGACTCCGTCGTAATTCACCGTGGCGGCCATTTCAATGTTGGTCGGAGCGTTAGAGGTTTAAATTCGGGAAGATCGATATAGTTAAGGGAACAACATTCGAACGAATGTTTAAGTAGGGATATTATACGTTTTTGAATCCTGTCGAACTTTTTATATTGACGGGAACGGCTAGGGTTAAGTATAGGAAACGATAATTGAACCAGTGTAATTAGGTTTTGTTTGTGTCTAAATCGAATGAATGATATTTTTTATGAAAAACGATCTATAATACGCACCTAAACTAAATTTTAAACGAATAAGTGACTGGGGCATCAGGATTTTCATTTTCTCCAACGGATTTTGTTTTTGACCAGTTTAATGTTTAACAAGGCATCTCAGTAATTAACAGTAATTCATGGATGAATGCGGAATGAGGATGTTTGAGAATTATTCTAATTATTAATTTTATTATATTCATAAATCTCTATTATACTTAAATTATTACTGTTATTCCATGTTTATGATAAGAAACTCTTCGTCATTTAGCTACTTGCAATCTTGAGAAACTCACCCAGCCGATTCTTCACTTCATAATTATCCAACATTTTTCTGAATACTTATCGAGATGCAGCCAGGATATAAAATTCCCAAGTTACCATCAAAATCAAATGCCATAAATACCCAGCTGGACCATAGCTTATGCCAACAGAAATACAACAAACTGTTCGTGGAGCACGAACGCACGCTCGGCACGTGTTTCTCTCCTGAAGCGGTAAAAGTCCTTCAGGACAAAATACACCGGCTGTCCAGATGCCGAGAAGATTTAATAGCTGAAAACTGGGCTCAACGGATCGTCATTAACGATCAGAGCGCCGTCCTGGTAGCTTCGTTCACGGAAGTAGAGCTAACAAAACGGCTAGCTGGTCGTGATCTGGCATTGAAATTAAATCTGATTCCCGCGAATCATCTCCCTGAAACAAATCAAGTTGGTCCAGCTCAAACACCCAAGACCAGCAAGAAACATCATCCCAGCAAAGATCGTCGCCGCCTTGAACGACGCCGAGCCGAGGGACTAAAACTACTAAGCAACGCGGCACAGGTGCTCGAAGTAGCCGCAGCACTGGTCGCCGAGCAGCATCCCGAGTTTGTAAAAAGAGACGAAACTATAGCAGATCCAGAAAAATCGGAAAAACCCACTCCGCAAATCAGTACTGACGAATCGGACGAGATGCAAATGTGCATGGACATCTCGCCCGTCACCAATCCCACAACTATGATGAAAGAGAAATCACCGACTCTCGCGAATTACTGGATGGACGATTTCGGAGACGAACTATGCCACTCCGTCACCCAGGTCGGAACCACACAAATCCAACCACTTCGGAATAAACGAAAATTCCTTGTCGATATCGACGAGTAGCCATCCATTAGTAATAAAAACTGACCGCATCCTCATAACACTATTTACCAATTTATGTAGCGATTATATTTTATTTAATTTCGTTTTGTAAATCATTTTAATAAAAGTGAAATTTTTGTAATTCTTATTGATTTTAATATTTTTTGCTTTGGTGGGTTACAGGGTAGTGCTATTTAAACTATATGGTTATTACCCCTACAACTCCATATAAATATTCTTTTGCTTGCCACTCCGCACCCATTGCTAGGCAATGTTGGAACTGTGTTCGAGTTGGTAGATCGTTCGCAAAAAGTGAGCGCTATTACTAATGCTGTAATTGATCGAAAAATCTCTGGGTCCAACGAGCTGTCGATAGAATACCTATGCTCGCTTTCACATTTTTGGGTCCCTTCATATCCTTAATTCCATCATTCATATCCACAATTCCCACTAAAACTGCTTGTTCGCACATTTTTATGTCTTCACCTTATTTGCTGTCATTTGCTACTTATCAGATACTCTAATTAACAACAAACATATATTTTATACAAGAAAACAACACATTTAGGGACGTCCATCAGGGTTAACTGAGATTCGAGCGGCTCGGCGTTTAGCCCGCTCTTTACGTCCGGGTCGATAACCACTTGCCTTCGGTGTCGGCTTTGGACCTGTTGTTGTTGTCTCTCGGTAGGCCAGTTGGGCAGGGGCAAAGACAAAGGGATATGTTACTGCTGCCCCTTCTTGGCAGGCCGACAAGGCGACCTCCAGCCCCCTTATCTGCGTTCTCAGGCTTTGGTTTAGTTGTCTCTCGTCTGTCCATCCCTTTTGGGCTGCTGTAAGCCTTTGATATAGCGCCTTCGCTTTCTTGGGTTTCATCCAGGTGGCTTTTGTTTGTTGAATTTCTGTGGACAGCTGGATGATCTGCTCGTAGAAATTCTTATTGATTTTCCGGGCGTGCTCTAATTCCTTCTGTAGAATTTTCAGGGATTCCATCTCTCTATAACAACGAAAATTAATTCTTATCTACAAGTCTTAAGTTATTTAATCTCTCAAACAAACGTTAATATTATGGAACAAATACAAAACAAAAAAAATGAAAGAAAGAAATTTTTGAATGTCAACTAATCATTTATTTAAAAAGTAGTTAGAGTGTGTTCAACGAAATTGGATCATTATTGGGAATATGGGGTTCGGTGGCTTCCCTCTCCATGTTCTTCTGAGGCCAGCTGAGCATAAAAGCGCTTCCGGCATACGAATATCGGTCGCTTCGTGTTTCTTGTGTGGTTGGGGCTGTGCGGCGGCGTATCGTAGTAGGTATTCGCAATCCTGCCGGCCGCGATATCATCTTCCACATTCACCAGATATTGCCTGGCCCTGACCAATTGGAAGTCGACCTGACGCTGGTGGTCCTCAAGGCGTAAAAGGAGGGATCGGGCCTTGTCGCGAATTTCTTGGGCCGGACTTCGGACTAATTTTCGTCTTATCGCGTCGAACGGCAGCTCAATCTTCTATGTTTGACTTGAGGCATTTGATCGGGATTTTCTTGACTGGGACACGGTCAAGCCCGTGTCCCACATGGCCTGTCGCCATCGATCAGCGGCCGGTATGGGAACCCGGAATATGGCTCCCGATTCTGCTGAATGAAAAAATTAGAGTAAAGTTTTCTCGAAAAATTGAAATTGTTCATGGTTGGCAAGAAAATATAACCCCACTTGTCGGGTATGTATTATTCGAGTAAACCTGCGGCTTGTCATTTTAAATTATCAAACATTGCCATACCTTTTATTCCCTTTAACAAACGAGAAATTTTAATAAATTTATCAAAGTAGGGTTCAGAAATGGGAATATGTTTATAATCGTAAGAATCTTTGGTTATTAAGAAGTTACTGATCGAAAAATATGTTCTGTCTGCTTTTCAATGACAATTAAAATAAATTTGATTTATAGTACGTGCTCAAAGTTAACTAAATACTTTGGGTTAAAATTTATCTCACTTGATATTACTACTAAACTACGGGTTGGACTAAATGAAACGATGTCGATTTAGTAACAGCGTTTGCCCTACTTTCCCCTGAAATACCGACAAGAATCGGGCATGACTCTTAGAGTGACGTGGTTTAATTGTAAGAGAAAACGAAAATCCTTCTCGCTGCCTAGATGAGTGGTTGTTCGCCTTAATGGACATAATCATAAATAAGTTTTAAATAATTATCTTATTAGTTATTAATAATTACTGAAATTATCCTAATTAATACTTTCATAAAAACTCACTTATTAACTGAATGGTTAAAATAATCAAATAATTCAATAAAAATGACCAAAAGAAATGGCGAACGAACCGAAAACAATGTTTATATATTCGTTACAAAACGTAATTGTACGATACCGGGTGGAGTAAGGTGGCGATTGTAATCTATTTTCCTCCATAGACTGACAAAAATTTGGTGAAACATTTATTGCGATCAGTAATCTCCTAATATTGCAGATATGCTTCCGCGAAAAATCGTTGTTGGCTATGTTTTATGATAAAAACTAACACATAAAAAAAATAATTGAAAATTTATTATTTTACTTGAGGTGTCCGCGCTGAAATCCGACGAGTCCATTGTATTCGGAAATCGGGTCGTGGTGCTCTCATCTGGGTTGCCGGAATGGTATTGCATCATAAAAATTTTGTGATAAACTGACTATTCTAATTCAGTCATACCCATATATCGGCTAGGTAGGAATGCATGCCGCTTTCGTGGTGTGTTCGTGTAATCAGATCTCATCCGCTGGGGTGTCTAGACGGTGAGAGAATGTAAAATTCGTGTGTTTACTGTTTCTAAAAATCGATGCGTGGATCTGTGATGTCTCTACTTCATCTGTCCGTGCCATTTCGGCACGCCGATTTCTCGTCTGGTCAGTGATAGTTGATCCAGATTTAAACAACTCATCGATAGTTACCGAGGCTCACCATTTTTAATACGACGCTACAGTGATGATCACTTTGGATTTCCGAACTAGTAAGTTCAATGTCATTAATATTTCGTGTAACTTTTACCTTATTTTGTGTAGATGGCAAGTAATGCTAGAAAAGGAAAAGAAAACTCATGGTGATCACAATGGACTCCGGCTCAAGCTCCTTCTAATCCTACTCTCTGGGTCTGCTCATAACAGGATTTATCTTCGATGGAATTTATTTCATTCAACAAAATTTAAAATCCGCTACTGGAATATATCCTTGATTATTATGACTAAATGGAATTTTGTTTATAAGAATTTTTCTCAATCTTACTGTTTATTTAAATGATTTTTATGATAGTAACGGAATAAATACCCAAGTCATTTGGATAGTTAGTTCGCCACATCTATTCAGTCATACTTCAAAAATTTGGTAGATTCTATCGAGCTGCCGTATTTACGTCAGTCAATTTTCCTCGTGAATGATCGGTTGAATTTAAGACTATATTACGGGTTATTGTGATACAATCGTTGGGAGTTCTCGGAAATCAATCCTTTTTAATTCAAAAATTTTTCTTTAAAGTTGTAATAATTGCGGTATTGGATTAAGTGGGGATTACTAGATTTAATACATTATTTTATGGTATCTGTATAATCTTATCTCCCCCTTCAAGTAACGTTTCCTTGGATCCAAACATTTCCCTAACAACTACCATATTTATTTTGGAAATTTTATTGGTTTTAATACATCTTGTCTGGGGTTTACATTCACTAAATTATTTTACTATTTACTTTAGAAAGCTGATTCTCAATGTTATCTTAGGGTCGGTTTTAGTCTACACTCAAGTAAATCTCGACTCTCTACATTATATCGGGGTGGATGCTTAGTTAGTTTATTAATTTTGGTACGAAATAACGTCGCAAAATCTATAATTTAAAGTTCATTAATCTTCTATTAGAGTAAATATACTAAAGTTCATAACAACAATTTCATTTTCTTTTGTTATTTCCCCGTCACCTTCCCTTGAATTGTCCTTAGGCGCATTGTGTTTATATTAGAGTTAATGAGTGCCCACTGGACTACTCGTGTGATAATTTTGAGCCGTATGTGAATATAATTTTAAGTCAAGTTTACAGAAATTGAGAGACGAGGAAATAGCCAAAGGACCACTTACTTATCCCTCTCTTCCCCTATACGGAATAATATTGACGTTCCGACCCCTGCGTTCTTTAATTTTTATGTTTATTATTTTATATGTAATTGTCTTCTTTCTCATATTTTGATAGGGTTAATTGGTGTTTTAATAGGTTTGAATTTAAATCTGCATGTTATATTTGCATGTGTGTTACCTATTCATTTAAACATTTACAAGGCCGTTTGTGTGCTGGCCTAACAGCTTTTCCTAATTAAATATATCATGAATAAATGTTTGGAGTTTTGTATGAGTATAATATGTTATGGATAAAGTTTTATGTATATATGGAGTATGATTAGGAAGTTTACTTAACTCAGAAAGCCGAAAACGGAGTAAGCGTAATTGTGGTAACTTCGATTTTAACCTTTTGTAATGGATATCTTTCATAATAAAAGAATGATTGTACATGAAAGATGAAGTATGGAAATTCAGATGATTTTATTTTTCCTTAAAATTAAATAGAAAATTATATTAAACTTAAAAACAACTGACCTAGCCGTAAATTTAATAATGTTTATGAAGTTTTAAATTGCCATTTGTTACTTAAGAGAAATCTTTATAAATTTAAAACAAAATTCAAGGTTAAGAATATTATTTCGTTTTTAGTAATTAATTCGGGAATTTAATTAGCAAGTTTAGATAATGTAAGGATCTGAATTTTCAAAAGTTATTAATCCAAACCTTCCTTCGAAAAATTTCTAATTTACAGTAGTTCAATTTCATTGATTAAATATTTAAAATTAAGGTTAGCTAAATTAAATTAGCTAAGGATAAATAAGTATGTTTCCGGCGATAAATTTATATCAACATTTAGCGATAGACTAAAGAAACCGTGGGAAAATGTTATTCCGAACGTATACATAAGATCGGCGGTAAAAATTTAGAGATGTGTACATTAACGTCGAAGGAATCAGACGAGTTAAGCAGACGTAAGTCCTTCTATCGGCCGACAGGAACTCGAAAGCGAGATTATCACAAGGAGTAGTCCTGGAAACGGGGCTCACCTGCTTGTGGACTCTCGGCTGCTGTATACAGTACCAACATGGGCTCGCTCATGGGTATACAGTGGTGTGGTCAAAATTGTTGGGCGTCTAGGTGAGATAGGAATTACCCTAGCAAAGACAAGAGTCGGTTGAGGAAGTAGATTAAAATAGGTGAGAGCAGATTAAAACAAAATAAATTCTACCCAGTACGCCAACATTATGCCAATTTTTCAAATCTGGTTACATGACTGTGGATTGTAAGTACTGTTATTTTATATAAATATATATTGCGGAGTTAAAGTTTTGTTATTTTGATTTTGTTCTGGATGGTCGTGGAATCTTTTGGTGCCACTGACAAATCCCCTTAAAATCTTATTTATACATATGTATTTCAATAGCTATCAGGCAGGCAGATCGGCGATCTGGCTCGTGGATTAAGTTCCCTAGTCGTGATCGCGGGTCGAGCTTGTCTGAAATCTCGGTCTGTCCGCGGTGGGGCCTGGCAAAATGGTACAGGACCCTCCCCGTAGGGCACCGTTAAACAACTCGCAGCGGCTGATGGAAACGTCGGTCGAGGTGAGCAGAGAAATTTAAACTCATGGTAAGTGCGACTTTAGTTAAGGGGGAATTAAGTTTTGTATTGAAAATTTAATATATTGTCGGAAAATTAATCGGAAAACCAACTAGAAAAGGATAAGATAGTGTAGGAACATAAAGTTGAAAGCATTTTCCAGAAGTTGAATGATATAATGTGGCAGAAGAGAGTAGGGTTTATTAAAGTGGCCGCAGAGGATTGTAACTACTTAAAATCATGGGAAACTTACCCGGAGTTAAGGAACTGCTAATCAAATTTTTAATACAGGGAAAGATAAAGGGTGAACTAGGACAAAATGTAGTCAATACAGTTGTTGGCGTACTGGGTAGAACAAATTTTGTTTTAATCGATACGCATTTATTAACTTCGCTTCCTCAAACGCTTTTGCCTTTCTAGGGTTTCTCTCCCAGACGCCCCACAATTTTGACATCACCACTGTATACCCATGAGCAAGCCCATGTTGGTACTGTATACAGCAGCCGAGAGTCCACAAGCAGGTGAGCCCCGTTTCCAAGACTACTCCTTGTGATAATCTCGCTTTCGGGTTCCTGACGGCCGATAGAAGGACTTACGTCTAATTCATTTATCTATTTTCCTCGACATTGGCACACACTTTCCCATCGATTATCATCGATTATATGTATACGTCCAAATCAGATCTCCATTATGGTCTCGTTTTACCCGTTAGTAAGTATTCGTACACCCTTACTGCCGAAAATGTACTCCTTTGCGACCTGGCCGCCTATCTATCTTTGGCCCGTTAAATTTGGTTAACATTAAATTTAAATAATTAGTAAATTGACTTTAACTTCTAAAATATAGAATATTTTCCAAAGGAAAATTGGATTAATAGCTTTTAAAAAATTCTGATCCTTAAATTATCTAAAATTTCCGATTTATTGCTGAATTAATTATTAAAATACGAAAAACTATTGCTAACCTCGAGTTTGTTTTAATTTGGAAAATCTTCTCCTTAAGTAATTGGCAAAAATTTAAATTGTTAAATAATTAATTGCTATTTGCTGTTAAATCAGCTGTTTTTAAGTTGGAGAAGATCTCCTAAGCGTTTTCGAAGGAAAATAAACTCACATTAGCATCCACAATTTTTCCTTATTCATATTTAAACTTTCGTTTTCAACATATCCCCTTTTTAAAGGTTTAAAATCAATTTTTCAACAATCATAGTTATTTCAATTTTCAATATTTTAAATTAAATACAACTTTTCAATCATCTTATTCACATACATCAAGCTTCACTAATCTTATGTTATGTTCAGACAAACCTTCATACATCTTTTTCTCATCTATGCCACACATATTGAAACATTATTTAAGAAATTTAACAAATAAAAATTCTATTTTACAATTATAACAACAAAAAGAAAATAAACGAAAAATAAAAATAGAATATAATTAGTCATAAATAATTGTTAATCAGTTTGTCGACGCGAAACTTGGTTATGCACAAGAATCGGCTTTTATTCGTCGATGTCGACGGGAAATCTTCGTTTCCTATCGATTCTTAGTTCATTGGATCCGACTTGGGGAACCGAGTGACAGAGCTCGTCCCCAAATTCGTCCGTCCAATAACTGGTTGAAGTAGCTGGCTTGTGAGTTTCGTCCGGTTCGCCGGCACAGATTTGGATGGCAACTCCTCCAGATTCAATCGTTTCTGGCAGGCTTTCGGTATTCCTAGTTAGTTGTGCCTGTTGTTCGGCGACTAGCATCGCCGCTTCTTCCAGTGTCTGGGCTGCATTTTTTAGCAGGGTGACTCCCTCAGCCCGACGTCGTTCACGGCGACGCCGGTTTTTACTGGGGTTATGTTTCTTGCTAATTTTCGGCATTTGTGGAGGGCCAGCTGTGGCCGTTTCGGGTACGTGTTCTGCCGGAATTATGTTCAGTTTAATCGCCAGATCGCGGCCGGCCAATCGTTTTTTCAGTTCCGTTTCATTGAAAGAGGCAGTTAGAACGGCGCTCTGGTTGTTGATTACGATCCGTTGCGCTCGGTTCTCGGCAATGAGATCCTCGCGACACCTGGTGAGTCGGTGAATTTGGTTGTGGAGGGCTTTCACAGCCTCGGGGGCGAACCACGTACCGAGCGTGCGTTCGTGCTCTATGACCAACTGATTATATTTCCTTCGGCATTCCTGGTGAGATTTGTCATCGATGTTGGAAATTGATGGGTTAGATGTTTCCGATCTCCGTGACGTTAATTTCGGGATTTTATATCCTGGCTGCATATTGTCGAAGATCTTTAAAAAATTTATAAAAGAAAATGAGGGGGAATAATTCAGTAAAAAGAAAATTTTTATCAATTTAATAATAAGGATAATAAAAGAGAATATTAATTTGAAAGTCACATCACACATTCCTACACCAAACTCATATTTAATATTAATTTCTACAATGCCGATTTTCGCGTAAACATCTATTGTTGGTCTGCGGAAAATAATTTGGTAAAGAGAAAAATGAAAAATATTGATGCTCCGGTCATTTCGATTCACGTTAAAATATCTTTAAATCTTTTCGTTTTGTTAAATTCATAAAATCCGCTCCGACCAACATTGAAAATGGCCGCCTCGGTGAATTACGACGGTGTCCTACCCCGTGATCAGTGTAACGAGACCTGACCAGACTAGGCAGACACCGAAGGGTGGTTTGTGACCAAGTAACACGTCGACGTCCTGCCAACTTAACGGCCGGAATCGAATATTACTTTGCCATTCTCCACAATTAATACATCAATATATAAAATTAGATTTAGGGGGACCTGTCGCAGATACTAAAAAGTATCGCGGCCATCCATGATAATAAAAACAATTAAAGTGCATATCAAAAATTATATTCAGCATGACAATACAATAAACAAAAATTACCTACTGCTAAAGTGCGAATTTCAAAATTTCAAAATGAGATAAAATTTTTTAAAGGTTAATAATTGTGACAATGGCTATTGTATTTATACTGTTTTCGTGCGTGTGTGCGACCAATCAGCTAATTTCGAATCTTTTTTGGCCATTTTTTCTAATTTTTTGATGGCTTTTATTTAATTTTATATTTTTCTCTTTTGTTATTTATTTTTCTTAATTTTTTAATATTAATTTTAGTAAATTTGCATTTTTATTTTTTGCTGATTCTTATTCTGGTCGCCTCCTCCGCCTGTGTATTTTCTAAACCTTATTTTGTAAGGTTTTGGCGGTTTTGTATTTTCACTTTATTTTTCCATGTATTTTTCGTGCAAAATTTATTAATTATTTGTTTTAATTAATTATGTTATTTTTTATTTTGTTTTATTTAATGTTTTTATTATATTTTGAATTTCTGTTTGCGGTGCGTGCTTGTATTACAAATAGTTATTCTCACAATTTTTCGACATGACTTTTTCCTAGTCATTTTGTTTTGTTTTAATGGTGGCTTATAGCCCAACACAGTGATTAAACAAGTGAAATAGGAAATTTACAAAAAATAAGGGAGGAACGCTGCCCAAATTTTTGAAGGACACCTTTATAAATAATGGGTAAAGATGACAAACATTTATGGGAATTGTAGGAATAGACGAGTAAGGACCAGGATATAGAAAGAGAAAGACGTAAGACCTTCCATCGGCAGTCCAGAACCGGAAAGAGAAAATATCATGAAGAGTAGTTCTAGAAATGGAGCACACCTGCTCATGAATTTTCAACCCCTATATACAATACCAACATGGCAATCACCATGGGTATATAGGAGGGATAGAATAATAATCTTGATGGCGTTTAGGGGGTAGATACACAAAAACCCTAGAAAAAATAAATAAAAATCCACCCTATTGGCTAACACAATATTCGTGATATTATTTAGATTAATTGAACACAATAAGGGGACTCGAAATCAAGTAAGCATGAATACCTTCAATGGTAGCTCGTGAACCCAAAGGTTTTCTATGGTATTCGCAGTCATGGTAATATGGCTCACCCTTTACTAGAAACCGCCCATTGGAATACATTTCCAACGTCATTTTCGACGGGTATACAATGGTTATATTTCTTGTGCTCGCATCTGTTGGGAATCCCTTGGAAGAGGCTGCGAAAACCTTATATCTTTGACCTATCAGGTGCCCAGCAAGTGCAACCAAACAATAATAAAACCATGGACGTGGAAAAATTCAGAAGAGACGGAGCTCATTATTACAACGAGGCCCTAAAACAGAGCCCCAGATCTGAATCGATGATCCGAAGATGTCGTCGGATGGAGGAGACCTGCATTCGGCTGAAGCAGGCGACAAAATTAAACAACCAAAATGAATTACTAAGGAACCAACAAACTGAGATGATAGCCGAACTAGAGAAGTTAAAGAAGGAGAATTAACAACTAAAGTTAAGAAACGATCAGAACAGAAATCGGGAGTAGTTGAAGTTTGCTATGAACAGAGAAGGAAAAGTAGTGAAAAGATTTGGAGCATTTATTATTAACGAAGTTAAATATGAACGTTATCGAAAGGACCAAGACATTTATGTGAGATGCTGCTGCATAATGTATTTACAAACAATAATTTTATAAAATATTCCGGGAGTGAAGCCCCGGGGATAAAAGGGACCTTACCATTTCAATAGTTTTATTTTTTAAATCTTTATCTAGATCAAAGTCACTGATGAATATGTACAATCACGCGCGATAATACATAATTCCGCAAATGACAAGAGTTACATTCACTAACCGGAAAACTGAGTCACAAAATTCATCAAAGTAAAAAATAATTAAGTTAAGTGATCAGGTTAAATCATTTAAATCGGTCCAGCTCTGTCATGAGCAATTACTTGCAATGTTTATAAATAACATGTCAAACAATTTATTCACTCGTGAAAAACACTGGAAATTCACATAATCACTAAATTTGTAACTGACACGTGCATTTGAGATATATATAAAACATTAATTCTATTACGCTAAATACTGCTAATTTATTATTAATCACAGAATATAAGTAACTTAATTTAAATATTAGTTAATTTATTTTTTTAGTACGATCAATATATTAATATTGATTTATAAATCAAATGATCAATCCAAAACAAAATTAACATTTCATATTAAAATTGGATGTGAAAAAATCAGCCATTTCAATAACAAATCATACTTTTATTAAAAAATAAAAATCGTTTCATATATACACAAAAAGTTTTATTTTAAACATTTAATCAACTTCTTCTACTGTCGGACCTTGTTTTCCAGCCCCTCCTGGTCCCCCAGCTGCACCCGGTGCGCCTCCTGGAAATCCACCAGGGAATGCTCCTGCTCCAGCTCCACCAGCTCCTTGATACATTTTAGTCATTATTGGATTGCATAACTTCTCCAATTCTTTATAATGATATTCAAACTCTTCCTTTGTTGCTTGTTGATTCTTTTCCAACCAATTTATCGCTTCTTGACATTTATCAATTATCAGCTTTCTATCCGATTCAGAAATTTTATCTTTTAATTTTTCATCTTCAACCGTTGATTTCATTTGGTATGCATAACTTTCCAATGAATTCTTTCCCGCTATTCTGTCTTTTTGTTCTTCGTCTTCTTTTTTATATTTTTCAGCCTCGTTAACCATACGCTCAATATCATCTTTTGATAATCGCCCTTTATCATTAGTAATAGTAATTTTATTCTCTTTTCCCGTACCCTTTTCAACAGCAGACACATTTAGAATACCATTAGCATCTATATCAAAAGTAACTTCAATTTGCGGAACTCCTCTGGGAGCTGGAGGAATTCCAGCCAATTCAAATTTACCCAGCAAATTATTGTCCTTTGTCATTGCACGTTCACCTTCATAAACTTGAATTAATACTCCCGGCTGGTTATCAGAATATGTAGTAAATATTTGCGTTTGCTTTGTTGGAATAGTTGTATTTCGTTTAATCAAAGCCGTCATTACTCCACCAGCAGTTTCTATACCCAAACTCAATGGTGCCACGTCTAACAATAATAAATCTTGCACAGCTTCCGATTTATCTCCAGACAAAATTGCTGCTTGTACTGCTGCTCCGTACGCAACTGCCTCATCGGGATTAATGGATTTGTTCAATTCCTTTCCATTGAATAAATCTTGAAGGAGCTTTTGAATTTTCGGTATTCTTGTTGATCCGCCAACTAACACAATATCATGGATTGTATTTTTGTCCAACTTAGCATCTCTTAATGCCTTCTCTACTGGCTCTAAAGTCGAACGAAACAAATCAGCATTCAATTCCTCAAATCTTGCTCTTGTAATTGAAGTGTAGAAATCAATACCTTCATACAATGAATCAATTTCCAAATTTGCCTGTGCACTAGAACTCAAAGTTCTCTTTGCTCGCTCACAAGCTGTTCTCAGTCTTCTAACTGCTCGTTTGTTGTCACTAATATCTTTCTTATGCTTCCTCTTGAATTCTTGGATAAAATGATTCACCATACGATTATCAAAATCTTCACCGCCCAGATGAGTATCACCAGCAGTAGATTTAACTTCAAAAATACCATCTTCAATTGTTAAAATCGAAACATCAAAAGTTCCGCCGCCTAAATCAAATATTAACACATTGCGTTCAGCGCCCACTTTTTTGTCTAATCCATAAGCTATAGCAGCAGCTGTTGGTTCATTAATAATTCTTAAAACGTTCAATCCACTAATTGCACCAGCATCTTTAGTTGCTTGTCTTTGACTATCATTGAAATAAGCTGGAACAGTTACAACTGCATCTTTCACTGTTTTACCCAAGTATGCTTCTGCAATTTCTTTCATTTTTATTAAAACCATTGATGAAATTTCTTCGGGGAAAAATGTTTTTGTTTCACCTTTGAATTCGACTCGAATTTTTGGTCTACCAGTTTCATTTATTACATCGAACGACCAATGTTTCATGTCACTTTGAACTGACGATTCATCAAATTTTCGACCTATCAATCGCTTTGCATCTAAAAAATTTTAATTCATTACTACTTTATTTTAATAAATCTTACCAAAAACCGTATTATTAGGATTCATTGCCACTTGGTTTTTTGCAGCATCCCCAATCAACCGTTCTGTATCAGTAAATGCTACATAACTGGGCGTTGTGCGATTTCCTTGATCGTTTGCAATAATTTCAACTTTACCATGTTGAAATACACCAACGCATGAATAAGTAGTTCCTAAATCAATACCTATAGCGTTACCTGACATTTGAAAAATTTTTCAAAATCTTAATAGAGTATAATTATTTTCAAAATTTGCAAATATGCACGCACCGAACTGCTGACACTTTATATAATTACAAATATAAAAATTCTAGAAAACAAATTTTAAAACAAACATAAATTCTAGAATACAAATCGAACGATAGAAAGTTGCAGAAATATATTTACTTAATATTTTATTTAATAAATTTATTTTTGATATAAATGGAAAATACACATTTTTAATAATTATTTATATTTTAATAAAATAGTCAAATTTTTTAATAATATGATATTATGTCAATATTACATAAACTGTACAACAATGACAAAATGTTTTCGGGACACCTATTTGTTGCTTATTATTATCAAAGTCGGTAGTTTTTTGCTTATAACATTCCCTGGGGACCCCTCAATAAATTTAAACTATTATATTTGATTTCGTCTTTCGATCTGGCATTCGATCATACCCGTTTCTCCCGATCTAAATTATTTTATAAATTTTTAATTAATTTTGATGTTATTTGTTTATTTTCGATTTTCCGTGCACTCATTTCATTGCCATAATTTTATAACAACCCCAACATATTTAAGCAATGAAAACTTTATTAACATTCTTATTAACATTTGGTGGGTTACTGGGTTTTGCTATTTGTTTGAATCCTTCCTATTTTGTTTCCCCGGTAACGCCATATAAATATTTTCTAGCTGCCACTCGGCACCCGTTCAGTATCATTCAAACCTCAATATGTCACGCCAACGAGCACAAATCCCCGAAGAACAATGCGGACACGAAGAGCCTAATCAGGCTTACAACAATGCAGTATTACATACGGGTAAGTTATCTTAGAAATTGTATTCATAATTTTAATTTCGATTTTGAGTGTTAGGACAGATGTGCCCCAGATCCACAGATTACCCCCAACCGTCCACTAAGGAGAAAAAATTCAGACAATCATCATTCCGATTATAAATAAATCATTTAATTCCGAAATTTCGTATTTTTTTTCTCTATAGAAATATCCCACCATAATCAATTATCCCAAACCTAGTGTTCCATTTCAGGTCATAATCACGATAGAGTAATTTATAGTTGGAGTTAAATCCGTCTTATGTTGAATTACAAAGAGCTAAGGTAATGTAATTGATTGTTAAGCTTTAACAAACACGAGTTAGACTGTAAAATGTAGAAGTAAAGGGATATATTACTATAAATTAATTTAAACCTAAGGGGGAATACGCAAAGGTAACATAATTTATTATTGAAAATTAAATAAAATTTATGTAAAATTTGTACACGCAAAAATTAACAATTTTGTATTAGTATTAAATTAAATTTGTGCGCCAAAGTAATACAATTTATTATTGGGACTTAAATAAAATTTGGGTAAAATTTGTAAATGCACCAAATAACATAATGTTCCATTAGTATCAAACTAATTTTATACACCAGGGTAATGTAACTTATTGCTCAATTAAAACAAATTTAAGTTGGATTTATGAATGCATAAAACAGTGAAATTTATCATTAGAATTAGGTTAAACCAATGTACCAAATAATGAAATGGACCACTAGGATTAAATAGGTTTACATTAGAGTATATATTTTATTTATGGGAAAATAGATTGAAAGGATGTTCGACTGTTTTGGTTTTTCCACTCGATTATCCCTGTCTTAATAAATGATGACCGTAAGGATCCGAATGCAAGATGTCGTAGCGTGTCAAAAAATTAAAAAAATTTTTTCTTTTATTGCTAAGCATACAAGATTTCCTAAGAAACTAAAATAATAGACGATTTTGCGTAAAGAAAAAAATTAGGGAAGATACACACATAAAAATTCTTCGACTGACCTACTCAATATCTAAATGCGTTGAACGACGCGCACTAGTTAACTTCCGAATAGTCAGATGACCCAGAAAATTGGATAATAAATGTTTATTGGAGTTTATTTAGATGAATCGAGAGCCATTATCAGTGTCCCCACGCAGGTTTCCGATCAATGGCGACAAGCCTGGCAACGAGTCTGGCGGAACAAATACAGCACTGTGCCCCAACCGAGAGAGCCCCAATGGAATACCTTACAACCCTTGGAAGATAATGGGAGACCGTTTGGGTCGGGCAGACGAAAAAGTGGTCAGAGTCCGGCCCAGGAGATACACGATCAGGCCCGGCTTCTCTTCTCTCAACTCGAGGATCACCAGCGCCAAGTCAATCTACAAATAGCCAGGGCCAGGCGATATCTTTCAAATGTAGAAGAGGACATAGCAGCTGGTAAAATTGCGGACACCGATGAATACTCACCACCGCACAGCCAGGCTCGTGATCGTGCTGATGGGCGAATGGAAACTAATGTGGGCGTCCCCCCAAGGATCCGTGCCAGTCGTACCCGGAACACAAAACGACCGGTTTTTGTCTATCGTGAGCACTCTACCTCTCAGCCGGTCCCTGACGAATGTGATGAGAGTTACCCTCCAGGCCCCCAATCCAATTAATGATCTCGGCCACGGATTTACAAGAACCTTAACGACATTAATTTGATTTAAAGTTAAATAAATAATTAGTTACTTCCCACGAGTTTTGTTTGTTTGTTTGTTTGGTTAACACAATAAATATTTGTATGATTAATTAAATAACTCAAGATTAGTAGATCAAAATTGATAGTATTAATTACAGAGATGGAACCCCTAAAGATTCTACAGAAGGAATTGGAGCACGCGAAGACAATCAACAAAAACTTTTACGAACAAATTATCCAGCTGTCTAGAGAAGTTCAGCAGACAAAAGCCACATGGGTGGGCCCAAAGAAAGCCAAGCTGCTTTATTAAAGGCTCACGGCAGCACAAAAGGGCTGGATGGAAGAGAAGCAACTGAACCAAAGCCTGAAGACCCAGATAAAGGGGTTAGAGGTGGCACTGTCAGACTGACATATCCCATCGTTTTTGCTCCTGCCCAACTGGCCTACCGAGAGACGGCAACCACTCCAAAAACTACATCAACGACAAGCGGCTATCGACCCGGACGAAAAGAGAGGGCCAAGCGCCGAGCCGCTCGAATATTAAATAACACGCAGCCGACACATTAAAATGTATTGCTTCTTTCACAAATTATGTAGTTTTACGTATCAAATGCGTTTTTTTCTTTTTAAAATATATATTTGTCGTTATTTAAAGAATTTGATGGACACGAATGATAAAATTAATGACATAAGGGGACCTGATAATCAAAAGCGAGCACAAGTCTTCTATCGACAGCTCGTTGAACCCAGAGATCGTTCTGGCAATTACAACATTAGTAATAGCGCTCACTTTTTGCGGACGATCCACCAACTCGAACACAGTTCCAACGTTGCTGAGCCACGGGTGCCGAGTGGTAAGTGAACGAATATTTATATGGTGTTACCTGGGTAACCACAACATAATTTAAACAAACATCAACGCCCAATAACCCACCAATATGGAAATTCGGGTCCCTTCCCTCTTAAAATCCCAGATTTCAAACATTTAAAAATTGTCGATTTTCTATTCTTTTTAAATGTTTTTATTTATTTTTTATATGATTTTTGTAATTTTCTACTTTTTGTATTATTTAATTCTAAGTAGGTTATTTTTGATGATTTTTCGTTCATTTGCATTTTGCGACCCCTAATTTTATTCGATGTCGTGCCAGATAAACCACAATTTAATATTTTAGTTTTTGCCCAACCTTACTGATACATTTAAACAATTTTCAAGGCCGTTTGTGTTCTGGCTCAAAATATATCTTATTTCCTTTTACTATCAGATGCCCAACAGCTGTGACTTCGGTCCATGAAGTGAGATGGTTTTGGCCTTCGACTTTTTAATAAAAATGTCAATAAATGTTAATAAGAATGTTAATAAAGTTTTCATTGCTTAAATATGTTGGGGTTGTTATAAAATTATGGAAATGAAATGAGTGCACGGAAAATCGAAAATAAACAAATGGTGGGTTACAGGGTTTCATTATTTGTTTAAATCGTCTTATTGTTGCCCCAGTAACGCCATACAAAATACTTTCTAGCTACCACCCGGCACCCGTTGCTAGGCAACGTTGGGAATGTGTTCAAGTGGGTGGATTGTCCGCAAAAAGTGAGCACTATTACTAATACTGTAATTGCTCGGACAACCCTCGGGTTCAACGAGCTGTCGATGGAAGACCTATGCTCGCTTTACTCTGTCCCTTGTGTAAGAAAATTCAAAATCAGGTCTTTATTAACCGGTAGAGATGGAACGATGGTTCAGGGATACGGTGTGAGTATTCATGATAATGATCTCATGCAAACCATAACTTGTAGCCTGTTACTTGGGATTTGATTAACAATAAATGCAAATTTATTTATTCAATCAAGTAGTGAAAAATGCATATAACATTCATGAGTTAATGCGATTGACTTGGCGGTCGTGCGGCTCGGCGTCGGGCACGCTCCTTGCGTCCCGGCCGACGATTACTCGATGAAACGGTGGGCGGAGTTGTAGTTTGTGCGACATTATTGGGGGATCTCGATACGACAACTGTGACGGGGCGAAGATAAGCGGATACGTTACCGCTTCCCCTTCACGACAGGCTGCCAGGGCGACTTCTAGTCCCCTGATTTGCGTGCGGAGGCTCTGATTGAGTTGTCGCTCCTCCGTCCAACCCTTTTGAGCGGCAATGAGCCTGAGGTAGAGAGTCTTCGTCTTTTTCGGGTCCGACCAGGTTGCCTTGATCTGCTGCGCTTCCCGAGTTATTTGGACTATCTGGCTGAGTAAATTCACGTTTGCCCGTCTAGCGTGGTCTAATTCGGTTTGTAATAGTTGAATGGTTGTCATCGCTATAAAATAAAAAAAAATCTTTAAATTCCTTTATTGACTTAAATAAATCAAAATTCTGATTACTACAAACACAGTTACAAAATGAATCTATTCACGAAGAAAAAAAAAACGAACGACATTTTTAAAATTTTTAAATTTCAATACAATTAATAATACAAATTATGGTCTATGTTTCCTTTGTGCGAGGAATCAGGGTTCCTCAAAGAATTTTCTAACCCCTTCCTCCGGGGAGAAGCCTGGAATAATGGCTACTGGCCGCCGGGTATTGCGGACCGGTCGAGTCGGATAGGTCTCCGCGATGCGCCCAACGAGGATGTCCTCATCGACGTTGGCAAGGTACATCCGGGCTCTGACCACGTTTATATCCACTTGTTCTTGTATCCTCTCCCACTGAGCGAGGAGGTTCCGCGCGTGGTCGCGGGTTTCTTCGGCAGGGTATTGCTGGCAGTCCCGCTCGTTCGCCCTGCGGGGATCATTTTCCAGGCCCAGAATCTGCCAGGTGGTCGGATGTGACCTTTTGGATTGAGGTTCCTCGAGGGTTGTTGTCGGTCGTGCCCTCTTCCAAGCCCGGCGCCATTCTTCTGCCACATGGGCGGGTATCCATTCGAGAGGCATTGGTTCTCTAAAATATCATTGTAGTTAGGTGATTAGACATAACGTAATAAAAATTATTAATCTATCTTAATCGTAACTTGGCGTATTAACATCAACATAATATCGGTCGTCAGATAATTATTGGGGTTGAACAATCTACACTACTCTTATGGTGTAATGGAAGATCGAAAACGAATCTCGATTTATTTACGTCTCGCACGAATGTTCCTAAGGCTATCCAAGTCGTCGGTGGTAATTTAATAACTGGCCGCTTAGGGTTTACAAGGAAACAAAAGTTTAATTATTACTCTAAGGTTTAGATATGAGAGACATTGATTGCGTTAAAAATCTATACTAATTCCACTTAATATTTATGCAATGAAAATAATTCCTTATTTGGAATTTGATGAGTGGAAGTACATATTGAAATTCGCGAAACCCAGAATAATTATTACTGGTTATTCAGAAGATTATCGTAATCGCGGATCGAAATCTTTACTAAAATAACAATAAAATTTTATCCTACGATAATTGGCACCCTTTGATCTACGTGGTATCTACACGTTTTGGCTTATAACGTAAAAGAATATGATGATGATTCTTGATGAACTAACGTAATCTTTGGTTTCAATATTCCTACATATTCCTGTTTAGCTATTGTGAAGATTCATAGGAAACGAAATTAACCAGTTGTGTGTGGAATCTGGTACCTGAATTCGATGGTATAGGGATACCGTCGATTGCATTTATTAAATAGTTAATTTTATTTTATAGACGAATTTATGAGAAACAACTATAGTGGTCATTCCCCATTTTATCAAAGATTTGTAAGATTAGGCGAAAGTACGTTATTTAAATGAAAATTTTATGAATTACCTTGAGTTGGCAAGCTTGATTCTCCTGGTAAATTCCCTCCTATTGTTTGATTCATATTTCAATGTGATATAAAATTTTTCGAAATCAATAATTGTCTGGATAGAATTTCAATATATAAAATAAGTGCGTGTACTTCCGTTATTGTATAGTGCAATCGTGGACGAAACTTGTTTATCATAAACCAATCTCGACGATCGGAATAATTCATGATTTCCGGTTGGACATGGCGTTATCGACTTTTCAGGTTGGTTTCAATTTTATTTGTTGGTAATTAATATTCTCAATTTTTTTTTCTTAGTGTGCTACCCACTTTACGTAATTTTCTACACGTAGGGAAATGAGCGGGGCGATGATAAACTCAGGTAGGTTTATTTTCCTTGTTTGTATTATCTCTAGTCTATTTTAAGGAATTATGAGGTTGGGTCGAATTTGGCGTATTATGAATTTATAGACGGAATTCGGGATTTATTAATCTGAACACTATTCTGAATGGGCGATTCGATCAGGGTTCGTATTTATGCTATGGAATTTGTGATCAATTCTAGTTTTGAGCAGGTTGGTGTCTTAATTACTTCACATGATTTTTACCGAAATGTTAGAGATGCTCTGAAGCTCTGCCAATGGCTGTTGGGGAATACAACAAGTTTGCTCGGTGGATTTTCGTGGCGTCGTATCTTGTTACATTTATACTATTGGATTTCGGCAATGGGTTTAATTATTAATCGGGCTGTTTGCTGAAGGATATATTTAAATGCACTTGGTGTACTGAAGTTATTCGAATTCGCTGTCGTAGATTTTTGGCAAACCAGTAGTAAACTTATTATTATCAATTTATGTAAAATTTGTAATGCTAATATAATGTTGTTGTCTTTTTCCTTAAGTTCATATTAAGTTATGAACCTATAAGGAAAATAATCGCGTCGAATTTTGACACTAGAATTTATTTCTTTCTTTTGTTAGCAATTTTTATAATAATGATCAACCATCAAAACGTTTTAGTTAAGTTAAATTAAGTAGTTTCGTTTCACCGATTTTAAATTTATTTTGTAACAACGAATTAATTTATCCGTGTCAACGATTTCATGTTAATTTATTCCCCGTACCCTTTCCCTTTAATAAGCCTTAGTCGCACTTTATGTTTATATTACAGTTAACGAGTGCCCACTGGACTACTCGGTGTGATGATTTTGAGCCGTGTGTAGAATAATTTAGGTCGAATTTACAGAAATGAGAAACGAGGAAGCGGCCAAAAGACTTCTTCCTTATTTCTCGTTTCTTCTATACGGGATAATTTTGACGTTCCAACCCCTGCGTTCCGCACGCTGGTTCTTCACGGGCACAGATCATTGGCGGTATTCCACGCGCTTACACGAGTCTGGGTTATATGTTGATTTTACTGACTTGCAATGGGTGTTGGCTGTGGGCCGGAAAAATTTCGACAGATTAATTTTATGAAATGCATAAAACAATTTTAATATATTGTAAATATTTATTAATGTATATTAAAAGTAAAATACAAAATTACCATAATAATCCATTCCAATAAAAATTTTCATAACAAAAATAAAATACCTCTCTCCCCACGCCGACGTCCAAGCAGAGCTCTACCGAGATTGCGAGGAGGTGACGTGGAGAGAGAGTTCCAATTAAAACTACTTCTCACCTAAAAATAGTCTTCAAAGAATTGAAAATTTTCGAGTAAAAATAGTTTTAAATAACTAAGATTTCGTTTTCAAAATTGGTTAAATTTTATGCGAAAATGCATCGGTATTTATACCTATTTTCTGTCCCTAACCTCGCATGTTAATTTTTGATGTAGTAAAACAAAATTCGACCTTGTTATTTTCTAGTGTATTCTATTCTTTATTTCTATTATTTTCTAATTTATTTTAATAATTTTTTATTTAGAATTTTTATTGATTTATTTCTAATTCAAATTTTTGATTTAAGTTTAATTTTCATGAAGTTTTATCGATTTATTAATTTTCGGTCGAATTGTTGGGTTTTCATGTTATATTTGTATTTGTATCGTGTGAATCTTGTTGCATTTTGTTATTATTTTAATTTATTTTTATGTTTATTATTTTATATTTAATTATCTTTTTCTCATATTTTGTTAGGGTTTAATTGGTGTTTTAATAGGTTTATTTTAAATTTGCATGTTATGTTTGCATGTCTGTTACCAATTCATTTAAACATTTCCCGAGGCCGTATGTGTTCTGGCCCAACACAAATAACATCAAAATTAATTAAAAATTTATAAAATAATTTAGATTGGGAGAAACGAGTATTGGTGGGTTACAGGGTTTCGCATCTTGCTTGACTTTCTGGTTACCCTGGTAACGCCATACAAAATGATGCTGATCGCCACTTGGCACCCGTTGCTAAGTAAAGTTGGTAATGTGTTCAAGTGGTGGATTGCCCGCAAAAATTGAGTACCATGTGCTAGTACTATAGTTGCTCGGACAATCCTCGGGTTCACGAGCTGTCGATAGAAGACCTATGCTCGCTTTGCTCGGTCCCTTACGTGAAAGTGCGAATTAAATTTAGACTGATTAGTGTAGATGATTTCGAGTCTACCCCACTAAGACTGAATACATGAGAGTTGATTTATTTAACGAACAAAGGACATGCATATCGACGATGAGTTAAGTTGATCGACTTGACGCTTGTGCGGCTCGGCGTCGGGCCCGTTCCTTGCGTCCCGGCCGGCGGATGGTTGGTTGGATGGCTGTCGACTTTGAGCTTGGTGCGGCACCATCAGCGACGCGTTGACTTGGCAGTTGGGAAGGGGCGAAGATGAGCGGATACGTTACCGCTTCCCCTTCCCGACAGGCTGCTAGGGCAACCTCTAAACCCCTGACCTGTGTGCGCAGACTCCGATTGAGCTGGCGTTCTTCGGCCCAGCCCTTTTGAGCTGCGGTGAGTCGTTGATAGAGTATCTTCGTCCGTTTAGGGTCTAAACAGGTCGCCTTGACCTGCTGCACCTCGCGAGTTAATTGCAGGACCTTACTGAGTAACTCTGCATTCGTCTGCCTCGCGCGGTCTAGTTCGGTCTGTAGGATCCTTAGAGAGGACATCACTGTAATTAAATGGGTTAATGCAACTTCAATTTATGATTGGTCTATTTGAGTAATCTTTAATTTTATCAAACAAATCAAAAGTTAATCCCAGTTATATGAGAGAAAAGAAAACGCACAAATTCTAACTATTAATCATCAATCATTACATCAAGTTGTTTCTGTTCTTTCAGTTGTCTGGGCCATACCGCTCCAGACTTCGCTTGAGGGCTTCTACCGTGTATGGTCGCCTGGTGTCTCGAACTGGGCAGTGTGGATAGGCGACTGCGATTCGCCCGGCAAGGATGTCCTCCATCACGTTTGCAAGATACATCCTTGCCTTGACTACTTGCAAATCCACCCGCTCCTGCACTCGCTCCCATTGGGTGAGGAGGTCCTGTGCGTTGGAAAATATCTCGGCAGCTGGGTACTGTTGTCTTTCGGGTTCCTGCGAGTTGTTATTCAGACCCAGTGCCCTTCGAGGGATAGGGTAAGGCCATTGTGATGACGTCTGTGGCTTGGGGGTTATGTCAATTACAATCCCTCGAATAAAGTATTTTAAATGATAGTCTAATTTATCCTTTAAATTGTTTCATTATTTTTAACCAAAGCTACATTTGCCTTTACTTGAAGATTTATTGGGTGAATTTATTTACTTTAATTTTATCAATCAATTAACTTAATTTTTAACTAATGCAATGCTTAATTTTACCCCGTGATCGTTAAATGATTTAATTGAATCAATAACTACCGTTTAAGAGATTTTACTATTTATTTTAGCATACCGATATCAATTTACTTCTAGTTTATTTATATCAACGACTTCGATTTAATTTATTCCCGTACCCTTTCCCTTTAATAGACCTTAAGCGCAATTTGTGTTTATATTATATTTACTGAGTGCCCACTGGACTACTCGGTGTGATGATTTTAAGCCGTATGTAATATAATTTTAGGTCGATTTTACAGAATTGAGAAACGAGGAAGCAGCCAGAGACTTCTTCCTTATTTCTCTTTTCAGCTATAGGGATGAATATTGACGTTACGACCGCTGCGTTGCGCACGCTGAGTCTTCACGGGTGCATATCATTGGCGATTGTCCACGCTCTTACATGCATCTGCACTATGTAGATTTTGCTTTCTTGCGTGATGTGTTGGCTGTGGGCCGGAAAAATTTCGACATTTAATTTATAAAACAAATATATATGTAAAACGATTTAGTCATATTAATAATATTTATTAATTATAAAAACAACATAATTACCCATTTCGAACCATTCCATAAATTTAAAAAACACCATAGCATAAAATAGAACATAAATACCTCTCTCCCCACATCGCCGCCAAGCAGAGCTCTACAGAGATGCTATGGACGTGACGTGGAAAGAGGGTTCCAACCAAAATATTTCTCACCTAAAAATTCTGTTGCTGAAAAATTCGAATAAAACTAAACGCCTTCAAAATTAGTCTCGAAAATAGTTTAAGATTTTTAAGAACTAAGTAAAATGGTTAGTTTCAAAAACGGTGTAGTTTTCAAAAATGGTTTTAAAAATGGTTAAGTTAAATGTGAAAATGGATCAGTATATATACCTAATTTTTTGGTGTGTGAAATTTGATGTAGTAAAACAAAATTCGACCTTGTTATTTTCTAGCAAATTCTATTATTTATTTTTATTATTTTTTGATTTATTTTTATAATTTTTTATTTAGAATTTTTTATTGAATTATTATCAATCCAAATTTTTCAATTTAACTTTCACTTTAATGAACTTTAATTGATTTTTTCAATTTCGTCGAATTTGTTGTGTTTTCTTGTTGTATTTGTGTAGGTATCGTGCGGATCTTGGTGCATTTTGTTAATATTTTAATTTATTTTTATGTTTGTTAATTTATATTTAATTCTTTTATTTCTCAGATTTTATATGGTTTAATTGATGTTTCAGTGGGTTTATTTAAATTGCGTGTTATTTTTGCGTGTGTGTTTCTGATCCATTTAAACATTTTCCAAGGCCGTTTACGTTCTGGCCCAACAGTATGATCGAATGCCAGATCGAAAGACGAAATCAAATATAATAGTTTAAATTTATTGAGGGGTCCCCAGGGAATGTTATAAGCAAAAAACTACCGACTTTGATAATAATAAGCAACAAATAGGTGTCCCGAAAACATTTTGTCATTGTTGTACAGTTTATGTAATATTGACATAATATCATATTATTAAAAAATTTGACTATTTTATTAAAATATAAATAATTATTAAAAATGTGTATTTTCCATTTATATCAAAAATAAATTTATTAAATAAAATATTAAGTAAATATATTTCTGCAACTTTCTATCGTTCGATTTGTATTCTAGAATTTATGTTTGTTTTAAAATTTGTTTTCTAGAATTTTTATATTTGTAATTATATAAAGTGTCAGCAGTTCGGTGCGTGCATATTTGCAAATTTTGAAAATAATTATACTCTATTAAGATTTTGAAAAATTTTTCAAATGTCAGGTAACGCTATAGGTATTGATTTAGGAACTACTTATTCATGCGTTGGTGTATTTCAACATGGTAAAGTTGAAATTATTGCAAACGATCAAGGAAATCGCACAACGCCCAGTTATGTAGCATTTACTGATACAGAACGGTTGATTGGGGATGCTGCAAAAAACCAAGTGGCAATGAATCCTAATAATACGGTTTTTGGTAAGATTTATTAAAATAAAGTAGTAATGAATTAAAATTTTTTAGATGCAAAGCGATTGATAGGTCGAAAATTTGATGAATCGTCAGTTCAAAGTGACATGAAACATTGGTCGTTCGATGTAATAAATGAAACTGGTAGACCAAAAATTCGAGTCGAATTCAAAGGTGAAACAAAAACATTTTTCCCCGAAGAAATTTCATCAATGGTTTTAATAAAAATGAAAGAAATTGCAGAAGCATACTTGGGTAAAACAGTGAAAGATGCAGTTGTAACTGTTCCAGCTTATTTCAATGATAGTCAAAGACAAGCAACTAAAGATGCTGGTGCAATTAGTGGATTGAACGTTTTAAGAATTATTAATGAACCAACAGCTGCTGCTATAGCTTATGGATTAGACAAAAAAGTGGGCGCTGAACGCAATGTGTTAATATTTGATTTAGGCGGCGGAACTTTTGATGTTTCGATTTTAACAATTGAAGATGGTATTTTTGAAGTTAAATCTACTGCTGGTGATACTCATCTGGGCGGTGAAGATTTTGATAATCGTATGGTGAATCATTTTATCCAAGAATTCAAGAGGAAGCATAAGAAAGATATTAGTGACAACAAACGAGCAGTTAGAAGACTGAGAACAGCTTGTGAGCGAGCAAAGAGAACTTTGAGTTCTAGTGCACAGGCAAATTTGGAAATTGATTCATTGTATGAAGGTATTGATTTCTACACTTCAATTACAAGAGCAAGATTTGAGGAATTGAATGCTGATTTGTTTCGTTCGACTTTAGAGCCAGTAGAGAAGGCATTAAGAGATGCTAAGTTGGACAAAAATACAATCCATGATATTGTGTTAGTTGGCGGATCAACAAGAATACCGAAAATTCAAAAGCTCCTTCAAGATTTATTCAATGGAAAGGAATTGAACAAATCCATTAATCCCGATGAGGCAGTTGCGTACGGAGCAGCAGTACAAGCAGCAATTTTGTCTGGAGATAAATCGGAAGCTGTGCAAGATTTATTATTGTTAGACGTGGCACCATTGAGTTTGGGTATAGAAACTGCTGGTGGAGTAATGACGGCTTTGATTAAACGAAATACAACTATTCCAACAAAGCAAACGCAAATATTTACTACATATTCTGATAACCAGCCGGGAGTATTAATTCAAGTTTATGAAGGTGAACGTGCAATGACAAAGGACAATAATTTGCTGGGTAAATTTGAATTGGCTGGAATTCCTCCAGCTCCCAGAGGAGTTCCGCAAATTGAAGTTACTTTTGATATAGATGCTAATGGTATTCTAAATGTGTCTGCTGTTGAAAAGGGTACGGGAAAAGAGAATAAAATTACTATTACTAATGATAAAGGGCGATTATCAAAAGATGATATTGAGCGTATGGTTAACGAGGCTGAAAAATATAAAAAAGAAGACGAAGAACAAAAAGACAGAATAGCGGGAAAGAATTCATTGGAAAGTTATGCATACCAAATGAAATCAACGGTTGAAGATGAAAAATTAAAAGATAAAATTTCTGAATCGGATAGAAAGCTGATAATTGATAAATGTCAAGAAGCGATAAATTGGTTGGAAAAGAATCAACAAGCAACAAAGGAAGAGTTTGAATATCATTATAAAGAATTGGAGAAGTTATGCAATCCAATAATGACTAAAATGTATCAAGGAGCTGGTGGAGCTGGAGCAGGAGCATTCCCTGGTGGATTTCCAGGAGGCGCACCGGGTGCAGCTGGGGGACCAGGAGGGGCTGGAAAACAAGGTCCGACAGTAGAAGAAGTTGATTAAATGTTTAAAATAAAACTTTTTGTGTATATATGAAACGATTTTTATTTTTTAATAAAAGTATGATTTGTTATTGAAATGGCTGATTTTTTCACATCCAATTTTAATATGAAATGTTAATTTTGTTTTGGATTGATCATTTGATTTATAAATCAATATTAATATATTGATCGTACTAAAAAAATAAATTAACTAATATTTAAATTAAGTTACTTATATTCTGTGATTAATAATAAATTAGCAGTATTTAGCGTAATAGAATTAATGTTTTATATATATCTCAAATGCACGTGTCAGTTACAAATTTAGTGATTATGTGAATTTCCAGTGTTTTTCACGAGTGAATAAATTGTTTGACATGTTATTTATAAACATTGCAAGTAATTGCTCATGACAGAGCTGGACCGATTTAAATGATTTAACCTGATCACTTAACTTAATTATTTTTTACTTTGATGAATTTTGTGACTCAGTTTTCCGGTTAGTGAATGTAACTCTTGTCATTTGCGGAATTATGTATTATCGCGCGTGATTGTACATATTCATCAGTGACTTTGATCTAGATAAAGATTTAAAAAATAAAACTATTGAAATGGTAAGGTCCCTTTTATCCCCGGGGCTTCACTCCCGGAATATTTTATAAAATTATTGTTTGTAAATACATTATGCAGCAGCATCTCACATAAATGTCTTGGTCCTTTCGATAACGTTCATATTTAACTTCGTTAATAATAAATGCTCCAAATCTTTTCACTACTTTTCCTTCTCTGTTCATAGCAAACTTCAACATTTCCTAATTGAATTGCTTTAGTTCTTTTTCATATGACCTTTATTGACGCATTCTTCTGTTCTTCAACATGAAAGAGTTCTGAAGAGTTCTCACTTAGGAAACTTACTGTGCTTTAATAGCAAACCTATTTTATCATGTAAATAAAATAACACATTTTTTTAAAAAAAATTTTAAATATAATTTGCTATATATTTTAGCAGATCGGCTGTCACCCTCAAGTAACTTTTGTTGGACGTATGGGAATCTTTATTCGACTTTGTTACTTATCCTATTGGTGTGCCCTTCGTATTTGACTCCTAGGGATGCCTTCCCAATACGCCGCACGATTTAGAGTAACCATTGTGTACCCATGACCGAGATCATGTTAGTGCTGTACACAATAGTCTTAGGGCTACCACTGACGGAGATAGCCGTGGAATCCGTGGAAGATCACTTGTCGTTGAATTGGAATAGGAACTCATGTCTAGAGATAGAAAATGGATTCAGGAAATAGAGAGTTATTGAGAGAAAAAGAGGAAAAATTCGACGGAAATATTAGCAGAAGGACTTTATGAATGTTAATTAGTCAGGCGGTCCCCCAATTTACATTACCCCTAGTTATGGTTTACCATTATTTGGGTTTATATCATTGATTATTGGGTGAATAGGATCATGATTTATTCACACTACACTAGGGTCTTTGCGTGAAATTGCGTATTAATATCGACACGGTTATTCAGTAATTTGGACTCCTAAACATCATCATGAGTTATATTAATTCTATTACTGCGGTTAACTTTGACGGGATTAAAAGCCGTATAATTTGTTGTGTGGTCGTACTACGATTTTTCTGTCCAAATCGTCACCACAAATTTAACGTTGTCCGCATTAATGACTATTTCGGAATTTAGAATCAGTGTAATTGATTTTATATTCACCCTACTAGTATTCTAGTTTAATATTCCATTGAATTACAGTAATATCACCAGAATTTAATGATTATTTATTTTATTAAAGTTAATATAATTTACCAAAACGACATTACCATCGTCGGGAATTATTGTTTATGAAACTAGAGTATTAATACACCTAGATCGTCACTAAGACTTTAATAATTTCGGTAATCATAACAAAGGAGATTTAGTTTAATCAGAAGCAAAATTTACTATTTATCGTGAGAATTATACAGATTATTATAATTAATTAAAAACTGAGATACAATTAAAAAGAACATTTTTAAAACGTGCTTACTAATATAGGATTTCTCCGGGGGTTACGTGAATTAATTCCTAACGTCCTCAGATCTTGAAGGTTGAAATAAATCCGCAACGGTAGTAGTGCAGAATGTTGTTATTTTTAGAAATTGTCAATCGATATTTGCTAAAATTTGTGAACAGTAATTATACGTGTGGGCGCACTAGAATCATCGATCTTTAATAGTTACTCAACGTGAAGCAATAATCTAATTTATTGTTAAAATTATCGGATCGTGGACTAGATAGAAAATCGGAATATTTCTGCGACGACAGGGCGACCAAGAGAGCATCTCGTGAATCTAAAGGCTACAAGCAACTTACGTATGTAGTGGTCAACCTCGTCAGGGTGAAATTCGAGGTTAGTGAATGTAGTGGAGTTTTCTGTTTTAAACACTATGTTTACCCATTCTGATCATGTTGGTCTAACTATGCTGTGATGAGTGATCGTTTTCGTGAAATTCTATCTTAGGACTTGGAGTGTTCGCGGAAGAGGCGTATGTCCTGATTCATCGCATCACCCATCATACAAATTTCGTGAGGTTTATCGATAAAGGCAATCTCGATCTATTCGGACGACCGTTAAGAGTGCCGTTCAACCTTTTAAATCAGAGAGTTTTATGTGTGCATATTTTATGGGCTTGCGTCTCAGAACAAAATAAAAGCTTTTTGGTGCGTTTTTATTATTACTTTCCGATTTTATTTCATGAGCTAATTCGGCTGCTTAGTCTATCACACATATACTTATCCCTGCTACCCGGTCTAAATTCAACAATAGGTTCGAGATTTAAAAATGGTGTCTCAATCATTTCATGATTCTACCTAATATCCCCTTGAGTAAATGACGCCCTTCCCGTGATTTTAATTCTACTCGCTCGGGCCACTTTTCAGCAGTCGCTTCGAGTTATACAACGGCGCCCTGCGTGGAGGTCCTGTGCATATTGCCAGACCCTACTGCGGACTGCCGAGGTGTTCACGAGGCATGACCCGCTAGCTCAACTAGAGGTTTTCACCCACCAGCCGGCACGAGATCCGTCCCATGAACTGCTATTTACGTATGTATAGTACTTTAATGGACTCGAACATAAATATATAAACATAGAATGAATGTTAATTAATGAAATTATCAATGCAGAGACATTATGAACATATAATTGAAGAAAAAAATTTTACATTAACTTGAAATAAGCAAAACACATTAAAAATAATAAAGATCCTTACGCTTTAAGAATATTGTAGTGATAATTCAGTTTTTTCAAAATTGGCATAAGTTAAAAATAATGAATTTCGTCACTGTATATATACTATTTTTATGCGTGTGTGCGACCAATAGGCGATTTTTCGCCATTTTTAGGGCTTCTTAATTATTTTAATAATTTTAAACTATTTTTATTATTTTTTGTGTATTTTTCTTTATTTTTTGCTATACCATTTATATTATATTTGGATTTTATTTTTATTACTATTTTCTTATAATATTGTTTTTAGCCCTTTTTATTTGTTTTCTGGTCGCCACTTCTGCCTATGTTTTTTCTAAACCTTATTTTGCAAGGTTTTGGCAGTTTATTTTATTTTTTTATATGTCTCTCTCTGCAGCTGTAGGCTTTTTAGTGATTTTAGTTAATTATTTGTTTTTATTTTATTTTTGTTATATTTTTAATTTGTTTTATTTAATATGTTTTTCATCAATTTTTGGTATCTTCTTGCGGTGCGTGTTTATTTTCAGTGACTCATTCCATTATTTTTACTTTAGTCTTTAATTTTAATTTTTGTTTAAATTGTGGCTCTGAGCCCAACACTTTAATAAAAACGATTATACTTATGTTTTAAAATAATTACACAATTATTTATTAAATGAATAATATTAACACCGAGGCTTAAAAGCATCGATATGGATATTAGGCTACATCTAAATTTACATAATAATAATAATAATAATAATAATAATAATAATAATAATAATAATAATAATAATAATAATAATAATAATAATAATAATAATAATAATAATAATAATAATAATAATAATAATAATAATAATAATAATAATAATAATAAAAATAATAATAATAATAATAATAATAATAATAATAATAATAATAATAATAATAATAATAATAATAATAATAATAATAATAATAATAATAATAATAATAATAATAATAATAATAATAATAATAATAATAATAATAATAATAATAATAATAATAATAATAAAATAATAATAATAATAATAATAATAATAATAATAATAATAATAATAATAATAATAATAATAATAATAATAATAATAATAATAATAATAATAATAATAATAATAATAATAATAATAATAATAATAATAATAAATAATAATAATAATATAATAATAATAATAATAATAATAATAATAATAATAATAATAATAATAATAAATAATAATAATAATAATAATAATAATAATAATAATAATAATAATAATAAATAATAATAATAATAATAATAATAATAATAATAATAATAATAATAATAATAATAATAATAATAATAATAATAATAATAATAATAATAATAATAATAATAATAATAATAATAATAATAATAATAATAATAATAATAATAATAATAATAATAATAATAATAATAATAATAATAATAATAATAATAATAATAATAATAATAATAATAATAATAATAATAATAATAATAATAATAATAATAATAATAATAATAATAATAATAATAATAATAATAATAATAATAATATAATATGAGTAATATAATATGAATATAATAATAATATAATGTTGGACGTACAGGAGTTTTCTAAACTATGGTGTGATTCATTTCATTGATATGCCCTTCACTTTCAACTACTAGGGATGTTTACTTTATACGTCGCATGATTTTAATAACCATTGCGTACCCATGACCGAAATCATGTTGTTACTGTACGCAATAGCTGAATGCCATTCGAGAAGGTGAGCGTTTTTACTAACACTACTCCTTGAAGGACCTTCGTCTTCCCGGATCATTAGCTGCCGCTGGAAGGACTTACGCTTCTACCTATCAACCCATCTCAATCACTACCTTTTGCCCTGATCACGGTGAGAAAATCGTGTAGAATGGTTAGGTCCAACACGTGATTGCAAGTCCTTTCCGACACCCATTTGTCATCTATACCTTACCTCTCATGAACTGAAATTAAGTGGTGTAATGCCTAACAAAAGGAAAAATAAAATAAGACAACAGGAATATTATGAATAAACTATATTGGCCGTAATATACATTTACGTCATTACACGGCAAAATAAACCATGAACATCAAGATCACAAGCGTCTATATACACATCCCTGACCGTATGAGAGAGTTCCATTTTTCATTTTAGTCTTCCTCGGCGTCAATGTCCGTAGGCAGAGGTCTCCTTTTTACCGGCCGATACGGCGGGGGATTTGCTTGAAGGTTGCCCCCAGCACTCGTGGAGGGTCCCGCGATTTCACGTTGGGAGCCATCATTCGACACTTCGCCCGTGAGAATGGCTATGTCGTCAGTATCTAACCCCAGCCGATCGAGAGCTTGTACGACTCGGAGCGATCCAAGATCCTTGTCCACTAGATCGATGTGGATGGACCTGGGAGGGGAAGAGAAAATAAGCCGAGGAGCGTAGCAAATATCCGGATCGAGCCCCGGGATCTCGAATTCCCGATAAGGGGGCGGCAAGTCATCGATCCGATATGAGTCTTCGGCAGGCTCTGCTTCTCGAAAGAGCTCCTCTTCTCGGCGACGTCGATCCCTGCGTCGCCTATTCCGATTTGGTCGGTGGCGAGCCGTAGTGGCGGCAGCGTTCGCCGTGATTTCTGCTGGTGGAAGATTTAGAGTGGATGGAGGGATGATAACTGATGGAGGGATGTGAACTGATGAAGTTGGGAGATCTTCGGTGTTGGGGAGATGATGGGCCGGAATGATGTTTAGTTGACTGGCCCGGACACTCCCTGGGACGTGAGTCCGAAGCTCTACGTCCGTGAATGCTTGTCGGAGTGCCGTTGATTGTTCACGTATCAGCAGTCGTTGGCTGCGTGACTCGGCGATTAATTCGTCACGCGCCTGGGTGAGCCGGAAAATCTTCTGCCTCAGCTCTCTTACGGTTTCTGGTGGGGCCCAGGTGCCTTTCATTCTCTCATATTTAACCCTGAGCTCATCGTGCTGCTGTTTCAGGTCTTCATATTTGTGCCGGACGGCCACTATGGATGGGGGAAGTCGGGGAATCCTTGGCAGACTGTTCAACTCGGAATTGTTATTGCTGTTCATGCTAAAAGAGAAAGAAAAGGAAATTAAAATTGGAGGTTATCGAGAGGTGGGGTAGGTAGATAGGGAGGTTTGGGAAGGGATTTTTAACATTTATTAAGCGAGTTGACTCCTACTTTTATTATTTCCTCGCCCGGTAACCATATTCAACGCGGGTCCACCTCAATATTACTACATCGTTATTCCTTAATTGGATTTATGAGATTAATTAGGAACTATCTCGACTGGTTGCGATTCATATCCACACGATTTGATTTGCAGTGTACATTGGCTTAACGTACCTTAACGATCCTAAAAATTATAATAACCCGATTGAACCCTAACCTCCATTATCTAATGAAAAGGAAATCCGATATTCAAAACATTTTTTGGTACATATTTTTGGTTAATGATGTTGTAATACTAACGGTACTTGAAATTTACAAAAAATATCGTATATATTTTAATTAAAAGTCCTACAGTAAGATAATTAAATTTTTATATAGTAATTATTTAGATTAATAATTTATAATGTTAAAATTAGTTAAAGATAACTAAAGTTCCGTGTAATCTGAGTTTTAGTTACTTATTTTATCATAGACAAATTGAATTATTATATTTCGAGTATTTGGAATTATGAATTTACGATGTTAAATGTATTTAAGAATAATTACGACGTCGGGTAATTCGTATTTTAATTAATAAATTTCTAGCAGCCAAATTGATTTAGTACATACTAACTAATTAGAATTAATAGTTTCATAAAACTAAATTTATTTAAGAAAGTAAATTTATAATAAGTAAATTGAACCATTTTATATTAATTATTTGATATTAACCATTTTACAATACTAAAAATATTTAGAAGCAAAAATAAATCGTTATTTAGTAAGGATTTTGATTAAAAAATATTTCTTGGCGAACCTAGCGTGTTTAGGAGTGGAGGCAAACAGCAAACTATCGATCGGATTTGTAGGTAAGTGTAAACATGATACTAATTGATAAGTTAAATTATAGGTACTTTAAGGGTAATTAACTAGCAATAAACAGAGGAGGTTTTACTTTGAATAAGTTAACGATACCTTCGGTGGCTTCCGATGAATGGCAGACTCAAAATTCCAATGAAAACCAAGTGCAGATTCTAATGACAAGAAAAATTATCGATCTGTATAATGTGCCGGCTTAGCAGAATTAGCTTTTTAGACTTCATGCATGAGTAGGTATAATTCTATTGGTTGATATTTAAATCTTATATTATAGGATTTAGTCAACCGTGATGAATGTGGAACCCTAAATCGTCAAAATCTATCTGATTTTTCTCTATGGGTGGATTACTAGAAGATCATCGTCCTCCTCTCCTAATTACTCGGATTTACGCGTAATTCTTGGCTCAGATATCGGACGACCTTTGTGAACGATTTCCGACCCATATTTTTATTCAATCTGGATCAATTGTCTTAAAATATGTGTTATTGTGGAATTTTTCTCGTTTGAGTCACATCAGACCAAAATGAAGCGTTGTTGCTGCACTCCCGTACTGCGGAATTACTTTCAAATGGTGAGGAAAGTTTGCATTTATTCCTTTTCATTTTATTACCAAATAAATTACGATATCTCTTTTTCTACATTATTTTAATTTTTATGTAAGTTTTGCTATCGTTGTCCAAAACCTATCCCTGCTACCCGCTTTCCATTCGTTAATTTGTCCGAAATATAAAAATTTCCTTTGATCAACCTGTGATCTTGCTTAATCTCCTTCTAGCTGTATGGTCGCTCTTCGCTTGATTTTAATTCGACTCGCTCCGGCCACTTTTCAGCAGCCACCTCGAGTATACAACGGCGCCCTGCGTAGCGGTCCTGTGCATAACGCCAGACCCGACTGCGGACTGCCGAGGGGTTCACGAGGCATGACCCACGAGCTCAACTAAGGGTTTTCACCCACTAGCCGGCACGAGATCCGTCCCATGAACCGTCTATTACGATACTATACATATATAATTTAAGGGGTTCGGACTATAGATATATATAAATATTATTAAAAAATAATGAAATGAAACGTTACACATAGTTTTAATTTAGGAAAATTTACATCAACATAGAAAAATATACATAAAATGACAAAAATAAATTCCTTACGTTCCAAAATTTCGTTTTGTAGTTTGAAATCAATAGCTCAGTTAAGAGCATAAGATTAAAAATAATGAAATTCATCACTGTATTTATACTATTTTCATGCGTGTGTGCGACCAATAGGCGATTTTTCGCCTTTTTTAGGGCTTTTTAATTATTTTATTACTTTCAAATTATTTTTATTATTTTTTGTATATTTTTCTTTATTTTTTGGTATATAATTTATTTTATGTTTGAATTTTATTTTTATTACTATTTTCTTGTAATATTATTTTTAGCCCTTTTTATTTGTTTTCTGGCCGCCACTTCTGCCTATGTTTTTTCTAAACCTTATTTTGCAAGGTTTTGGCAGTTTATTTTATTTCTTTGTATGTTTCTTTTTGCATCTGTAGGCATTTTTCCAAATTTTAATTAATTATTTGTTTTATTTAATTTCTGTTATATTTTTATTTTGTTTTTAATTACTATGTTGTTTATTGATTTTTGGTATCTTTGTGCGGTGCATGTTTATGTACAGTGATTCGTTCCATTACTTCCACTCTTTGTCTTTAATTTTAATTTTAATTTTTTGTTTAAATTGTGGCTCTGAGCCCAACAATAATATGAATATAATAATTTATTATGATTATCTTTTTAATGAATTTTAGATATGAAAGGATAAGTGAAAAGAGCAGATTGTGGAAGTTGAAGTCAATTTTGGATGACATGAAGATATTGTGAAGCAATAGTAGATTAATTCATACGGAGTTATTGCGGATGGAGACAAGATACACAATTATTTTATCGGACAAAAGTTGGATAGCAAAGTTGATCATTCGAGATATTCATTAATCTGTTAACCATTACGCGGAGTTCCAGCATGTATTAAGTGCTTTAAATGAAAAGTGTGGGATTAGTGGTGTTTGTGACCTTGACCCCTTACATACAATATCTCGCGCCCGCCAATGGTTACCCGTTGCTAGGCAACGTGGGAACTGCAACCATTGGTTATGAGACCGCTAAAGGTGCGTTCTGATTTCGGAACTGCTAAGGCCCGGCCTCATATCAGGTTCAGTGGGCTGCCGTTAGAAGGCTTCTGCCCGTCTTATTATTCTCGGTCCCTCAAGTGCTTTCTCATCGAATTGGTTACTCAGATAATCCTATACACTCGTTATCGTAAAGAGAAAAATATCAAAAACTCAAAATCTTTATTAAATCAATACCACACAAAATTTTGGTTAAAACATAGAGTATTAATTTATTTATTCCCACCTTGAGTATGCCGCCTGTAGTCTCTCAGTCCTACCTGGTCTTGTATTAGGTTGAAAGCGTTTATTGGAGTTATTTGGTGGATTCTGGTCGCGGTAGGCTAACTGTGCTGGAGCGAAAACCAGGGGATATGTTACTGCGCTACCCTCTTGGCACGCTGATAGTGCCACCTCTAAGCCCGAATTTGGGTTCGTTGGGCTTGGTTGAGTATCTTCTCGTCATTCAACCCCTGTTGGGCCGCGATGAGACGCTGGTAAACCTCCTTCATTTTCGTCGGCTCCACATAGGTAGCTTTGAGATGTTGGATTTCCCGACTTAATTGTAGAAGTTGGCGATGCAGGTTCGTGTTTTCCCGTCGTATGTCTCTCAGTTCCCGACTGAAAATTCTTGTCGATTCCATCTCTAAACCGAAAAATATCTAGTTAGTTACGTCGATAAAACAGCACCAGTATTATCTGTAGTCCGACTAGTTAATTAATTTCAATCGCCAAATAACTTAGGTATTTTGAATCAATGATCTTAGGTTCAGCAAATATTTACATCGTGTCATAAGGTTGTCTTGTCCTTTGTGTCAATTGGTCATAATTAAAACTCGCTACAGACTCCTCCGAATTTCTACAGTGCACTTTATTTTACTATCTAAGAATTATAGAATAAGACTGTGTTTCTCAAAAGAAAACAAAACAGGCTAATTATCGCGTTTCCTTATCATAATAACTCTATTTCATGAAAACGAAACAAATTAAAACAACAAAAAACAAATTTAAACTCTTAAAACTTTTATTATACATTTGGCGATTACAACTTCGGTCGTGCTTCTGGGTTCATCGTCGACCCTCGGGCAGATTGTTTCGACGAAGAAGATCCATAGGTTTCCACTGAGGATGTCGTCTTGCATATGCGTTATCTCCCAACTGCCGCGGTCCGAGCCGGTTCTGAAGTGCTGTCTGTATTAGTCGATCAGGTAGGATCAGCTTGGTTGGGGCGTCCATATTTATCAGTCTGGGATCGTCCAGCTCATATGAAACTCCGTAATCGGAAGCGAATCTGTCTGTACTAGGGATCAGGCCACTGGCGATATCAGCGTTCACGCGGGTTAAGCACCGCATAGCCATGTTTGCTCTCCAATGATACTTCTTCTCGAGGCTTTCTTGCCACAGTAAGTTGAACTCGGCTCGTTGCCGAGCCTCTCATGCCGGGTTCCTACCCGGTTCCCTCTTGATAGCTACACCGGGTAGCTCTACGTCATCACCAAGATCGTCCGGTCGCCGGGGCCAACTGGTTTCGCCATACGTGGACAGAAAGTAGCCATGGTCCATAAGGCTTGCCGGTATTTTGCAGCCGAGTGAGCCGGTACTTGTAGAGTAATCCGCGTGTCGTCAATTCATCCACTGACGGATCTCAGCGATCTAAATAATCATTTTATTAATATTATAGTGCGAGTGATATATTATTGGTTAGTTTGAAAATCATATGTAGTCATCAATGTAATTACTATCATCGTCAGTCATTTGGCGTGAAAAATCATAACTAAATAGAGAAAAATTTATCATTGTAGACGGAAGTTATTTACCTCGTTTCTGTTCGACGAAGTTCCTTTCTAGCCCTGCTTTGTTAGGCGGTTGGCGATCCTGGAACCGATCTCCGAACTGCTCCTTCCTTCCACGCCTACCATCTGTTGGGGTATCACGGAAAGGCACAGTAAAATTGATAAAACACCAAAAGGATAAAAGTGCAATATTAATTAAAAAAATTTATAAAAATTCGAAAGTAATATTGATCGGGGGAAATTGGTATAGTTGAACGCCAAATTGAAAGACGAGTCCACAAATAATAATAAAAATTTAGTGAGGGGTCCCTAGAAAATAATATAAGATAAAAAAAGGAAATTATTTAAGAAAAATTAATTACTAATGGGAAGCACGAGTCAATGGGAAGCCCGAGGCAATTGGAAACCCGAGAGATGTGGAAAATCCGAGAGATGAGGAAAACCCGGCGTGTAGACGGAATAATATAGCAGGGTAAATTGACCTAAGCAACATTAAATGGGCGTCACTGAGTTACGGAGAGGTAATTATTTCGTAATTAGTAATTTAGTAATGGACCAAACGTTGTTGACAAATGTCGGTCTGGAAAGTAATTATGGTTAATAATTTAATAATGTAGAAAATGTTGTTGACAAGCGTCGGAAAACAGTCTGAGAAGGAGTATAAAAGAAAAAGGGAAAAACACGAAAGGACAGTCATTATTAACTAGGCACGAAAGAGCAGACATTATTAACTAGAGTGGATCGACGTGAACGAGCAGTAACTAGGTTAGTAGAGGAATCTAAATCCAAGTAAAGTCAAAGTTATCTATCAGAAAGGGTGGTTCTCCTTTGGACAACCTACCTTAAGATAATCAGAGTCATACGGTGGTTAAAAGGTGCAAATTAATTAGTGAAATTGTGATTACAAACATTGAAATAAAACGGATTGAGTTGTAACTGTGATAAAGTGCAAATAAAATTAATCTGTGTTGGGTTTGCTTATTTGATTCGAAAAGGACACGAGGAGTCAGAGGGAACCGACTTTCAATAATAATAATCCAACATTTTGGTGAGCCCGACGTGATCTAAAGTCGGCTGAGAATAGTGCTGAAAATAATTGAATTGTTTAAAAAGAGGAAAACTGAAAAAAAAGAGAAGAGTGTCAGAGCAAAAATAAACTGAAAAGAGAATAAATTATTGAATTAAAAGAAAACTTTCAAATTATTGAGAAACTTCGTGATTAATTACGGCAGAATTTATAAAGAAAATTATTATAGAATAAATTCCAAAATTAAAACAAAAGGTAACATTAATAATTGTAACATTTTAAAATTCAGACGAGAAAAAGTTGTACAAAAAAGATTTTATAATTTGAGAAACCAGAAGCAATCTGAAATAATGGCGAGCAATTCCAGTAATAATGATCAAACCCCGGTGTCTACTATGACAACCCCTGTATCTAATGTCCAAGCAAATATGTCTACTACTCTTAGTAATGATTATGCAAGTTGTCAGAAACTACCAGTTCAACAATATGCAGGAGATCCTGTCGAATTTGTTGATTTTATGGCTGATTACTATATGTATGCCACTGCTTACGGATGGAACCAATCGATTATGGTGCAACGGTTACCATTATATTTAAAAGGAGCAGCGAGAGAGGCTTGGCAACAAATTGATAAAAGACTCATTGCCAATGATTGGACCAAGTTGAAAGATGCCTTAGCAGCTAAATTAATTGGTGGCGATATCAAACGAATAATGCGCCAAAAGTTTTACAATCGAGTGCAGAGGCCAGACGAGTCGGTAAGTGAATTTGCTTATCATTTGACAACCCTAGCAGAGAAAGCTTTTGAGATTAAACCCGAACAAGTTGATGTGGCGAAACAAGTGAAGGAATTGTTGCAAGACCAATTTTTGACAGGAGTTAGAAAAGAAATTAAAAAAGCCCTATGTTATGTAGATTTCAACAATTTTGATGAGCTAATTAAAAAGGCTATGAAGATTGAATTGAATTTGAAAACTACTCAACCAAAAGCAGAATCTTTTACAACTATTGATGAATCTAGAGAAAGATCAATATCGCCAATCAAAAATAATTTATTCCAGAAATCCACCAGTCCATCACCAAAATTTAGAGTAAAGTTTGAGCCAAGGAAATCTACAAATAGTCCAAACGAGGAGAGAGAAAGACCAGTTCAGTGTAGTCATTGTCAGAAATTAGGACATAATATAAATCAATGCTGGTTTAAAAACAATACCCGAAGAAGTCCAAGTCCTGTCCAGTGTGATCATTGCCAGAGAAAGGGACATAGTAATAGTCAATGTTGGTTTAAAAATGAAGAGCAACGAAGTCCAAAGAGGATGTGTCCAGATTGGTTGAAAAGCAATGGTGGGAAAAGTTTTAATAAATGAGCAATAATAGTCAGCAAATTAATGATAATATACAGTGATATAATTGTGGAAAGAAAGGACATGTATCACGAAATTGTTTCGCAAGATCAAGATCTCCATCAACGTCACCGCCACCTCAAAGAGATAGAATTAATTTACAAGGCCGAATTCAATGTCATTCATGTAGAGGTTATGGACATATGGCGAGGTCATATCCCAGGAATAATGAGAGATTTCAAAAGCCAATCTTAAGGAAAGTTAGATTCCAAAGTAATAAATCACAAGCAGACAACGTTGCTTTTGTGCAGCCAGATAATTTTAATAATAGAATTGAAGACGAAGTGAAACAAATGAGTCGATGTTTGGATCGTTTAATATGCAAGTTTGAATCTGATTAAGAGAAGGATAACCACATGATGTATGAGTCGCAATCAGAAGCATCAAACACAGAGTTTAAAGAAATGATGATTAAAGGTGATCTACAAAGCGAAAAGGCAATAATGATTATGTCGAGGATTAATAAATTAATAGAATCGAGAGCAGCGGAAACGTCGAAAATAATGACATCATTACTGGAATTGAGTCAGATGTCACTGAGTGTACAAAGATTGAAAAGTGTAATTGAACTATGTGCTGATTATTATGAGGTGAATTAAAAAGATAGAGATGAAATAAAAAATATGATGAAAATATTTGGGAAAGCGTTCAGAGAAAATAAATGGTTAGATTTTATTTTTATTGATGTTGTAGATGAAAGTAGAAATAGTGTGATCTGTATTCGTTGTGAAATTAGAGATTATGTTAAAGATTTAAAAGAGAGATTAAAAGATAATAATGGAAGACAGATAATAAAGGTGAAATTTAAGAATAGGTATTTAGAAAAAGATGATTTTTAATAGATTGTGGTTTTATACCTGGAAATAAAAATAAATTGATTAGGGAAGAAGTAGCGGAAAAAAGTGATTCACAAGAAATAATAAGAGACTTACAAGATGCTTTAAGTGATTGGGATGGAGTTAAAATTACGGAGAAATTAAAATTAATTGATGAAATAGAAATAGAGGAAAAGGCTAAACTAGAAATAGTAAACATAATACGACCATATTTATATGATAAATCGAGGTATGGAGAAAAATTAAAATGTTTGATGCGAAGATTTGGTAGAGAATTAAGAGAAACTGGAATGGAATTAAAACCATTTATTATAGCAATAGATTATGAAGATTGGGGAAAAACAGAGTATATAGAGGAACATTGGTGTACAAAGGTTCAGAAGTTACGAAAAAGAGCTGCAAACCAAATAGGAAAAGATGGAATTATTGTATTGATGTTCAAAGATGAAGAGTTAGATGATGATGAATATTTATATGATTGTGGATTTAAGCCACAGGAATTAGATGAAAACGGATACCTAGATGCCGATGGAAGGGCAGGATATTTAGTAAATTGTGTAGTAGCAATAAAGGAACAGAAAGTAGATTCAGTGAATAATTCGGAGAATTCAAATACAGATATAGAGGACTATAACGTAAACGGAATAGAACGAGAAAAAGTAGATGAAATTTTCAGTGATAAGGAAGAAAATGAATCGAATAATAAAATTCAGGTAGAACATTTGGAAAAACAAGAAATATCTGAGGTACCAAAAGGTGAAATAAATAGTGAAATAATTGTTAGGAAACCTAGAACTTTATACGAGATAAAGCAGAGTTTAGTGAGAATTGAACAGAAGTTGATGAAACAAAAATAATATTAATTGGGTTCATTAAAGCAGTATATCCGATGTTTGAAATACAAATGGATGTAGAGTATGAGTTAGGAAATATGGTAACTGAAATGAAAACAGACTTCCAAATGTTGTGCAAAGATTTGGAGAAAACGATAAGTTTTGTGATAAGAAATTAATTGAAAATTTGACTAAAAATGGAATTGACAAAGAAGTAATGCTAACAAGTTTAACTTATATGGTTTTAGAAATTGGAGCCCATGCGATAGCAGAAACGGATAATTTGGAAAATTTGATAGATGTAGCGGCACGAATCTCAAATGAATATTTTATGGAGTATGTTAAAAAGAATGGAGGTTGGAAGAAGTTGAATAATGACCTTACAGTAAATAAAAGTGATGACAAAAAATTATCATACAAACCGTTAAATGGAAAAGATAGCCCAGGGGTAAGAAAAAAGATGATATTTCCATGGGCAATAGTTATGCTCTTTATTTTATGTACAATAACAACACAAGCTACAGGTATGACAGCTTACGATTGTTCCCAAACAGAAATGGGAAACATTTATTCGGTTATGGACATGGCAGAATGTCCGGATGCATAACCAAAGAAATTGAAGGTAGAAAATGATGTAAAATATTATGTGTATCAGGAATCTGATTTACGGCGAGCCAAAATTAGAGAATGTATTGTGAAGCGAACTACTTTTGTATTTTTCTGTGGTAAATGGAGCCACACATCATTGATAAAAATGCACGCTATTCCACGACCAGTAGAGGTAAAGCCAGAAAACTGCTTAGGCGCGTTTCAAACAGAGGAGTTAAAAATTAATCCGGAAATTAAATTAAAAGCAAAAGTAAATCCCAGAATAAGAGAGACAGTTGTTGTAAAGGGTGTAATACTACAAGATAGAACGTGCGAAGGAGAACCATATAAAGTAAATGGGAAAATTATTAAACAATCAGTGGTGATTGAAGAATATTTGACAGAATTGAGAGAATTTGAAGGAGTTTTTGATGATGAGACAGGAAAACTTCAAACGCATCCGTTTTGTAATATGAGACAAAGTAATTGCCAAACCGGAGAATCCATTCTAGTATTTGATGTTAAAACTGATGTATGTAATTTAGCACATTTGAAAACTATGACTTTCAAAGAGTTAAGTGGAGAACAATTTAGAGAAAGCCCTGATAATTTCAATATAAATTATAAATCGAATGGCACAATTAGGTCAACTCCAGTATGGACGAGGAAAACCACCCCAGTAATAATGTCGACATTACCAACAGATAGTATGCGTTTTATAAAAAAGGAGGCTACCAATAAACGTGGGCAAATGATTTATGCAACAAATTACAGATGTGTTTACGTATCAAAGATGATGGTGCATGAGGCGAAAACTAAAATATACACAAATGATATTAAACTCACTCACTATTTTAACAATAAAATTGATTATTTGTACCATTTTAGTCAAAACATAATGGAGAATATATATCGGGAAATGATTCTAAACGATTGTAAGTTGAATAAAGAAATACTTAGAAACAGAATGGCAATGGCCATTACAAATCAAAACTTAGTAGCACCTATGCTAATATCAGAAAATGGTGTATTTTCCAGAATCTTCGAAAAGGCCCTTTATAGCTACAAATGCAAAGCAGTTACAGTAAAAATTATGAAATACGAAAAATGTACAAATGAATTGCCGGTGGGTATAAACGGAAAAATGCGATTTATGGAACCCATAACAAGAATATTACTGGAAGAGCATACTAAGCCAAAAATTCTTCAATGCAATAGATTACTCGCTCCGTTGTATCGCTTAGCACAGGATTCATGGATAGCATTACCAGATTACCGAGGAGTGAGAACTCCGGATAAATTAGAATTAAAAAATCTAGAATACCTAGTAAATTTTACATCCTTAAATAAGATGGCACAAATGGGTTTCTATGCAAGCAAGGATATCGAAGAAGCTCAAAGAAATTTGTTATTTCCGTCAAATAAGGAACGTGTAATCTCAGAAATGATTGATACAATTTTGCCTAACGGGGAAGGTAAAGTCAATTATAAATACCTTCTAACACCAGATCACTTTAGAAAGGCAACATACAAAACGATGAAAAAGATCCGGGGGAAATTCATGTTTTTAGGACAAGCATGCGCAGGATTAATTGGGTTCTATGTTGTAATTATAACAATAAAGGTAATAATGTCGCAAATATTATCGGCTCATAGAATATATGTAATATCCGGATGGTCATGGAAAATGATTATTGGTTGTTTTCCGCTGTTAGCGAGGTTTTTCATTACTCATCATCAATATAGAGAAATGGCAAGTGTGAGAGCACAACTGAAAACTGATCAAAGAAGTGAAGTATCTCTATGTGCAGCAAGTGATCACAATAACGATAATAATGATGACATCGATAATAGTAAAAAGGAGCAAAAATATTTTCAAAAAGGAATTATGAAGAGTGAGAAAAAGCCAGAGCTATAATTTTTATTAGAACCTATGACAAAACTTAGCGGAATTGAAACACTTTCAAAGTGGTATACACCAACGTTTCTGCCAACGGCACCAAAGTATCCAACTGAAAAATGGAAAGAAATGAAATCAGTAGAACATATTCAATTTGAATTAGATAAAATTGAACCCTCGAGCTCTGAAATTGAACGGAAAAACATGCTCGGATTACCATGCAGTTATGCAATGATGACGTTAGGAAATAAAGGCAAACAGCCTCGAATAAACATTCTATTCAATGGAAGAAAAGTGGACTCCTTATTAGATTCAGGTTCCAGTAACACTATAGTATCAGATGATTTGTTGACAATAAAAGAGAGATCAAAGATGAAACCAACAAGGAAAGTAATAAGGTCAATGTCGCACAATGTTTTAAATATAATTGGGAAATTAAAAGCTGAATTAATCATTGGTAATCACGAATTAGTGCATTATGTATCAGTAATGAGAAATAGTCCTGTCAGATGTTTAATTGGTATGGATGTGATGGAACAACTACAAGGAATTTCTCTTAATCTAAAAACTGGGAGATTAATGAAAGGACAAACAGACGAAAAAGGACATAAGGTGAGAGAGGTATTTTAAATCAAACGCCAGAAGTGCCAGTTGCAGAGAACACCAAGTATCAATTGAGATCTAAAGACAAAAACGTGGAAAGACACACCGCGCTCAAACAAAAAATAGCGAAAAATCCCTCACCATTGGGATATATCAACAAAACTTTGTTCGTTGCAACACTTATGATAATCAATGTGTTAGGGTCAAATGCGACTCCATTGTTTCCAAATTATGCTATTAAAAGGATCCCGTTGATATTTATGCCACATGTACCCAGATGGTATGGATCTATCGTTGCGCACCGACCGAAGAAATAAAAGTAAGTAATTTACTGAATTATTTTGAACCACCAGTGAAGTTGAATTTTAATAAAAATACTTATGTAAATCGTCAACTAACAATAAATTATGAATACCCATGGTTAATAACACAATTGCAACCCCAAATAAATGGTGCTAAAATAATAAATCTGATTAATATTGATTAATATCTGATTAATATCTGATAGTGTGTTTGATTTTATTAACTTGTGGTATGTGCTGGCTATGGGCCGGAAAATTTCGACAAAAAATAAAATGAAACCTCGTTTGTTTAAAGCATATAATTGACGATTATGACATAACCAATACATTAGCATTCACATAAATCATATTTGCAGAGGACACGCTCAAGTAGGGACTTACTTGTAGTTTACTTGAGGGACGTATCGTGTAAGTCGATATTCCAAAATTTCGTCGAAAGTTTTCGCTGAATAGTTGTCAATGCAAAGAAATTTTCCAAATGAAAAGCGGTTTATAACTTTTCGTCAGAAAAATAGTTTTCATGAGGAAAAAGTGATTATTCTGTAAAAATGAATCGGTATATATACCTATTTTGTGACCCTAACCTTGCGTATTCTTTATGATGCATTCAACAAAAATTTGACCTTGATTTTACTTGTGATATCTAATTCTAATTTTGTTATTTTCTTACATTAAATAGATAATTTATTTTTAGTATTTTTTAATTGAATATTTCTAAACAGAAATATTTTATTTTTAACCAGTTTTATTCGTTAAATTGTGGATTTTATAAATTTATCTATTTTCGGTCAATTTTTTATGTTCTCGTGTTGTTTCAATGTTAATTTCGTGATGTTCTTGGTGTTTTTTATATAATTTTATTTACTTTTATGTTTTTTGATTTTATATTTAATTATATTTCTCTCATATTTTAGGGTGTTTTACTTGGTGTTAATAGGTCTGATTTCAAATTTGCATTGCTGTATTTGCGTGTCATTTCCGATTCATTTAAAAAAACTCAATCTTGGCCCAATATTAAACAGATTTTGAAATTTTTGTTAATAAACAATTTTGTAAGTAGTTCAAATGTTTGTTCAAATATATGTTCGTTGTATGTTAATGTTTCATTAATTTATGCTAGACGGTGTGGATATTTTTATATCCACTGGCAGATCCCCCTAAAATTTATATTATATAATGAAGATAGATCATGGAAGCGGTTGACTGCATGCTTGATCCTTTAGTTAATTTTGAGAATTAGAATGCAATAGTAGTAGGAGACTTCCATCCCTCAAAGTCTTCTGGGACAGGCCAGGCCTTGTTTGCACTGATCTCAAAGACAGGAATTTGTTGCCTTAGCTGAGTCGCCCTATGGTAACGTCGGCCGGACCAGTTAGAGAGGGACATGAGGGAAGATCGCCACAGTTAGGGGTATAACACTATAAAGTGTTTAAGTAGGAAATAAAAACTTCTTTTTCATTAAAACCTGACAAATTATGTGAAAACCACAGAGGTACGACTAAGGATGGAGATTTAGGTCAACGAAAGTCTAAAGAAGCGTTAGATCGCGTATATTGTTTAATGGTTATCACAGTGAAAATAAAAGTAAAATGATACATTTTTGCATAGATCTGGAAAATGATAAAATTGAGATGTGCGAGCGGCGGTAACTGTGGTGACCATAGAAATACATATATGATTTGTCGGATTAAAATAAGTACATTATGAACCATGCATTTTTATTTGCCATTGACATATAGATGTTACCAATAAATCAAAGGGTTCAGTTTAGAAACTAGATCACGCTGACTAAGATCTCCGAAACAAAACAAATTATGCATTCATTACAATTTCTCGTAGGCTAGTGTTTGTATGATATCGCCAGTAACTATGAATTTCATGAATATTTAGTCACACGTTAAGAAAACTCCTTGAAAATAATTATTATGTCCAGTTTACACTGGAGAGGTTTGAAATAAAATAATTGAAGTTCCCTGGGAGTTAAGGGACTCTTAATTGAATTTAGATTACAGGCTAAAACAAAGGGTAAACTAGAATGAAAGTGCAGTTGGAAACAGCGATTAAATAAATAAAATAGGAAATTTTCCATAAAATAAAGGGTAACGATGACAAATTGAAATAGGAATTGTAGAAATAGACGAGTATGAACAAGGATATAGAAAGAAAAAGACATAAGGCCTTCCATCGGAAATCAGGGACCAGTAAGTGAAAATATCACCAGTAGTTCTAGGAATGGAGCTCATCTGCTCATGAATTTTCAACTGCTATATACAATACCAACATTGGGTTGCTCATGGGTATATAGTGGTAAGATTCAAGTTATGGGCGTCTGGGTGAGACAGTATAGACCCTAGGATAAGAAAGAATCTTGAGCAAGAAGGATAAGTTTAAACAAATTTGAGACTGATTCAAACAAATTAATTTCCACCCAGTATACTAGCATAATTATGGGTTTTTCTTTGTTAATACAACCGTAATTTAAACTTTTTTCATTATTTCGCCTTGATGGATTTCCGATTCAAGATGGTGATCATTATGCAATATAATAAATTATTAAATTTATTTTATTTTAAATAAATATTTTGTATTTTCCTTGCATTTTACATTTTATTTTAATGTGAATTATTTATTCTTCTAGTTCCTTGTGTTGTGTTACTTTGTTTTAATTGGTGTAAGATGATGACTTTTAAATGATCTTGGTGCGAATCTTAGGCTATGTATTTTGGCGTCTTTAAAAATTAACTGATTAGGATGAATTGATTAACTGATTAATAAAAAATGACAGTTCTAGCTCAACAATACTTCATCAAATCTGAGAGATAAGGGTGATTTCTGCTAAAAATCTTGAAATATGCATTAATAGATAATGGATAAAGAGGAGCAATTGAGATAAGAACCGTGAACATAGTTAATCATGGGCAATAAATGGATTAGAGATCTCGACTAATAATCATGATAATAACTATCATGATGATTATAATAGTAATGATAAAAAATAATTATAATAATAATATTAAAAATAATAATAATACTGGAAGGCGCCTTATAAATTAAATTAATTAATCTTTAAATAAATTATTAATTAAATAATTTTGAATAAATTTTAATGTTAGATAATGACAGTAAAATAAATATGGTGGAAGTAAATAAATATTATAAATAAATGTAAATAAATTTCGTTTGAATATCCACGTAGAATAATCCACAATCTTCGAATACAATTATTGTAAAGGAAGAGTTTGAACTGTTCAATGTGATACAGTCAACCATCCTATAACGCGGTTTCTATATAACGCGGAGCTGAAATTTCGACAGCCCTCCTATAACGTGGTACTCTTACTGCGCGGTTTCCGTTCAACAGCATCCCATAAGTTCGTTTCGCGCAGCCTATGAATGACTCTAATAACTAGTTATTGTACGAGGTTTTAATATAAGTTTTATTTTTGACGCAAAAGCTCAGCCGAGATACATAAAGAATATGTTTATATAAACATTCTAGCTTATCTCATAGCCGTCTACAACATCGGTTTCACTCATCTCAGAGTTCTTTCACAGTACATATGTTTTGTTCGTGACCAAGTCTTTCTAAAAATATTTCTACACCGTCCGTTCGTTCAGCTTTTTGCTGCTTAATTTGTGGCATATAATTGGACAACTTTACACAAAACTGTAAGTAATTTTTTTAATTTGTTCGAATATAATAATAAAGTAAATAATTTTACTAAAGTAATTAATTGCCCTAGATTTGCATCATGTCAAACACAAAACAAACAAAGAAAGGATTAAAAAGAAAGTTAATATCGCTTGAAGATAAAATCCAAATTTTCAATCGCTTAGAAGGCGGGGAAAAAACATCGTCTATTGCAAAATCAACAAATTTGAATGAATCTACAATTCGAACCTTAAAGAAAAATAGAGATAATATAAGAAAAGCTGTGGCAGATGACTGTCCGTTAGGTTTGAAACGTGTTACTTGCACATGAAATTCTAATATGGTTAAAACGGAAGGGGCGTTAATGATCTGGTTGGAAAACTGTATAACCTAAAAGATTTCTATCAGTGGAAATCTTATCAAGCAGAAAACACTTAAAATCTACGAACATTTAAGGAATATTGGGCATTCTTATGCAGGGGTAGAAAATCATTCGTTTGTCGCGAGTAAAGGATGGTTTGATAAACTAAAAAAGGTACACATTGTTCAACATTAAGTTTCAAGGAGAATAGGCCTCAGCAGATGCTGAGGCTGCCGAAAATTATAGGCTGGAACTGGCTAAAATTATCAATGAAGGAGGTTATTCACCTGATCAGATTTTTAATGCTGGCGAGACAGCATTATATTGAAAAAAACTACCAAAAATTTTTGACGTTCAGAATAGCACCGGGCAGAAGGCCGAATTTGAGAGTTCTTTTAATTTTAAACAATTACTAATTTCTCTTATAGACAACTTGGACAAAGAAAGTCTAGAAAGCTTCGTAAAGAGAGCAACGATGAAATCTGAAAGCAGGATGAATGGAAATACCCATGATGAATACCCTCACAAGGATCTGATTGATATGAATGCTAACACTGCATTTAAGAATAGCCTTATGGAGATACAAATGATTGCAGATCTGAAAGAATTAAATGGGGACAAATTAATTCTTTGTTTTAAGCTGTTTACTTTCTTTCAGGGACCTGCAAAAATACCAATAGAGGATTCTGCCAGTTGTGGGACCATTATGAAAAAAAATGGATTTAACTCGCATCTTTATGAAATAATTGATGACTTACTGTTTAAACCCTGGATATTAAAAGACTTACAGGGAAAAATCCGATATGCCCTGAATTTTCTCAGGAAAACCTTTATGAACGCGGTATCTTATAACACATTGATTAATTTTAAAAATTTATATTATTTTATTATTTATAAACATAAGGATTATAATAACATTTTTTATAACTTTAATGAAAATATTAAAAAAACATCATATCGAGATGCCCTAATTAATCCATTTAAAAATACCACAAAAAATCTTTTTGAAAAGGTAAATAATAAAGAAACTTTAAAAAATAGTAAATTACATTATGAAATTACATTATTTGACCAAATAACCAAATTGACAAACCTTTTTTTCAATAATTTAGAATTATCTTTTAATAAAAAATTTACAATTAAAAAACATTTTAATAAATTTATAATTGACTGTTTATTTATAATTAAAATCAAAAGCTTCAACTTAATTAATAGGAAAAATAATAATAACTATCTAATTGATAATGATCCTAATTGTATTAGAAACATTACTAATAAATGCTTTTTCGATTTAAATCAAATTCTTTTAAAATTTAATAAAATATTTAATTTTAACGCATTGTAATTTTTTAATAACTTTTTTTATATCTTTAAAATTAAACTAAATAAAATATTGTTTAAATATTCTAATTTAAAACTAATAGATAATTATTTTAAACATGCCAAAAAATTTTTTTGCGTGCCTCGGGCGCGCGAAAAAACTAATGTACGCAGCTCGTCGGCCTCCGGCCGACTCGCACTTGCGGCTACATCCTCTTCTCCGCTAGATCTTACTATTAAAACTACAAAACTAAACATTAAGTCCCCCACTATCACCAATAAACCAGTATGCCATCAGGCTACAACCATCAAACCAATTAAGGAATCTGACCTATATAAAAGCAACAGGTTTAACCTTTTCTTAGACCATGACAAACCAATCGACCTCTCCATAGTTAAAACCAAATCAACTAGTGCCAAAACTGAAAAATCAGCAGTAACTTCTACCAAGTCAACCCAGAAAACAACTAGTACCTCCAAAACAATTAACGCTTCTAATACACGAAATATAAATACCTCAAAAAGACCACATTTTTCGATGCCGATTGCACAATCATCAAAACAACTCATTAACATGCAACTTCCAAAAACACCACTACCACTCCTCAACTTGCAACTTCCCAAATCACCACAACCACACCTCAACTTGCAACTTCCAAAATCACCTCAACCACACTTCAACCTGCAACTTCCAAAAACACATCAACAACACGAAGTTAATAATAACCCTCACTGTAATACCAGTTTACCAAAACCTATTTTTTTTAAAGTGGACATAGACGAGGAAACCCAGAAAACTAACACGCCTAGCATTAATTTTGACCTGAAACCTGAACCAGATCTTTTTTTTCCCAATTACGCTGTACTGACTAACCAACGAGAAGCAACTAAAAACCAAACGATAATCACCACCAAAACAACCTCTGACCAAATGATATCATATAGCCCGTTATCCTATACCCCAATCGACGAATCAATATAGACCCAGTCACAAATTGTAATTAACCAGATAAGCTCGGACATCGACCTCTTTTCGCAATCATTACAATCTTATGAAATACCTAACACTGAGACTAAGGAGATCTTCACAGTGTATAACAACCTTGATATAGCAAAGAAGAGGGTGGAAATAATAATTAAAGAGGATATCCTCAGAACGGAATCCCCTATCAGCGATCAATCTATTATAAAAAAATTATAACAATAATAATAAATTAATGTTTCAAAATATCTTATTAACTAATGAATCTGTCGAAGATTTACTTACAAATGATTTTTCGGACCTTGAGTTCACCAATTCAGAACCAACTAAAAAAAACTTTTTTCGATTAAATAAAACGATGTTTAACTTACGTAAAGATGGGTATCTAATGTGCATTGGGGGTAAATGCGAAAAAAATAAAATAGGGATACACAATACAGACAATATTATTGAACATAGAAAGACCAACCATTCCAACACCATTAACAACAAGACTACCTTTTTATGTCTATTATGTGAAGGGACAATAAAACGCAGGACAATAGCACTAAATAAAATTGTTGAACACACAGAGATTTTTCTATCTGACAAACATTTTCCGTGCTCACGAGAATAGCTTAATAATAAAAACAAAGTACTCGACCTATCTATAAACCATGAGGGAATACTTAACAAACATAAAAAAACCGTGTCAAAACGACCTTAGATATAAATCGACGTATGAACAAATAGAAAAGCACATAGCCAAGAAACATAAGAGAAAAATTTGCAATATAAACAAAATATTATGCCATTGTGGCGAAACACTAGAGCATCATAATATCATTGAACACCACAATAAACATATAGGTGTCTTACCAGCTGAAGATAAATTAAGAGTGATACCAGATAACATACCGGTCTCAGTGAAAGATATTGGAAATGACTGACTAGATCAGCATTCCATCAACCTTTTTTTGCGTGCATTTGTTGCCACAGGGTCAAAAATTGTTATACAATCATACACAACCGAAGCCCTCATCCAACAGAATTTTAAGACATTTTTTGAAACCTTTCCTTTTAGTCAATACCCAAACTGGAATGAGATTATTTTACCATTTAAAACATCAAGAGTAAATTGGGCGGTTTTTTACTTTAATAAACTTAAGAGTTTTGCAACAATTATAGATCCTCTAACCCCCAACAGCCCGCAAAAACATAGAAAAATAGCTGATACGATCCTACATACAATTAAAAACATCCAAAACATTATATACCCATCCGATATAAACTTAACTGAATTAAATTATCCAATGTGTGCAAACACTAATGAAAGCGGTTTCTTTATTTGCCATATTGTTCAATGTATATCTATCAATCATAACTATATCACTATACCTAGTATATCAGAGATTAGGAAAAGATTAGACAATCTTATTAACAAAGTTATAATAGATAGGGCTCCTATTGATAATATATTAAAATACACTAATATACTAAACAATATTAAAATCCTTCAAAATAATAACTCAGAAAATCCAGATGAGGGTTTAGCTGAAATTATCCGTATTCACGAAAGTATTTTTACTCTTAAACATAAGTTTAAAAAAAATCTTTCTTAAAAGCACCACCTACTACTATTAAAAAAAATAGAATTAACGTATAAACTAAGATTTAACTTTAATATTAATTATAAAAGCACAATTAATAAAATTTTTAATAATTCTATTGATACTATGTCTCCGCACCCAGACAGGATAATATTGAACTTCGAGAGAGAAATTATTATGATTAATGATATTAAATTTAAATATAAACTGCCATATTACCCTGAAAACTTCATACAAAAACCTACTACTATTGACGAAATAACTTTAAAATTGTTGACTTATCTTCATCACCTGGTAAAGACCAAATAACTTATCTCGACTGGAAAAAAATAGACCCTGATAATTCAATTCTTTGCTCTCTCTTTAACAATATATTATTTAAATCGATCACCCCCCTAACATGGAAAACCTTTAAAACTAAGTTAATAATTAAGCCAGGGAAAGAAAATAGCAGTCATGATCTTTCTTCTTGGAGACCACTGGCAATCTTAGATACCTCTTATCGTCTTTTCGTAACTCTTATAAACCGTAGACTACTTGAGTGGATAAAATTAGGTAACTTTATTAATATAAACCAAAAAGCTATAGGATGTCCTGATGGGTGCGCGGAGCACAACTCAGTTTTATTATTATTAAACGAAAGAGCAGTGTGCATGGGGACTAATATAAATATTGTATGGGTGGACCTTGCGGATGCCTTTGGCAGTATACCCAATGACCTTATTTGGAAGGTACTTACCAATATGGGAATTAATAATCATACTATAAAACTTTTTAAAAATATGTATAATAATTGTAACACTTATTATGAATGCGGAAATACCACTACTAAAACCATCCCAATTACCAATGGAGTGAAACAGGGATGCCCTATGTCAATGAAACTTTTTTGTCTGGCAATTAACTTCATAATTACTAATATTCTGAAAGACCATCCCTTAATAATTAATAATTATAATGTCAGTATACTGGCGTATGCTGATGATATAGTACTCATATCTGACAACCGTATAGAAATAACAAAAATATTGACTGACATAATAAAATATACATCTGATGTTAAACTTAGATTCAAACCTACTAAATGTGGATTTTATGAAAACAATAGGAACCACCAAGAAAAGCCATTAAAAATATATAATGAAATCATTCCGATTATTGACGAAAATAACATTTACAAATACCTAGGGGTAGGTTTTGGGGGAAAAAGCAACCACAACATATATAGTATTCTTTAGAAAGCCCTTACTGACGCTGAAGCTACATTTTTATCGGACCTCCACCCTTCACAAAAGTTATTTGCGTATAAAACTAGCATTCACTCTAGATTAATTTTTCCATTTCGCACATGCATTGTCAAACACATGATACTTGACTGTGATAGAAACCGCATTGTAGACAATAGAACTAAGCAACTTGGATTTGACCAAAAGATTAAGAGACTCATAAAAAATGCTATACGGGATATATTTCAGAATATTAGTAATAACTTTATATATGCACACTGCTCTATGGGGGGCTTAGGAATAGTCCCTAGTATTGATGAGTACCTAATCCAAAGTACTATTCAACTTACCAGATTGCTTATGTCAAGCGATGTAAAAATGAGAGATTTTATTATTGGGGAACTTATAGAATGTGTAAGGGCCCGATTTAATTATTTAGAAAATGAAATTGAAATGGCGATGAAATGGCTGAATGGGTATATTGATGATGAAAAATTTGGTAAGCCTTGTATTTTTTTAAAATTTAAAAAGTCTGTATATAGACTTAGAATTAAATTCGCTATTATATGCAAATTAACATATAATGATAATGTATTTAGTCTTGAAATTAGTAAAAATGATTTCAAAATAGGGATAAATAATGAAAATATAGAGAATGCCTCCAAAATAATGCACATCCTCACCGGCGAGTGGTATGCCCTCGAATGTTACAAGATGACACATCAGGGTCACATAGCTGAAACAGTAGGAAAAAGCCAGTTCTCTAAACACTTGATTAAATCTAAAACATTACGAGATAATCAATGCTTCTTTTTAATAAAAGCTAGGAATAACAGCTTAAACTTAAATTCTAACCCCTCTAACCATAAGGATAAAAAAGATATTAATTGTAGATTATGTCGAATACAATGGGAAACACAGGCCCATATACTAAACCACTGTACCCTATCTCAAAATGCGAGGAGAAATAAACATAACCATGTACTTGAAATTGTACCCAATTTTTTTGCAAGTAAAAATTATGACATAGACATAGAAAAATCGCCTCCTAATGTTGATACAACCTTAAGACCTGATATTATTATTAAGACAACTAACAAAAATAAAATAAAACTATCATTAGTTGATATTAAAGTGCCATATGATAACGAGACAAATTTTATTAACGCACGCAAACAGAATCTTGACAAATATAGGAACCTTGAAATAGAAACTGGTAAAGTTAACAACTGCAAAGCAGCAGTATATACTATTATAGTTGGATCGTTGGGATCCTGGGATAATGAAAATAATAAAGATCTTCAAAAGTTAGGATTGGGAGTGAATGAAATAGGAGTGATGGCGAGAATGTGCATTAAAGCGGCTATAGAGGCAAGTTACATGATCTTTAACTAATAACAAATAACTACTATCTAATATTATATCTATTATCTATATTAATTATAAAAAGTAATATTTTTATTGCTAGAGTGGCTTCATATTTACAGTTTGTTATGTCTTTTGAGTATTATGTTTAGGATTAATTTTTATGTTGGTTATGGTTTTTGAGTATTATGTTTATTTTTTTTATATTGGTATGTTTTTTGAGTATTATGTTTATGATTAATTTTTATGTCGATTATCCTTGATGAGTATTTTTATGATTAATTTTATGTTTTTTGAAATGATTTTTAAATGATTTTTCCTTTTTATTTGAGTGTTTTATTAGTGTGTTTTATTAGTGTGTTTTATTAGAACGGTGTGTTCTTAATATTTTACTGATAGAGTATTGTGTCTTATTCTTATATGGTTTCTACTATCCAATAATAAATGTTGCTGAAATACTAATGTTGAAAGAACGCTGCCTAAAACTCGAATATTGAATCCAATCATACATATGACTGATGATGCCAAGAAAAATGAATTGAAGGCCAATATGATACTTTCCAAACTTCTGATATAATGTGGATGAATCCCAATAACAATACGGAGATGGCGATGGAGCTGGACCTGAGCTGAGGAAGGAACCCGAGATGAAAGCGAACCGTAATTGCCTGGTTATTTCAACCGGACAGATGAGAAGAATTTAAGATAAAAAACAAAAGAAAACTTGATCGAGTCTGACCTACTAATGGTCGGACTAGTCCCCTTAAAAGAACGCACTGACTCTCGGAGTCAGTTTTCATGAAATAAAATTTATTTAAATTATCAATGAAGTAGGTTATTCACCTGATCAGATTTTTAATGCTGATGAGACAGCATTATATTGAAAAAAACTACCATCTAGAACCTTCATTCTGAAAAATCAAAGGCTTGCTCAGGGGTTTAAACTTTCAAATGAACGTATCACCCTTCATGTGTGCAGCAATCTATCAGGGGACCTGATGATAAAACCAATAATAATAAATCGTTCTTCAACCCCCCCCCCGTGTAATGAAAAATATAATAAGACTCAATTGCCTGTATTCTGGCTATCTAATAAGAAAGCTTGGATAACTCAATATTTATTTAAGAATTGGTTTTATAATTGTTTTATCCCGGCAGTGGAAACCTATACGATGGAAAAAAAATTTGTATTTCAAAGTTTTATTGGTTCTTGATAACGCTGGTTGCCACAACATAGAACTAGATATTCCAGATGTGAAAATTGTCTTCCTTCCTCTTAACTGCACGTCATTATTACAACCTTTGGACCAAGGAGTCATTCAAACTTTAAAAATTTACTACACACGCCAACTTTTCCAAACCATTTTCGACAGATTAGAAAATAGTGAAAATAAAACTCTTACTCGAGTGTGGATGGAATTTTCTATTTTAGATTGTATTAGAACCGTGTCATCGGCTTGCTTGGAAATTAAACCACCAACTCTTAAATCGTGTTGGAAACCTCTTTTACCTCAAATGGTTCAAGCAATACAAGATGATTCTACAATTTCACTCCTAGTTACAGAAATAGTAAACATTGCTTCTCGTTTAAGTGATCAAGAATTTGCAGTAAACCATCAGGATGCAAGAGAACTGGTACTCGAGGAAGAAACGTTAGATGAGGAAGAACTGATGGAATTAATTGATCCACCCACCTCAAATGCATTGGTAAACGAAAATAAGGAAAACAAATGGGTGCCAAATCTCTATTTACAAGATGTGAAAAAGGGCTAAATTTGGCTAAAGAATTAGAACTTCATTTCCTTCAAACTGATCGTTCAACGGTGCGCAGCGAAAAGTTTAAAAGGGAGTTAAAAAATTGCTTGGCTTCCTGTAGAGAGGTTTTAGTGGAGTTAAAATAAAAGCTACAATCGTAAACCAATGTGAAGATAAACCAAATGAGAAAGACATTTTGCTCATTAAAAGAAGACGAGTTAGGCGACTCATATCTGACAGCGAGGATGAATGTTGAAAGATTAAATAATTTTACAAAAGTCTTTCTTGTTTTTGTTGGATTATTTATTGGTCTCCATATAGCGCGGTACGAATGATGTGATTTGTACTAATTCCGAGTTTCTTATAGCGCGGTTTCTATACAACGCGGTAGAAGGTTTCCATAGAACACGCAGCGAATTAACCTGGTTTGTATCGTTAAATCCGAGCTTATAGAGCGGTTTCCATATAACGAGGCACGCACTCACCGCGTTATAGGAGGGTTGAATGTATTTGATTTTTAATTCTGTCTATAATGTGATATGAATAATAATAATTTACTTTTAATTTATTGATATGAATGGTTAATACCATTATCGAAATGGGCTTTCAAAAAAAATTTTAAAAATGAAAAAATATATTAAAAAATATATTGGATAGATTGATAATATTGAAATGTATCAAAGGATAATAATATTTGTGAAATATTAACTTATATTAACTTAAAATAAAAAATGAAATAAAAATATATCAAGTATAATGGGATTGTATACAAAACTAATAAAAGATGAGATAAAATAAATTAATAATATTAATACATAAAAGAAAAAATATAATAAATAAAATAATCTTAAAAAATAAGTATATTAAAAGAAAACACTAACCAACAAATATATATTCTACAATAATATATTTCCACAGCACCACTGTCATCATCAAGTAGCTTTGAACTTTCGTCCATAAAACTATATTGATTTAAAATGCTTTAATCTTCATTTAAATTTAAACTTTAAAATCATTTTTATTAAAAATATCAAACTCTGTTTTATAAAAATTCCAATTATTTTAAAAATTTAACTTAATAAATTTTATAAAATTGAAATTTAACAAAATTTAAATAAACTTCTAATAAAATATTTTCAAACTTTTAAATAAAAATATTTTACATCGATTTTCACCTTGCAGCACAAAATTGAGTTTAGTAATATCAATCAATTCAATAAGTCGACTGTGAACAAAAACTTGAGAACGGAACTGACGCGCAGTCATTCCAATGTATGAGGCATTACACCCATGACATAAATATTTATAACCAAGGTTTGAATATTTATAAATTATAAATTAAATCAAAAATTTATAAAATTACCTTGTGATAAATTAAATAATTGAGCATAATGTCGACTAATGTGGAGTGAGTAGAGTATAGAGATTGTTGGGAAAAATCAAAAAAGTTAAAATTCGTAAATAAATCTGATTCATAGTCAAATTTTGTAGAAAATACAATGCCTTTTATAAATTAAAAGATATCAAATTTATTTATTTATAAAATAAAATAAAATTATAATTATAATTACCTGGTTCTTGGAAACAATAACTTTTTTCAGTTATTCTTTTTGTTATCAAGTTGGATTTACGCGCCATTCATCTGAAACAAGTTATTGTAGCGAGTCAGCACTGATATACACATACTATTAAAACAATTTCTACATAAATTCAAGGATTTTGAGTTTTTTGAGAAACTAAAGAAATTTTAACTTTAAATTGATTTTAATTATATATTTGCATAATATTTCAGACACTGCAGGCACCTCTAATGAGCTATATAACCGAAAAAGAAATCAAAGTATTTTTTGATAGAAGTTTAAATTGTATAATATTTTAATATAATTTTTGAAGGTGACTAAATCAAATTAATAAATTCCATGGAAAATGGTTAGAAATACTTCCATTTTGGAAGATTTTTTGGAATACAAAAACGAATCGGTAAATCCATAATTTATAAATGTGCCAAAATTGGACATTTGTCACTAGTCATGGATTTCTGAAAAAGGAAGTAAGTAATTAGAAATAATTAGAAAAATGTTTTGTCAAAATTGGAAATAATTTGTTATTAATATGATACATAATAATTTATTTCGAAATTTTTCTAAAAAAAATAATAATTTCCTAAATAAATTAATAAAATATAAAATATAAAAAATCTGCATAATTTCTGATTAATCAGTAAGATTTTCTCGTCAACTTGTAATAAAGAGAGTACGATTCCAAAAAATAAAATAAATAATTCCCTTAAAATTTATAAAAATTATTATTACATGTATTAGAGGTTAGTTTTAATTAATTATTTAAAGATTAATTTATTATCCTTTTAGGTGCTATTTTTTGTTCGTTGGTGTAAATCAAAGCATTCAATTTGTAATATTGTTCTCAGAAAATTGTTTTAATGGACTAATTTTTGTATTTCCAAATCCTAACAATATTAATTTTTGATGTCAGACTTTAGATACCGTATCACGAGGAATGGTTTGGAATTTTTGAAAAATAATTATAAATTAATTATTTAATTAAAAAGTGACATTTTTACATCGAAGAAATTGTCTTTTTCTATTTTCACGGCATATCAAAGAATTTTTTATAATTCTTTATAATTTCAAATTCAAATCATAAATGTAATAACTGATAATTCTAAGAAATATGAAAGCGACTTCTTTGATCTCAGATAAGTTGAGATAAAGCCATTCATATATATGCCATTCATACAAAATAGTTTTTGTTTTACTAATGAAAAACCTGCATTGTTTGACATATTGGAGTTATTTAGGAAGAGGTAACGCCGAAAGTATTCGAGGAAACTATGTTTACTGCGTACCTGGAGCGACAGAAAGCTCATTTTCTTGCAGCAAATGTTTAATTGAATTTAAATGTTATTACTGCAACAATTTTAATTTTAATGTCAAATTTCATTGCAAATGTAATATTCTTCGTGATTGTGTTCTACGGAATGAAACTTCTCATAAATGCCGTTACAAGCCCCCAATAAACCCAATGTGTGATTTCTGCCAACAAGATTTAAACAGATACGGATATTCTTGCTCTTGTGGATCATTACTTTGCCCAAAGCATATACCTTCAAAAGAGCACAATTGTCTAAATAAAGGTCAAAATGAAAATTTGAAAATTACTTTTCTAAAACGCTAAATGCGACAAATTTTATAATTTTTTTATTAATAAATTTATTTTATCACAATATTCGTATTGATTTTTAAAATAATTAAAACAATAAATTAAGTTAATTAAATGTTTAATTATAAATTTAATTATTGTTAGTATTATTAACTCATTTAAACTATAAATAAAATTTAAATAAATAAAAATGATAGCCAATTTCCGAAATGTTTATTCATAAAATGAAATATTTCGATCGAAAATCGACCCTGATCACTCATAATTTAATATATGATATATTAATTAATTTAGTACTTAATGGGAATATAATAAGTAAATGATAAGTGTAAATAATATATTAAACATTTAAAAGTAAATATAATAATAAACATCTCTATATAAAATAATGACATTATTTGTAGAATAAAGTATTTGAAGTTATCTATATATATATATATATATATATATATATATATTGTTGAATCCATGGACTCGATTCTGCCCCTCTTTGTGAATCCTAAAAAGGTAAAGTAATTTATGCAGCTCCCGATTTTTGATAAATGATTTTTTACAAAACTTAGTTAATGCGTTTATGATATTACATGCAGTCATGAAATCCGACAATTTCATAATCATATAGCACAAAATCCCTAGCAAATAATTTGTCAACAAAAATTGTTAGATGTTGTGAAAACATGTTGGTTTAGTTAAAAATCATTAGTCATTAAAAATCCAAAATTTATTCAAATCCAAAAATATCTTCCGTATTTTTGAATATTTAAACAAAATTAACAACAGCATTTATTTTTATTCTAAAATTTAATTTTATTAAAAATATAAATTTTCAGTTAAAATATAATAAAATACTTATTTTATTTAATAAATAGTATAAGTAGGTAGTTAGTGGCACTCTGCAATACAAAAAAATAGGGGGAGGGGGGGTTTATTTACAGATTAAATTCGGATTATCTTGATTACTTAATGATGTAATCAACTTAATTAATTTTGTGTGTATTTTTTTTCAAAATTTTTGTGTGTATTTTTTTTTTCGAAAGTTTTTTTGAGTTTTTGGCGCGATTTTTTTTTAATTCAAATTTTTGGAACATTTTTTTAAAAATTCAAATTTTGGCGAATTTTTGAAATAAAATTGAAATATTTTTTTTGAATAAATGTTTTTTTTCAATCACACTATAGTCAGGGGGTATTTTTAACTCGTAATAAAAAACAATGCAATATTTGGTCTCAATACTTTCTATAGGTAAATATAGGCATAAAATAAAAATGGCTTGAATCGCCTACTGATAAAAAAGGATAAAATTAAAATTGGCTCAAATCGCTTAAGATGTGATATAGCCAGGGATATTTTTCCCACTACTTTAATCAAATTCTATTCACCAGCTACCACAATTTAATAAAACTAATTTCTACAAAGACTAATAGACAATCACATACATTTTTCCTATAAGTTTAGGTTTTCAGTAAGTGATATCAGTACACAAGAACCTATGTATGTATTGAAGCATGGTATCAGAAATTATAGTTATTTGATTTTAGTAATGCTGTAGATATTAATTTTTTTTTCTATCAGTTTTATTCAAACCTTTAGCATCTTTGAGTTAATAATTTAAAGAGTCGAATCATTTTCAATAAATATATGAAAATTTATTCCAAGTACAATGAAAGTAATATATGTTTCGAGAAATTAATTTAAGTATCTTTTTCTAATCAAGTTTCTTTTCACTAGCAATTAGATTAACCACTACTTGTACTTACTAATTAATTTATCATTCAGTAAACAATAAGAGTTGGGGGTGAAAAGAAAATCTATAAAAATAAATTTAAGTAATTTTTTGATGTGTTAGCAATTAATTTATTTAGGGCAGGTGAAAAATAAATGAAAAAGTTGGCATTCATCTTTGAAAATAACGTTTAGTAATTGTTCATTGTTGGACGCAATTAAAAATATTACAAAAATAGTAGAAAAATTTCAAAGTCTTTTAACTAAGTTTTACAAAATGTCAATAAATCACATACAAGACTGTAAAGAAATAAATTTTTATTCAGAGAAAATACAAAAATTGATTGAGCTTCAATGATTAATAGTTTCTTGATAGCAATCAGGTAACTAAACAACCAAACAATTTGGAGACATCAATAATCGATAAAATAGTCGAGAAGTTAATAAAATTTGTAATTGAAATTGTATTTCTTTGGATTGTTCAAATTTTTATGTGCTTTTATTTAAAGATTTCTTGGTAAGTAAAATTTTTTGATATTGATTTGTTCAATAACTAGTTATTGATAACATATTGTGAGTGTGTGAATAACCAAGTATTTTAAGGGGAAATGATTGAGAGAAAATTTTATTTTTAAGTGGTTTAAGTTGGTTGAATATCGGTGCTCAAAGAGTAAATATTATTTAAATATGTCATTTTAATGAATAAGTAAATTATTGAATGCCTAGTATGTATAGAGAGTTGTACAGTACTCAGTTATTTGTACACAGTACCTATTGATTGTTGTTCAGTTATTAATGAATTATTCACTGTGTATGGGTTATTACTGTTCAGAAGTTGATACCAAGTAAATATAACAGTGGATTTGGTTTCAATGAATTTGATTAATTATCGCCTGATAACAACAAGGTAACTAAGCAGTCAAAAAATTTACTAATTTTGAGACATCAATGATCGATAAAAGAGTGGAGATGTTAATAAAATTTCAACTTGTATTTCTTTTGTTCAACCTTTTATGTGCTTTATTTCAAAACTTGTTGGTCAGTAACCGATCATTAATATTTATTGGTTAAGTAACTAGTTATTGATATTGATTTGTTCAGTAACTAGTTATTGAGTGTGTGAATAACCATGTATTTTAAAGGGAAATGATTGAGAGAAAATTTTATTTTTAAGTGGGTTAAGTTGGTTGAATATCGATATTCAAAGAGTAAATATTATTTAAATATGTCGTTTTAATCAATAAGTAAATTATTCAATGCCTAGTATGTATATAGAGAGTTGTACAGTACTCGGTTATTTGTATACAGTACCTAGTGATTGTTGTTTAGTTATTAATGAATTATTCCCTGTGTATGGGTTATCAATGTTCAGAAGTTGATACCAAGTAAGTTAACTTTTTATGTTTTCTGAAAGTATTATTATTATTATTATTATTATTATTATTATTATTTTATTAATATTATTATTATTATTATTAAGAATGGGTTGCTGCAGAGTGGAGGAGATGGGTTGCTTTAGCGAATGACTACTACCTACCTTAGGCAATACTATGTAACACTGAAACTCAAAAATTTAATTTAATAAAATTCTTTGAAAAAAGTTTTAGAAAAATTTCTTTGAAAATTTGATCGTTATCAACATGTATAAAAAAGTAATAGTAAAAATTATACTAAAAATTTGATTGTAAGATTACATTAAAAATTTTTTCAATTAAAAACATGTATAAAAATTTCATTGTAAAATTATCATAAAAATTTCATCTTTAAAAATTATATATAAAAAATTCATCGATAAAATTATGCTGAAAATTATATTTAAAAATCATGTATAAAAAATTCCATTGTAAAATTATGTTAAAAATTTTATGATTTAAAAATATGTATAAAAATTGATCGATAAAACTATACTAAAAATTTTATTTAATAAATTTTATCATACAATATTGTCGACTCTTTAACTTTAAAAATTCTTACCTTATGTAATTTGCCTACTATAACTGCTTTTAAAATTTCCAGCTTTAAAAATTACCCTTATGTAACTTAACTGTTGACTCTCTATTTAATTTTAAAAAATTCTTACCTAACCTACCATACTTTACTTTAGGCACCTTAGATTACTTTAAGAACCTTAATTTACTTAAATTTATTCTAACGTACTTTAAATTACTCTGATGTACCTTAATTTACTTAAATGTACCCCAATGTACTTAAATTGACTTTCGACCATTTAATTTACTTTAATTTACCTTAATGTACTCTAATGTATCTTAATTTACTAGAAGAACCTTAATTTACTCTAATATACTCAAATGTATTCTAATGTACTTTAATGTACTTTAATTTATCTAAATTTACTTTAATATACTCTAATGTATCTTAATTTACTTTAGACCCTTTAATTTACCTTAATTTACTTTAATATACTCTAATGTATTCTAATGTACTTTAATTTATCTTAATTTACTTTAGTTATTTTAAATTATTTTTATCTAGAGCCTAAATTTGCCTATGAAAATTGTGTGAACAAATATTTCAAGTGTTTTTTTGTAACAAGCCTATAAAATACCCCTGTCAATTTTTTTATCAGTATGCGTTTCAAGCCATTTTTATTTTATGCTTATATTTAACTATAGAAAGTATTGAGACCAAATATTGCATTAGTTTTTATTACGAATTAAAAATATCCCTGGCTATATCACATCTTAAGCGATTTGAACCAATTTTAATTTTATCCTTTTTTATCAGTAGGCGATTCAAGCCATTTTTATTTTATGCCTATATTTACCTATAGAAAGTATTGAGACCAAATATTGCATTGTTTTTTATTACGAGTTAAAAATACCCCTTGACTAGTGTGATTGAAAAAAAACATTTATTCAAAAAAAATATTTCAATTTTATTTCAAAAATTCGCCAAAATTTGAATTTTAAAAAAAATGTTCCAAAAATTTGAATTAAAAAAAAATCGCGCCAAAAACTCAAAAAAAATTTCAAAAAAAAAAAATACACACAAAAATTTTGAAAAAAAATACACACAAAATTAATTAAGTTGATTACATCATTATGTAATCAAGATAATCCGAATTTAATCTGTAAATAACCCCCCCCTTCCCCCTATTTTTTTTGTATTGCAGAGTGCCACTAACTACCTACTAGTATAATAATTTTTAATCGAACTTTTAAAATATTTTTATCTAATTTATTAAAACTTAATTTAAATCTCATTTTTAATTTTAATCATTTTAAAACTTAATTTTATGTCCGTTGATAATTATGCCCAAATATCCTCACATCCCTCTTCTTTATGAAATTCTTTCATCTTCGCTACGTTTCTTTGAATCAATCTTCCATTGGCGTCTCGTAATGCATATAGTCTATCATGTATCTTCTGAATCACTTGGAATGGTCCTTCGTATGTGTCTTTATTTTTTGACCTTGCTTCAACTTTTTCTGGTACCGAATCTTCTAATTTGAATTCTCTTATAGTTATAATTTTCTCCTGTGGTTTTTTCATGGCTTGATCTACCGGCTTATTACTGTAACATCGTTCTCTGTATATTTTCCTTCCGAATACCACCTCAAGTTGTTCAATTTCTAAAAATATATCTGAGCCACAAGTCCCTTCTTTTAATGATGCGTTTACATAATCTCTTCTTGTCCTGAATTGCCTCTCAACACTTTCATTTGTATTATAGCTATACGAACTCGAAAAATTATTGTGATGTCCATTGATTCTGTAAAATCCTTTAGAACTATTAATGTCACTTAAATTCTTATAGATAAAACAGTTTTAATAAAAATCCCACGATGTTCCTCGACTGTCTGCGTTAATTCAAAGAATTTTTCTGTGTCATCATCAACATTGAACATTTCTGGTGGCTTGATAAATTGAAGCATTGGAGTGGTCGCCATATTAAGGTTACTTAAATTCTTATTTCTATTCATTAACAATATTCAAAAGATTTAAAAGATTTTCCAAACTCTATATTATTTAAACAAACTTGTTAAATAAAACTTGGCGAATTTTAATTATGCATTTTCATATTCTGAGCGATGTTAACATACAGCAATCATAATACAAAATATATAACATAATAAAGTTAATATACATATTTATAATAAATATAAATTAATTATTAGATTTATCTCACACCCCTCAATAAAAACATTTTTACCCATAGTTTTAAATTCTCTCAACCACTCGACATTTCTTGTAACATCTCTTCCATTATAGATTTTGATGACGTAGCTTCTATCATGTCTCTTATCTATGATTGTCCCTGGACCGTCTTATATGAGTAGTGACATATGAGGACTATGCCCCGTGGATATTTGGCTTGAAAAAAAAAACCGAGACCCCCACTAAATTTTTTTTTCAGGGGGAGGGGGGTTTAAATTTTTTAAAATTATTTGTTTTAATGAATGACAAATTTTTTTTATTATTATTTGTTTAAATGTTCAAATTTAAAATTTAAAAATTTTTTTAATTCATGATAAAAAAGACGTATTAAAAAAAAGTATTTTTTCTCGATTAAAAAGCCTAAAAAATAAAAATTGGCTTAAATCGCCTATGATTGGTCGTACTGAGGAGTATTTTCGAATAAAAATATCGAATAAAAAGCCTAAATATAAAGTGGGTAACCACTTGAGAATAAGTAAAATCAGTGCTTCTCCTTTCATCAAGAATTTCGACAACAATTGGAGCGATGAAGTATTTCAAATCTCAGAAATTGATACGAATCAGAATCCTGTAATGTATTTTATCAAAGATGAGAAAAACAATCAAGTTAGTGGAAAATTCTACGAACTCCAAGTTATAGAAGCCCTTACTGTATTCAGAATTCAAAAGATATTAAAAACCAAGAATGTTGGTAAATATAAACAATACTATGTTAAATGGCATGGATATAAAACTCCAACTTGGATATCTGAAAATCAATTAATTAAATAAATATTATGAAAGAAAACCAGTTTTATATGATTTTACCTAGTAATAGTTGTCCTCTTATTTTTCCTAATAATGAAGCTAGTAATTTTAATGTCGAATTTCAAAATCCTATTTACTTGGATGGTGAGTGGGAAGTTGCTTTGATTGATTTTACTTTTGTGTATAAAACATTTCTGTTTTATAGTAATTCTTACATAAGTTATGAAACGATGAAGAGTGTTACTGAAATAAAATATTTGAAAAACAAATAATCAAAATGAAACTTATGAATTAATAAATCCTAAACATACCCCTGATGTTGATGTTTTTATTGAAAAATATGAGAACTTGGCTATTGTCTGTCAACATGTTCCATTTAAAGTAACATTCCATGACATTCAACATGCGTTTAGTTTTGGATTAAAATCTATATCCGTCATTAATGAAGATGATCATTGTCGATTAAAATTACCAAAATTTACAGATGATGGTGTTATGGAACAATTTGGGATAATTATAAGTTATGAAGAAAAAACAATATTTGAAAAATATTTTGAAGATAATTTACTCATAAACACATTATCTGAATTACAAGGACATTTAATGTCATTTATTCCGTCTCCATTTAAAGAACTAAAAATCGAAAACAATGAATTGGTTAAAATAAAACTTGCAGATAACATTTCAAAAATATATTTTAACAACAATTTAATCAAAACCTTAGGATTAAATAAACAAACTTTTAGGAATAAAGACATAGTTGGTAATAAAGTTCCAAGATTATTACATCATCATCAACAAATGTTCATTTATTCGAATATTATTGAACCAATAACTGTTGGAGATGTTAGAGTTCCTCTATTAAAATCTATTTGGGTTAAAAACTATGAACAAGGGGAAATTGTACAATTAGAAATGAAGAATCCAATGTATTTACCAATTTCAACTTCAACTATAAACAACATTGAAATTAATATTCGCGATGATAGTGGAAAATTAATTAAATTTAGTAAAGATACCAAAACACATTTATCAATTCATTTTAGAAAAATAAATGAATAAAGATTTTTACATAAATCTACCGAGTAATAGTTGTCTTCTTACTCATCCAAATAATAAAGCTGATAAATTTAATGTTGAATTTCAAAATCCAATTTATTTGGAAGGTGAATGGCAAGTTGCTCTGACCGATTTCACTTTTCTATACAATAATTTTCCATTTTATAACAACTCAAATATTAAATATAGTAAGAGCACATTACATACAAGTTATGAATATTTTTATTATAACGATGCAAAGAATGAATATACAATTAGTCATGACTCTATATTTTATATAGTATACATTGATGGAAATACTTTAAATATTAATTGTAAATATTTTCCATTTAAAATTTCATTTGACAGTATTGCAGAAGCTCAAAAATTAGGATTTAATAAAAAAGAAATAAATTTTGTTGAAAAACTTGAATCAAATTAAAATTCCTTCAAATAATCGTAAAATAAAGTTTGATACAATTCGATTAACTATAAATTATTTTTATGATGTCGAGTATACAGATAAATTTGAAGAAAATTTAATCATTAGTAATTTATCACAAATAAATGATCAACTAATGACTTTTTATCGGCATCCATTTAAATCTTGAGAAATTGAACAAGGAAGATTAGTCAAAATTGAATTGGAAGATAATGTCAGTAAAGTTAAATTTAGTATATTCTTGGCTCAAAGTTTGGGATTAAGTGAAGAATCATATTCAGAAAAAGTTATTGTTGGATTACGTTTACCAGAAATTTTGCAAAGTAATCAACAAATGTGTATAAATTGAAAAACATAAAAAGGATGATCTAGTTCAAATTATAGAGAAAAACCCAATGTATTTGTCTGTATCGACAACATATATAAACAATATAGAAATCAATATTCGTGACGATAGTGGAAAATATATATTTGGTAAAGAAGATCAAACTTTTCTTACATTACATTTTCGTAAAATAAATGAGCAATCCTGACATTGTAAATTTTTATAGTAGTAGTCAATCTGGTGGAGAATTACCATATTTTATATGTAAACAATATGGAACCGGTAGAACTTTCCCTAACTCAGATAATGCATTTGATTTCAGAGATGGTAATATTTTCTGCTCATTAGTAGGTAGTTATGGGCACTCTGCTACCACACACCATTGCATAATAAAATAGGGGGAAGGGAACTATATTTGACTATATTTGAAAAATTATTAGTGCAAAATCTGAATTATGTCTTTTTGATAGAGCATCCCCTCAAGCCGTAATTGAACATGGTTCATTTGAAGATATTTTCCCAGTGAATTCAATAACTGATGCTGGTACCTCTTCGATTCAATTTTACATTAACGGATCACAAACAAAATATTTAGATTTGAACGATACTTTGTTATATATTCAGTTGAAAGTTGTAAATAGCTTAGGTGAAAATATTACACAAGAAGCTGACGTAACAGCAAACAATTTCTTTTTTCAAACTCTTTTTAAAGACGCTGAATTAGTTTTTAATTCTACTAAAATTGAAGGAGTAAATGATAGTTTTGCACACAAAACTCTAATTGAAACTATTATAAATTATAATCAAGATACTAAACATACATCTTTAGGGGGAATGGGTTACACTGAAAATGATCTTATGCGAAAAACATGGATTGCAAAATCCAAATCATTTTCATTATGTTCACCACTCCAATTTGATTTCTTTGATCAACCCAAATATTTATTACCAGGTGTTAGTGTCCAAATTAAATTAACAAGAACAAATCCAGAAAAAAGTCTGACATGTACTAAATTTGTACCTAAAATAGTATTGCTAGATACAAAATTAATGGTTTGAAGAGTTCGTGTTGAACCTTCTGTTTTAGCGGGTCATCAAATAGGTCTTGCTACAAGAAATGCAATTTATCCAATGCGAAGCAAAGAAGTTGTTGAATTTTCTTTACCTATTGGATCTTCTTCTTTTTATAAGGAACAAATATTTTGTGATAGACGATTACCTAATTTTATCCTTGTAAATTTCCAGGGAAATAAAAGATTTAGTGGTTCGTTTTTAGATACATTTACTATGTTTGATCACTTTAACGTTAAGTCAATAACTTTAAGTAAAGGAAGTGATTATCGTGAAAAATATAGTCAAGATTTTGAAAATGATAATTATAGTACAAGTTATATGCAAAGTATTGTTAGGAATATGGGATATCTTAATAAAAATTTGAATTGTGGTATCAGTATGTCAGACTTTAGAAATAAGTATCCATTCTTTACATTCGTATTGGCGCCAGATTTCGATCTTAATTAAAGTCAGTTACCACAAAGTGGAAATTTAAGATTAGATATAAAGTTTGGATCACCCCTAACTGAATCTGTTATTGTAATTGTATATGGAGTTTTTGAAAAGGAAATTCAAATTACTTCCAATCGAACAGTATTAGTTTGAACTATAAACCAGATTTAGAATTTTTAATTGTCAAATATGAAGTAAGAAATTTTATTAATTATATATTTTTTAATTATTATTACTTCTATTCAGATTGATTCTATTGGTAGAAAACTATTGGGAAAAGAATTTCTTGGAGTTTTTCCTCTAGATAAAATTCCATATATCGATTTTAACAAAGCTTTGATTGTAAATACTCAATCGTCTAATCTCAGTGGCGAACATTGGCTTGCAATTTAAGTGAAACCAAATAAAATAAATGTATTTGATCCAATGGGTTTCTATTATCCCCCTATATTAATTAATAAACTAGAATCAAAGTTAATGCCAATTGAATACAATCGAATTCGTTATCAAAATCCGATGACAAAAACATGTGGACAGCATTGCTTAGCTTGGTTAAAAACAATGGAAAATAAATGAATTTATTGAATAAAGTTTCTTTTCAAAATTGTTTTTTAATTATAAATGTAATTAAAGATGAATTATGTAATACGTATTACTTTTAAAGGATTAAGTTCAGAAGATTATATGTATTTAAATGTTCTTGATGTTATGTAATTAAGTGTTTTATAAACTAAATTTTAATTGGTCGATCATGTAACCACTTACATGTTTGCTAATATATAACTGAATGCATTTTTTAAAAAATTCACTTTTATCAAATACCAAACTTTAGTAAGTTTTTTATCATATTTTTAATTATTTTTATTTTTAGAAAATGGAATCCATCAATAATCCAAGATTTAAAATCATTAATAAAAATTATCAACAATAATGTTAAAACTCCGAGCCGCAAAAGTAAAACAGTAAAATGTAAGTACTATTAAATTTTTACAATCATATCATAATTATAAAATGATAATTAATTATATTTGAATTAAATTTAATATTAACATTTTATTAATTTAAACTCAATAAATTCAAAATAATATGATAAAAAATAAAAAACTAGGATGAATAAAGTTAAATAAATTTTATTTAAATACATTTGACTTCAATAATTTTCCAAATTGGTCGAATGGTCTGGTTTCCTTCTTTATATCCTTGAATTATTATTTTAATCATAAAATGCTGATTTTCTATTTTATTTTCATAATTACATTCTTTTTCACAATTCATAAAAGTGAATTGTTCATTAAAACTAATATCTTTGTTGATTGCTAATAATAACTCTGTTATATTTTATCGATCCATTTCCCCAATTTCACCAATTTTCATATTATATAGGCTGTGTTTCAATGTTGTTGGTTTCTATAAAAATTTATTAATAATATTACTTTTAATGAAAATACTTACTCTAAATGAATATATAATTGGAAATTTTAAATATTCCATTGAATATTGCAAATACATTACTGGAGAATTTCTGCTTAAACTGATAGCATTTACGGAATTTTCCTAAAGAATTAACTTGACAGCTTCTTTTCTAACCGAGGTTTCTATAAAAACAGTTAATGAATAATTACATAATATGAAAACCATTTACTTTTATTCATTTTATGATTTTAAACTATTTTAAACTACTTATATAAGATTTTCAAAATAAAATTAACCAATCAAATTCATTTATTCATTATGTGTAAAATTAATTTAATGTTTATATTTTAGTGATTTATTTTAATATTTTTTAATGATTTATTTTAATGATTTTTAATGATTTTATGATTATATATTTAAATTTTTCTTTTATTATAACAGGTAACCTTTACCCAAATTTTTACAATTCTCCACAACACGATGGAAATTGTGATACGATTATGGAGAATTATTATTCTCATATCGATAACCACATCACCTATTATATTTGTCCCACGTGTAAAACCACCCATAAAATGAATTATACAGACTTTTATTTAAACCATAAGGAACATTTAACACAGTTAAACTGTAAGCGAAAATATATTTTAAAATTACCATTGAGTGATAATAATAATATTAATAATAATAATAATAATAATAATAATAATAATAATAATAATAATAATAATAATAATAATAATAATAATAATAATAATAAAAATAATAATAAAAATAATAATAATAATAATAATATTACAAAAAAGAAAAGAAAAACAAATAATAACAATAATCCACGCTCTTCGAAAGTTCCTAAAATTATAGATTCTATTATACTTTCTGATTCTGACGAATCAAAGATGGTTGATGATATAATAATCATTTCTGAATCAGATGATGTTTCTGATGTTTTTTCTGTTGATACTCCTTCTGTTATTGTTAATCAATATGGTGGCTCGATAGCACCTATTGTTAACTTCGATTTAAACAAATCACATGCCATTGTTAGAATGGATGTTTCGAATTTAAATTTAAAGTTAATTACAGTACCCACACAGTTAATTAATACATTAAATAATGTTATCAATCAAATGGGATCTGTTAAGATTCAGTTTTGTATTGATGTAGAGTTTGAAAAAGATGGAGAATTTCAATCTTTCATCATTTCAAACTCTGCCAGAATAATGAGTGATTCATTTTTAGATGAAGGTGCTACTCTTTTTTGATGAAAAAATAACATTAATTAATGATAAAAGTAGTAACTGGGTTATAAATAAAATAAAATAAATTCATTTTTTTCTTACCAAGTTTTTACAAATAAATCGGTTGAGTGGTCATGGATTTATTCCAACATCATTATCCTTATTAAATAAACATTGTACTGTAAATGTTGCTAATTCCGATAATTTATGCTTCATTTACAGTATTTTAGCTATTTTAAATCATGAAAATGTAAGTAACCATCATAGAAATGAAACCTTTAGCTACAACACATCTGAGCTTGACTTTTCACCTTCAGATTTACCTATGAAACTTTGTGACATTCCAAAATTTGAAGCTAAAAATCAAAATCTTTCAATTAATGTTCTTACGTATGATGAAAATAATTTAATTAATGATTTTTCTAACCCTGAAGTTTTCAAACACCCTTATGTCGAAATAATTCATCGTTCTAAAGTTGTTGGAGGCCAACCTATTAATTTAATTTTATTAGAAAGCCTTGATTCTTATCATTATATCGCTGTTACTAAATTAGATAGGCTTTTAAATTATAGGAATCATTCTTTTACTGATACTAGAGTTCAAAGTATATGGTGCCATCGATGTCTAAATGATTTTCGCAATATAATTTCATTAAATAAACATAAAAGGTTGTGTGATAAAAATCAATTAGGCACAACTCTTTATACATTACCTTTAAATAAAAACTTGGAATTAAGAATTGGGCTAAAACCGTTACTCCTCCTTTCGTCCTTTATGTGATTTTGAGGCTATCTTACATTCAGATGACATACATTTTCAAATACATATGCCGATTTTGGCCGGTTTACTTTTAATTAACAATTTTACAGGTGTAAAATCATATAAGAGTTTCCTGGATGATGATTGTGTATTTAATTTTCTACAAGAAATAAATAATATTTCAATTAATACTGTTTTACTGGAAAATATTTGGGAGCAGCTTGTTCCAAATGTAATATTTTTAGACAAATAAGGTTTGAATTTCCAGTTGTTTTTCATAATTTGAGAGGATATGATCTTCACCATATCCTCAAGTATGGTATGAATGATTTTAACACGTGGAAAATAAGTTGTATTCCTGTAACAAGTGAAAAGTTTCTTTCTTTGTCAACAAAAATCAGTGGATTAACTGTAAAATTCATTGATTCTTGTCAATTTATTATTAGTTCATTAAGTAATGCAGTTAAAACATTGACCACTCTTCCTTTAACTCGTTCGGAATTTGTAGGTTTTATTATCGATACTGAAGGCATTTTCCCTTATAACTTTGCAACTTCTCAAGAAGTTTTAGAAACTACATATGAACTTCCACCGATTTGGGATGATGTAACTGAAGCCGAATATAGTAAGGCTCAATCTATTTGGGAAGAAACCAATTGTAACTCCTTACTAGATTATATGATGGTTTACATCAAACTTGATGTTTTTCTTTTGGCTGACTTTTTCCAGCAATTTCGTTCAAAGTCCTTAGCTCATGAACTTCTCACTGACATGGAGATGTATAATTTTTTCGAAGGGGAATCCGTGGTGGATTAACCTTCGTTAATAAACATCACGTAGTATCTGATAACAACACCGAACTGCTTTACATTGACATCAATAATCCCTATGGTTGGGCTTTAAGTCAACCATTACCATATGGAAATTTTGAATGGGTTACTGATACTAATCAATTAAATAATTTATTAGTTTTTTGAATAAGGATCTTGAATCACTGTCATTTGCTGTCACATTTGAAGTAGATTTAGAAATCCCAACATTTCTTCATGATAAACTTAATGATTTTCCAGTAGCTGCTGAAAAGATGTGCTCTCCGGGTTCAAAGGTTGAGAAGTTAATGCTAACGCATTATCCAAAGAAGAATTATGTTCTTCATTGGAGACTTTTGCAGCTTTTTGTTTCTTTACAAATTAAAATTACACATGTACATAGAGCCATTAAATATAATCAAAATTCAACATTTAAAAAGTATATAGACACTAACACACAATTTAGAGCTCAATCAACCAATGAGTTAGATAAAAACGATTATAAACTTTTAAATAATAGCCTCTACGGAAAATCCATTGAAAATCTTAAAAAACGAATTAATTTAAGATTATGTAATTCTGCAAACAAATTAATTAATTATTGCTCAAAACCAACCTTTCGGAAATCATTTAAAATTGACAATGATTTGGCCTCTGTATTATTAAATAAGGAATCGGTGTGTTTAGATCGACCGAGTTACATTGGACAAACTGTACTCGATTTATCTAAACTTAGGATGTATCAATTACAATAAATAGAGTTAGTAAATATCGAAACGAATTCACTTGTGAAATTAATATAGTTGCTGTGGACACCGATTCCTTTTTTGCTAGAAATTAAGAATTGTAAGTTAGACATTCTTTTATCTGCTATGGTTCGTGATAATCTCCTCGATACTTCTAATTATGACCCAAAACATCCCTTGTATAGTAGGAACCTTGATTCTGTCATTGGAAAGTTCAAAGACGAGAATAAAGGACTTAAATACAAGAAGTCCAAAATGTTATAGCCTCTTGTCTGAAGTTGAAAGTATCAAAGCTAAGGGTATAATATTGAAGGGTACTGACTCAAAACATAAGTCATTCTTAGATTGTTATAACAAAAACTTAATTTTTTCTGTACCACAAACTCGTATTAATAGTAAAAAACATCAATTATTTACAATTAAAAACAGTAAAACTGCATTAACAAATAAGGATGATAAAAGGGTTTGGGTGGGGAAAAATATAAGTGTAGCATATGGTCATTATAGGAGAGGTGATGTGGTTTTAGGTAACAGTCCAGAAGAATTTTCGGAAGATAATGAAGAATATGACGATTATGAAGAATTTTGAATAAATAAATTATTTGAAAATATTCTTTGTTTTTGTATATTTTTGTTGATGTTTATAATTTTTATGTTTTTAAGTTAGTGTTATTTTTTATTAAGTATTAAAAAATATCAAAAGGTAAATCATGTATATTTAAATATGTATTTTATTTTATTATTTAGTTTATCTCTTTGAAGTAATTTTAAAGAAAATTCAGGAACTTTATCCAAAAATTAAAAATACTTTGGATTATTGCGCACCAGAGTTTCTCGCAACAAAAATTTACCATTTCACAGGGATTAACATTGAAGAACTTCTCGAGATTCACTATGACAACGTTCAGGGTTCTGGTGACCGATGTGTTGTAAATTGCATTGTTTGAGAGTAACATGTTCAAATGGATGTCCATGTTGCCACTATTTCAAACGTGACCAAACAATCCATATATTGTTGGCCTAAATGCGTAAAGCATATTACTCGGATATTTTTGATTTGAAATAAAAATTAATCTATTTTATTTAATCTTTATTGTCAATAAAAATATTTGTATGGATTGAAAGTTTGTTATTTTTACAATTCAAAATTTATCGATGATTTATCTTTTTTACATTGAAAAATTATTCGTAGACTTGGAATTAAATTTTAAAAATAAAAAAAATGTCAATAATAATAAAATAAAATAATAATAATATAGAATAAATAATTAAATTAATAAAAATAATAATATTAAATAAATGATTAAATGAAAATAAAAAATAATTATTTAATTCACTTCATTAAAACAAACAATTTAATAATAATATAATTTAAAATAAATAAAATAATTGACTTGATTAAAATTAATAATAATATAATTAAAATATAAATAAATAATATTATTGACTTAAACAAATAATTAAAGTAAATAAAAAAAATCATGATTTTTAGTCGACATGCGATTTAATCCAATTTTATTTTTATGGGTTTGTAAGTATGAATAAATATTTAGGGTTTTTATTCGATACTTTTATTCGAAAATACTCCTCAGTACGACCAATCATTAGCGATTTAAGCCAATTTTTAATTTTTAGGCTTTTTAATCGAGAAAAAATACTTTAAAAATTTTTTAAAATTTAAAATTTGAACATTTAAACAAATAATAAAAAAAAGTTTTCGTTCATTAAAACAAATAATTAAAAAAAATTAAACCCCCCTCCCCTGAAAAAAAAAGTTTAAGGGGGGTCTCGGTTTTTTTTTCAAGCCAAATATCCACGGGGCATATTCCTCATATGTCACTACTTATATGTCGTCTTCTTTTGTATATATGTATTTCCTTACCAAAACCCTATCTCCAATATCGAATTCTCGATTTGTTCGTGCTTTATTTTTGTAAATAATTTTGTTTTCATTAATTTTCATCTCTTGATTTTTGATTTGTCTTTCCTCTTTTTGTATTTCCATGTATTCATTTGGGTTCATATTATCATTCCGACTAGTGTCCATTTTCTAAATAATTTTTTACCATACACAATTCTAGCTGGGCTAAACCCTACTGTACTCTGCTTACTAGAATTTAATGAAAATTCTACTTCGGAAAGTAATTCAGTGCAATTTCTATATACATTGTCTTTCATAGATATCTGAATTGCATCTCTGATCGTCCTAAATTTTCGTTCAATCATTCCATTTGCCGAGTGATAATTTGAACTCGAATATTCTATTTTCATTTTATGTTTTTCTGCCAGTGATTTTATTAGATTGGATTCAAATCTTTTGTCTCTATCACACTGTATTAGTGTTGGAGCATCAAATCGTAAAATCTAATTATTTCTTATTATATTTGCAGTCGTATTTTCATCTTGCGTTGACACTGCATTTAACGAAATATATCTACTGAACAAATCCATAATCGCTAATATATATTTCTTTTCATTGATTGTAGTTTTAAATGGACCGCAAAAATCAATTAGTTCGTTTCAAATAACGCTGGGATTTTATGCTTCATTATCGTCTCTTTAGTGCGTGTTGTGATTGTTTTTCTCCTTTGACAGTTTTCACAACTCTGTATTACTTTTTCAATTTGCTCATTCTTATTTCTCATATCAAAATAAGAAGATATATAATTATTAACTTTCTTTACTCCTGCAAGACATAATTCTACGTTGTTTTCCTTTGGAATCCAGATTTTATTGTTTTTTGTTTTAACTACTTCATCCAATATTTTGAAATCTGTCTTTTCTTTATTTCCGATTTGGTTCTTTATTTAATTTATTTCTGCTGAATTTTCTTGCCATTTCTTGCCACTACTTCCCATCATCAATGCCAATATTCTTGTTTTCAACCTACATTTCTTTGGATCTTCGTGTATTGTCTGGAATTGAAAACAAGTATCACAATATCTTTTCGAGACATTTCGTCGGCATTTGCATGTAGTTCGCCTTTTCTGAATTCGAGTTTCATGTCCAAACTTTTTAAGTGATTAATCCAAGTTTGAAATTGTAATGTTATAGATTTCTTAGTCTTTAACAAAAAAGTAATTGCTTTGTGATCTGTTCGAAGACGGAACCTTTTCTCATATATGTATGGTTTAAAATGCAATGTAAAAATATAAATTGAAAGCAACTTCTTTCTTTTAATACAGTATCCACACTCATGAGCATTCATTGCACGAGAACCATATGCAATTACCTTTTCATTGCCATTTTTTCCTTCTTGGGATAATAGTGCTACGATCCGATCAAAACTGGCATCAGTATCTAATATAAATTCTTTGGAGAAATCAGGGTACGCTAAGATGGGTGCTTTCATTAATTTTTCTTTAAGACTCTGAAATGCTGACTCACAAATATCAGTCCATATTAATTTGTTACTGTTACTTCCACAAAGTATTTCCAATGGTTTTGCGTATTCTGTATAACTTTTAATAAAACTCCGATAGTAGTTTGTCGGACCCAAAAACCTTCGTAGTGTTTTATACATTTCGGTCTTTCGTATTCAGTTATTGCCTCTATTTTATTATCTTCTGTTCGAATGCCATCTTTATTTATAATATGCCCAGGAACTCTGTTTCTTCTCTCAGAAAATGACATTTATCTTTACTTAATTTCAATTCTGCTCTTCAATTCTTTCAAATACGTTTATTATTCGTTATAAATGCTCTTTCTTACTTCGAGAAAAAATTAATATGTCATCTAAATAAACTACAGCTTCCTTCCAACTTAGAGTGCCTAATATTTTATTCATCAGCTTTTGAAACATTGCCGAAGCAGCAGCAATTCCAAAAGGCATTCTCTTGAAACAATATTGTTCATTCTTTGTCGCAAACGCTGTCTGTAATTTAGACTCTTCCTCTAATTCTACTTGATAATATGCATTACCTAAATCTAATGTCGTAAAATATTTGGAGCCATTCAAAATATCCATCATTTCATTCGTACTGGGTATCGGAAATATTGGTCTCTGAGCTACTAAACTGAGAGCTCTAAAATCCAAACAAATTCTTATATCATCTTTTCCTTTTTTCTTAACACAAACTAAAGGTGAATTCCATGGTGATTCAAACTTTTCTATAATTCCATTCTATTCCATTTCTATGATATTTTTTGATCAATTTTACTTATTAAATGCACTGGTTGTCGTCTTGGATTAATTACTATAGGCGGTCTTGTCGTTATAATTTCGTTTTTTATCATAGACGTCTTACCGATATCCCATCTGTGCTTCATAAATATGCACTCGTAATCTTTCAAAAGTCTTTTAATATCTTTATCTAATATTTCTTTACTTTCTTCTACATAATTTATATATAGTTTTCTATTCATACTCATTTTTAGATAAATACTAAACTCTTTTAATAAATTTATACCCCCTATGACCGTTGGCTTTACTCCTTTAGTAATATAAAATCCTACTTATTTTACTTGATTTCCAATTTTTATAATTAATAAAGTCATTCCCAACACTGTTATCTCGCTTCCATTTCCACATTTCAAGTCCAAATTGGTTTTTACTATTTTTAATTTTGCTAATTTGTCTGTAACATCATATTTAATTACACTAATTTTAGCACCTGTATCCATCACACATCTAGTTTTTATGCTGTTTATCTCAATTTCAACACTCAGTCTCCCACCCATATATTCATAACTAAAAACATTCATCTTCCTATCTAATTCAATAATTTCGGATTGCATTTAAAACGAGTATTTTCACGTGGGACGGTGACTGAAGGTGTGAGTATTTCCATACAATTTATATATTTTTTCAAGTTATCTATGTTATTAGTATTATATATTATATTATTACAATTATTAGTATATTTTAAATTTAAATTAAAATCATCCATGCAATCACAGTCATTCAACTCCATACAATCATAATATTACTTACATTGAATGGATTGCCCCAATCACCTCTCCTAATGATGAGGCGTATTCGTTTGGGTCTTCATCTTTGATCGACTGATCGAAATCTTCTCCAACTGCTGCTAAATATCTGTTATTCGGATATCTAATCTTTTGATTCATCTTGTAGCATTGATATTTGAAATGACCATTTTTTACAATGGTTGCAAGTAACATTTGGACAATTAGCTCGAATATGTTCTGTCTCTCTACATGCCGAACATATTTTTGGCTGGTTAGTTGCTCCTTGGATTCTTCTATTTTGAAATTCATTTTGATTTTGTGAATAAATTTTCTGCTTATCATATCTAAAACCTGATCTTCCACTTTCTTTTCTCCTATTGTGATTATATGCCTCCAGAAATCTTCTATTAAAATTTGAAAGTCTAAGATTGAAACCGTTATTATATTGGTTTTTCTGTGATCTATGTTGGTCCCAGTATTGATTCTATCCAATTGTTGCAGCTTTGCATAACTTTGGAACGTCTAGAGCCCAATTACGGAGGCGAAGAAAAATTATATAGGAATTTGTTACAAGAATTGGAGAGATTTAAGCCGATAAGGAAGGTCAAATAAGAGATTTTGAGAATCTCTTATCTCTAATTGGTACTCTCGTCGTCCGTTTGGAAGATATGGGAAGAGATAATGAGTTGGGCGCCGGATTTAATTTTGAAAAGTTGTTGCAAAAGTTGTCACACTCTGTGTTGGATGAATGGTTGAAAAATTATGACAATTCAAAAAATGGTTCTGACAAAGCAGTTAAAATCTTGCAGGGCTGGTTAGGAAGCAAGTTACAGCGGACAAAACAAACGATGGAAATAAAGGGAACGATGGAATTCCGCAGAACGAATTATGAAGAGAGGTCCGTATAAAACAAGGAGTATCGAGGCCAACCTGTAATGTCCCACGTCACCGTGAACCAAAACACAAAGAACAAATCTAATAAAATTGAAAAATTCAAATATCGAGGAAGCGGTAACAAGAATCAAGGCATAAGCAATAGACAAGAGGAATTGAAAAATCAGAAATGCCCTATTTGTGAGGAGAAACATTATTTGAATCAGTGTCTTGTGTTTCGAAAAATGAATGTTGAGGAAAGAACAAGAAAAGTCAAAAAAAAAAGAAAAAGGAATGTTTGAAAAAAAATTGTGCGGATTCGAAAATTGTGAAGGAAAACACAACTATTGGCTACATCGAATTTTAGAGCCAAAAACCTCAGAGAAGAGTGTTATGATGGGGGTCGAGCCACATCAGTTTTCGGTTAATAAAAGGTGGATCAGTCTTCGAACCATTCCAATAATACTGGAGAAAGGTAACCAGCAATTGGTTGTTAATGCTCTGCTCGATGGTGCAAGTACAACTAGTTTTATAAGTGAGAAAGTGGCTACTGAATTAAACCTTATTGGAGAAAAGGTCAGAATCCCTATAAAAGTGGTTGGACGGAGGAAGGAGGAAGTTGTTGCACATCGAACCGAGATGACATTGAAGAGTTTGGATGGGTCGATTGAGAAATGTTTTAAGGCAATGGCATTAAAGTCTGAGACAGGTGAAATGAGAGTCATGGACTGGAATGAAGCTGCAAAATCATGGCCTTATTTAGCGGAATTGAAATTTCATTCATATTTGAAAAGAAAGACGGTTGATGTCTTAATTGGAGCGGATTATTTAGAGCTTCAGTATTCGATTAAAGAAATAAGAGGCGGGGAAGGTGAGCCTATTGCAAGGCTTACACCGTTAGGATGGACCTGTATCGGTAATACGGGTTATGATAATTCGTTTTCACACCAATCGAATTTCGTTCAAACGTATTTTGTGTCTGGAAACAGCATGAACTTTGAATTGCAGAAATTCTGGGAATTGGAAGATCTCGAAATGCCACCATCGTCTCATTCAATGAAAGATCGAGAGATTCTACAACATTCAATAGAGGGAATGCAATTCGAGAATGATAGATATGAGGTAGAATTGCCATGGAAATTTGAGAAACCTCATTTAAATTCGAGTAGGCGAATGGCAGAAAAGAGGTTAATGAATTTATTTGGTAGATTTGAAAGAGATAAGGAATTGGAAAGGGAATATACCAAATTAATCGACGATCATGAGAAAAAAGGTTATATCGAAGAAATCGATGAAAAACAGATGGCAAATGAAGGATGGATATTGCCTCATTTCACTGTTAGAAAAAGGGATAGGGAAACCACTAAAATAAGGATTGTCTTTGATACGGCAGCAAAGGTTGAAGGGAGATGCTTGAATGATAATATCGAGACTGGGCCCAAGTGGTATAATGATTTGTTTGATGTCCTAATCCGCTTCAGAAAGAACAAAGTCGCCATTGTGTGTGATGTTGCTGAGATGTTCCTACAGATAGGAATAATAAAAAAAGACAGAAAATATTTAATGTTTTTATGGAAGAAGGACAATCAGTTGAAGTTTTATGAATTCAATCGGTTAGTGTTTGGACTGAACGCGGCTCCTTATCTAGCTCAGCTTGTCGCACAAAAAAATGCAAGAAACTTCAAAGAGAAATATCCAAGAGCGGTGGAGACTATCGCTGAATCGACTTACATGGATGACAGTTTGGATTCAGTCGGAACAGAGAAGGAAGCTTCGCTGCTGAAAGCACAGTTAGAAGAAATTTGGAACAAGGCGGGAATGAGGACGCAGAAATGGATGTCTAACTCAACGAAAGTTTTAGAGAATGTTCCAATAGAGAACAGAGCTATTAAATTAGATATCGAAGAAGGAAGTATGACAATGAAAACTCTGGGCCTAAGATGGGTCGCTAATTTAGACGTCTTCGAATTTAGCGTAAAGGCGTTTGAATCCGAGACGTTGACGAAAAGGTTGTTATTAAGCTGGATAGCAAGGATTTTTGATCCATTAGGATTCCTTGCCACATTTGTAGTAAGAAGGGAAATGATAATGCAGTCAATTTGGATCACAGGAGCTGATTGGGATGCGTGTCTACCGCTGAATATCGATCAAGAAGCGAGATTGTGGGTCAATGAAGCAAGAGAGATTGCATCAATGAGGGTTCCAAGGAATTTGCTTGAGAGTGAGTCAGATGATTGGACGATCCATGTGTTTTCAGATGCTTCTGAAAAGGCTTATGGCTCGGTGGCTTATTTGAGAAGGCGATCCAGTGGAGAAATCCAACGTAAATTCATAGCGGCAAAGTCAAAGGTAGCCCCCGTAAAATCGGTGAATATACCGAGATTGGAGTTGTTGGGAGCTTGTCTTGGTTTGAAACTGGCGAAAAAAATAGTAAAGCCCATCGGATGTAATATCAATTAGGTGTGGTTTTGGACTGATAGTCACAATGTTTTGTATTGGATAAAGCAACGATCTAGGACGTTCAAGCAGTTTGTTGCAAACAGGGTCTGCACCATTCAAGAAGAAACCACTGCGGGTCAATGGAGGTATGTGCCAACAAAGATGAATCCCACTGATATGATATTGAGAGGGGCGACAATAAAAGAGTTACAAGATAGAGAAGAGTGGCTGATAGGACCAAAGTTTTAGAGTTCAAGCGAAGACGAGTGGCCAAAAACTGAACTGAAGGGTATTAAAGTAGACAAAAAGGAAGAGAAGAAGGTCATGATGATGACGTTGGGGCCAGAAGAATTAGGTCATAAACATGTAGATTGTTTTGCTCCCGAAACTTATTCTGATTGGACTCGATTGAGAAGAAATTATGCATGGATGCTCCGGCTTATCAATAACTGTAAAAGGAAATCAAAAGAAAGTAGAAATTCTGGAGACTTAAAATCAAATGAAATCGAAGAGGCTGAAAGACGAATCATTAAAATTGATCAAGAAAGATATTTGGCAACGGAAGTAAAAAAGTTAATCGAAGGAAAGAGAGTCGACGAGAAAAGTAAGTTAATTGAATTGAATCCGATTCTGGATGATGATGGGATCGTTAGAAGTGACAGCAAGATAATAAATGCGGAAGTTTTGGAAAATAACACAAGATACCCCATTATTTTGAGCGATGAGAGTTGGATAGCGAGGCTTATAATTAGGGAACTACACGTAAAGAACAAGCATTATGCAGGTGTCAATCACACTCTGGGAGAATTGAACCGGGAATACTGGGTGGTTTGTGCGAGAAAGTTGATCAAGAAATGCATCAAAGGGTGTTTCGAATGCAAAAGGCAAAATGCAAAGGGAATGGAGCAGATTATGGCCCCATTGCCATCATTCAGGTTTCAGGAGCCTTTACAGGCATTTGCAAGAATAGCGGTAGACTTTGCCGGTCCGTTTGAAACCATTCGGGGAAGGGGGAAAACGAGACAAAAGAGATATATGTGTTTATTTACATGTCTCCAAACTAGAGCGGTTCATTTTGAAGTAGTGTATGCATTAGACACAGATGCATTCATTCGTGCGTTCATCCGTTTTATGGGAAGGAGAGGAAAGCCATTGATGATCCTGTCAGATAACGGTATGAATTTTGTTGGCGCTACAAACGAAGTTCAAGAAATTAAAGTGGATAGTTACAAGTTCAATAAATTCATGTCGGGAATTGATATTAGATGAACTTTTAATCCTCCGCTTGCACCACATTTTGGAGGAGTTTTTGAAGCCTTGATAAAGTCAGCAAAGAAAGCTTTACAAGTTATTGTCGGGAGCGCTGATCTCGCTGATGAGGAATTGAATAGTGTTTGTATCAAGGTAGAAAGCCTATTGAACGCTCGGCCGTTAACAACTCAATGCTCAGATAGCAAAGAAGATCTGGTCTTGACACCAAATCATTTCCTGTTGCCCAAGCAGCCACAGAACGAAGATGAAATATTGAACCCAAAAAATGGTGCTTCTTATAGAAGGAGATGGAGAAGGATTTTGGAAGTAACTGATCACTTTTGGGAACGTTGGAAGAGAGAGATAGTCCCATTATGGAGCACTAGGCGTAAGTGGTGGAATAAAAAGAATAATATCGCAGTTGGAGATATAGTATGGCTGTTGGAAAAGTCCACATATGATGGAAAATGGCCACTCGCACGGATATGTGAGGTTGTTCCTGGTCAAGATGGTAGAGTCAGAGTTGTGAAAATACAAGTAGATGGAAAGATAAAATGCAGACCCATCTCGAAGATATTCCCGCTCGAAGATAAAGTTTTTGGTGTTGACGTGGTCAAGTGGGGAGGATGTTGAGAATTTGGTTAGTCTGTTCCCTTAGCCCCATGTAGTTTAGTAACTTGGAGAATGGATTCAAAATTTGAGTCTTTTCTCCAAGTAACAACAATAATTAAAATTAAGGCCGGGAAAAATAAAAATAGAACTTGTGAAAAAATGAAAATAAAAAAAGGCTTTTATTTGGAAATTTAGTTTTTATAATTGGGTGATAATAGTTTAAAAATATTGTAAGTTTTAAAATGTTTGTTTAAAATGTAAATAGTAAATGTGGTATTTATAAAAAAAAATGAATTTGTATAAAAATTGTAATCGTGAGTAAATTTTAATTTGAAAGTGTTTGTATCTAAATAAAGGATTTTGGCTCTTTAAAAACGTTTAAATATTCTTAAAATGTCATTGATATGTTTGATTTCTAATGAAATTCCTGAAGTTCCAGTTCTTAATAGATTTTCAGGGCATGCTTATGAAAGAAGGTTAATTGATGAATACTTAACAACCAGTAATTTAAATCCAGTCACTGGGGTACAGTTTTCTCGAGATGATTTGATTGAAATTAGAGTTCTAATGCCCAGTTTTACATCCATTCCAGCCTTATTGAAATCTTTTCAGGATGAATGGGATGCTTTGATGCTTCAACAATTTATTATGAAACAAGAGAACCAGGATCTTAAATGTCTCACGCTCTTTATCAATACGATGTTTCGTGTAGAGTTGTGACTCGTCTAGCCAAAGAGGCTACCACAGCTCGAGAAGCTTTGTCTACTCTTAAACCACAAGTTGGAATTATATCTCATATTGTTTATCCTCAAGCTGCACAATTCAATAAAAGTGAAGCAGGAAAAACTCTTCGTTGGATGGATATGTTAAATGCTACAGTTCCAAGTCGTATTAAAACTGCACTTGATAAAATCCAAATAAATATTCGAGAATGCTCTATGGATGAATATCATAACTTTCTGTTTGATGGTCTAGTTTTGGGATATTTGATGGCAGCGTTGGGTTCAGGTCATAGTGAACAATCAAGTGGAAAAGCCTGGACAAATTCTGACGCAAATATTCTCATCCTCAATCAAGTAACATCAACCCATCTGAATCAATTCAATAAAAAATCACAATTGGATCTGTCGATCGGAGTTCTCCCACAGGTGCGATGTCTCTGCATCCTTGTGGGCCTTGTTGCAATCGATAATAAATTAATTAAAAAGATGATGGAATTCACCACAACTGATACTGGTCTTTATACTTCTCCAGAAAGCTTTTGTGAATTTAAGTATAAGAGAAATATGGTGAAAGGATTGATTTATCGTTCATGGTCTTTATCTTCTACTTTTGCTAATTCGGTAAAAAGTGTTGATAAATTGGTTGAGTTGTTGATAAAGAATGGGTATTCTAGATCATTTTTATTGTTGACGATAAAAGAGACTGTTGATAAATTGATTAAAAATCCTAAAGATCCATGTTTTGGAAAGTCTGAGTGTAATTTGTCAAATGGGTGTGAATTGAGTGTTGATCTGGGTGATGGTAAAAATGGATATAAAAAATTGAGCCTAAATATGTGTTAGTATTGCCGTACTCTGAAGGCTTTACAAATTATAAGAGGAAGTTGGGTAAACTGATAGGAAATTTAGAGTATAAGATCGTCTCTAATTCGTGTAAGGTACGCAATATGTTTATTAATAAATCAAAAACTCCGGTTGGATTGTGTTCTGATCTCGTTTATCAATTTACATGTAATGGGTGTAATGCCACATACATTGGAGAGACTTCCCGTTATCTCTGTACTCGAGTTCTAGAGCATTGTCGATTGAAGGGTTTGACCAATATTAGTGAGCACAATAAAGGCTGTAAAAGTGAAATAGGAATGTCTGATTTTAGAATTTTGTTGAGAAGTTTTAATAATTATTGGGAACGCGTGATATGTGAAGCATTGCTGATAAAGTCATTGGATCCAAAGATTAATGTGCAAAGTGCTGTGACTACGAATGTTTTGAATGTTTTTAAATAGTTTACGTATGTTAAATCATGTTTTTTTTAATATTATTAAAAAAATTGAAAATTTTAAATTACATTAATTTTTTAAAAGATTGTAATATAAATGAAAATTTTAAATTAATTAAAAGTGATTTGAATATATTTTATAAATATTTATTTATTACAAAATTAAATTAATAAAAAATAATTTGTTTAAATTAAATATTAATTCATAATATTTTTAGTTGGTTTTGAGTACCTGAAGATGATAGTTATGCTATCGAAATATATCGTACGAAAAGTTTTTTATTGGCGTTATCTTTTAATTAAATCGTTGCCAAATTTATTTAATTATTTATTTAAATAAATTATTAATTAAATAATTTTGAATAAATTTTAATGTTAGATAATGACAGTAAAATAAATATGGTGGAAGTAAATAAATATTATAAATAAATGTAAATAAATTTCGTTTGAATATCCACGTAGAATAATCCACAATCTTCGAATACAATGATTGTAAAGGAAGAGTTTGAACTGTTCAATGTGATACAGTCAACCATCCTATAACGCGGTACTCTCAGAACGCGGAGCTGAAATTTCAACAGCCCTCCTATAACGTGGTACTCTTACTGCGCGGTTTCCGTTCAACAGCATCCCATAAGTTCGTTTCGCGCAGCCTATGAATGACTCTAATAACTAGATATTGTACGAGGTTTTAATATAAGTTTTATTTTTGACGCAAAAGCTCAGCCGAGATACATAAAGAATATGTTTATATAAACATGCTAGCTTATCTCATAGCCGTCTACAACATCGGTTTCACTCATCTCAGAGTTCTTTCACAGTACATATGTTTTGTTGGTGACCAAGTCTTTCTAAAAATATTTCTACACCGTCCGTTCGTTCAGCTTTTTGCTGCTTAATTTGTGGCATATAATTGGACAACATTAAACAAAACTGTAAGTAATTTTTTTAATTTGTTCGAATATAATAATAAAGTAATTAATTATGTTGGGCCAAAACACGAACGGCCTTGTAAATGTTTAAACGAATCGGTAACACACACGCAAATATAACATGCAAATTTAAACTCAAACCTATTAAACATCAATTAAACCTAACAAAAAATGAGATAAAAGCAATTACATATAAAATAATAAACATAAAAATAAATTAAAATAATAACAAAATGCAACAAGATCCGCACGATACAAATACAAACACAACACGAAAACCCAACAAATTCGAGCGAAATTTGATAATTGAACAAAAAAATGAAAATTTCATGAAAATGAAATTTAAATCAAAGAATTTGAATTAGAAATAATTCAATAAAAATTTCAAATAAAAAATTATCAAAAATAATTAGAAAATAATAAAAATAAAGATTAGAATACACTAGAAAATATCAAGGTCGAATTTTGTTTTACTAAATCAAAAAGAACACGCGAGGTTAGGGACAGAAAATAGGTATATATACCGATGCATTTTCACATAAAACTTAACCAATTTTCAAACCGATTTTGAAACAAAATTTTTGTTATTTATAAATCTACTTTGAATCATTTTTAGGTGAGCGAAAGTTTTTTTTGTAAACTCTCTCTCCACGTCCTGTCCTCACAACCTCGGTAGAGCTCTGCTTGGATGTCGGCGTGGGGAGAGATGTATTTTTATTGTTTTTACTTTGGTATGATGATTTGGAAAGTAATTTGTTATATTGTTTTTAATATATTAATAAATATTTATAAAATATAAAATCAATTTTGCTTTTCATAAATTCATTGTTTTATTGTCGAAATTTTCCGCCCCACAGCCAAAGACACACCGCAAGATAGTAAAATCAACATACTATTCAGATTCGTGTAAGTGCGTGGAATATCGCCGATGATCTATGCCCGTGAAGACCCGGTGTACGGAACGCAGGGATTGGAACGTCAATATTATTCCGTATAGAAGAAAGGAGAAATAAGGAAGGAGTCTTTTGGCTAATTCCTCGTCTCTCGATTTCTGTAAATTCGACCTAAATTATTCTACACACGGCTCAAAATCGCCACACCGAGTAGTCCAGTGGGCACTCATTAAATATAATATAAACATAAATTGCGTTTTAAGGTCTATTAAAGGGAAAGGTTACGGGGAATAAAATTAATATGAAATCACTGCTATGAAATAAAATAAATTAATCTTATGAATTAAATTTAAATGCAACTTTAAATAGTAATTATTATTAAACAAATCACCCCAACTTCCAGTAAAATAGTGAATTTAATCCTAATCCAAAGTATATCCATCAATACAGCTAATAGCGACATCTTTTTCGAACTCCCTTATAAATAAAAGCCAATTATAAATCGAAATTGGCCGCATAAAAATAAATTAGCCTAAATAATTAAAGTAACAACATCGATAGGATAAGAAAAATGTTATTATAAAAAAGACTTCATAACCCATTTGAATAGCCAACTTAATCGACCCATCGGTTTTCCTACCATTATATCACTATAACATTGACGAATAAATTCACGGAATAGGTCATCCACAGTTGATACTCGTTTTCCTAAAATATAACAGTTTAAGTTGATTAAAAATGTTCGACATGCTCTTGATTCAGAAATGATTACCAATTCCCGATCACCAACACAACTCAGACCACAATCGCTAGTAGCGTAGCTTACCACCATTGTTCCAGTATGGAATATTGAATCAATAATCGTACAAAACATGACGGCTAGACTTTTCCTTAAAATCGAATGATAAATGAAAATGATCACTCAATATTATAAAGATCCAGTGAATAGGAATACAAACCGGTAATTAAATTCCAATATTAGTAGATGAGACGATGCTCATGGTTTTCTGGCGCGGTAAACTCGTGAAATGCTAAATGAATGCGTTAAATATTAATAAAATAAAAAGTCAAATAGATTGACGGGAATTAGAAATAACGTGGGAACACTCGCCGTGAAATCGAGAAGGGGACGACGACACGAGCGAGTTTTCCGCCGTTATTATCTAAAGAAGAAAAACTTACCAATATCTAGCGTCGAATTTCCATAGCCATTCCAAAATTTTAACAATTAATAAATTCAATTGAAAAATTCGAGCGGATATTGCGATCGTTTATCATAAACTAATCCAGCCGAACGGCGATAATCTCCAAATAAACAAATTCAATCATTCACCATTCAGTGACGTGTAGAATAATCCTAACCGGACGCACACAGACACCCACGCAATTGATAAATCATAAAACCATTTACTAGAAAATTTTTGGATATATATTTTTTTTCTCCAATGTCGGACAATACAGAATTATTACCAGAGATGCCCCATGAGGAGGTTGCCGCAATGTTGGATATAACCACGGAGAGTAAGAAATTTTTTAAATTATATTTGTTAAATAAGCATAAATAAATTTTCGTAATAATTACATTCGATAACTAGTAATAATTATAAAAAATTTTGTGGTAACATTTATAATTAATAGTTTGCAATAATTCATAGACAATTTTTATAATTCAATTAGTTTCCGACGCGATCATCATACATAATCTCAACTCCGCTAACATTTCCTTTATTTATTATTGATCATAAAACTCATTCGCCTTGTCCCCCCCCCCCCATAAAGCACGACTCATTATTATCAATTCAATCCCCGATCTATTAAGTCTAGTTCATTGGATTTTTACATCACGACCCCCAATGGGATTTATTCACCCACCATACGGCTACTATTTTTTTTGTTCAATTTTTGATTTTCATCTTTACCATAAAACCTACTCACCGGTCGCTCGTCAAACCGCGGAATGTATGTATTTTATTAATCATGGAAGATTGTTAGGAGTTTTTTTCACGAAATCATTAGTTATGTCTCAAAGGGCAATATTTTAATAGAAAATAATATTCAATCAATTTTATTAGAAAGAGTTTATCCAAGGAAAATATGTAACTAGTTAATTTATTATCATTTATTTTTTGCTTAAAATTTATGTAAATAATTAGACATAATGAAAGTTTAGCCGTACTTTCTCGCAGTACTACGTGGATTTCGATTCAAGAATTAAGAGATGATTTCGTTACAAAATAGTTCAATCGACCAATTTTAGAAATATTTCTCCAGTCGCATTGGACAATTATTTTCTCTATGTTTTGATTAAAGGGGAAATATATATATTTTTTTAAATAGGAAAAACGTATAATAATTTCATATACATGACGATGGTCACTAGGAGATATTTGAAAAGCAATATTGTCGATAATAGACTACAGTGAAGAAAGGGAAAGAATTTAATGTTAACGATTAGCGTAAAATCTCTACTGAACCCTGAGATGTTTTTGATTTAACAAAAAGGGCTTGGTCAGTTCCGAATTCCGGTATGGTCTCACAAAGGAGTAAATCAAAAATATTATAATTATTTATTTATTTATTTATTCAATTCTTTTAATAAAATTCGTACATGTAGTTAATGATTTACATTCAGAAAACCTTAGTTCAAGGAACTACATGCCGACTCCCTTGCGGACCGACGGAGATGGGCGTGGGCACGCTTCAGGCAGGAGAGATGCCCAGAATTTCCCCCGTCGAGATTCCAATGCATTGACTCCATCGAAGACGAATTGGGTCAAGGGCTGGCCGAAGAGTGGAGTACGGCCGAAGAAATTCACTGGCAAGCTCAGAATCTGCTTGAGCAACTGGAGGCCCACCAACGACAGGTGGACATACAAGTGGCCCGGGCTCGCCAGTATCTGGCGAACGTCGAAGAGGACCTACTGGCGGGTCGGATCGCCAGCAATTACTGGCACCCTCGGCAAGGCACCACCACACGTGCCTCCCGACCGGCGACGGCCCGAATTCGGAATACCAAACGGCCGATCATGTCCATCTCTGGCTATACGCCGGAAGAATGGGTGGAGAAGGGTTTTCCCTAATCCATCCCAGTGTGAATTAATTGAAAACTCAAACTTCAAAATTTTTCTTGTGTGTAATAAATAAATCAAGCGTACTCTTGAAAATTGGTTTGGAATTTTTATTAAAACATAAAAAACTTTTTCCCATTTGTTTGTTTGCTTAAATATAATTCATGTAATAATGGTTTATTAGTAATATCCCACATTTAATTTTCACATTACTAGAAATGGAACCTATTCAACTCCTACAGAAAGAACTGGCCCGTGCCCAACAATCAAACAAAACCCTGTATGAGCAGATCATTCAACTTACCAAAGAGGTCCAATCCAACGCCAGTTGCGACCCCACCAACAATACCCTCAACCAGTTACAGGCCGGGGCGCAAAGAGCGCGCCAGACGCAGAGCTGCCTGCCTGACAAATAAACTCCATTGATTTACCTTGTTTAGTTGGTGAATTGAATTAAATTATAGATGTTGTTAAATCGTTTAAAAGGGATATTATAAGAATGTAAATAATATTAAATTTCTACCGAAAAGTCAAGGTAGAACGTTCCCTAACTCGGATAATGCATTTGATTTCAGAGATGGCAATATTTTCTGCTCATTCATTATCACATCTTTAGCAGTTTTCATACCAAAACTACCAAGGCGTTTAAGAATAGGAAGTGCAAATCTATCAATTGTTCTCAACCAACCTGATCCATACTGTTTACCAATAAAATATGGTAATTCGCCACCACTTTAGCTACCACCATACATACTAATAATATCGTTATTGGCCATCTAATTTACGAAAATGTAATGTCAAATGAGTTTTTGTATCTTTACTAAATTCAATAAATTTACCGCTATCATCACGAATATTTATTTCTATATTGTTTATACATGATGTTGATACCGGTAAGTACATGGGATTATCGATATTTATATTGACAACTTCATCCTGGTCATGTTTATCAACCCAAACAGATTTCAAAAGAGGAACCAAAGAATCACCAACAATTATAGGATCGATGATGTTAGTATATATGAACATTTGCCTATGAAGTTTTATTATTTTTGGTTTGCGTACACCAAAAGCACTTGCCCTATATGTTTGCTTATCTAATCCCAATGTATTAGCCAAATTCTTATCAAATGTAACTTCACAAATGTTATTATTCAGACTGAATTTGCATATTCCATCTTTAAGAAATTCAATAGTTTTAAATATGTGTAAACAATTTAATGAAATATATTTATGTAATTCTTCAAGTGTTTCAATATATAATTCATTAGTAAATGTAAATGTCTCTTCAACTTCATTAATATATGATACAGATATTTTGATGTTCTCGATCGTTACACTTTTCTCATCAATTGTTTTGAATCGTATTAGGTATTCAGTACCAGGAACAACAATGCTAAGCTTATCACAACCCATTTGCTTGGCATCCTCAATACTTTCAAACTTTATTGTAAATGGACTATAATCACAACTAACATTCAATCCATCTTTGAAAAACATGCCACAATTTTCATCTAAAATCTGATTCGGAATATGACAATATCGTTCAAAATTATTGATTGAGAAAATACCACTACAGGTTTTGGGAACACGCTTCTTGAATCCGATTTTACAATGACTATAAAATGGGAATGTATTGTACACAAATGTAAAGTCTTGCAAAGCAACTTCCCAATCTCCATGTAAATAAATGGGATTTTGAAGATCAACCATAAATTTACTTGCTTGATTTTCCGGATGGATTAGTGGGCAACTATTACTCGGTAAAATTGTATTTTTTTTTACTAGGTCTTTTGATGATATCCATGAGGGTTTTTGATATCCATGCCATTTGACATAGTATTGTTTATCCTTACCCACCATTTTAGTTTTCAATATTTTCTGAATTCTGAACACTGTAGGTTTGGAAATAACTTGTAATTCCTGTTCATAGAATTTCCCTTGTATTAAATTGTTATCACTATCTTTAATAACATACATTACAGGACTCTGTTTAGTATTAATTTTAGTAATTTGAAATACCTCATCACTCCAATTACTATCGAAATTTTTGATGAAAGGTGAAGCAGATATTTTACTAATTCTAACGTGATCACCAACTTTATATTTTGGTTTTGTAATAGGAACTTTTTTAGACTGTACTCGTGTTTTCGAGCTGATATCTACGGGTCTCAAACCATTCAGACCTCGATGTGATGAATTATTATAACTAACAAGTATTTTCGGTAATACATTTATCCATATTTTATTACCTTGATGCACGAAATATTTCTTCAATCTATCCCTCAATGTCCGGTTAAATCTTTCAACATGAGCGGCTTTGTATTGAGAATGTACAGAATAATGATTTATTTTGAGACGATCCAGGATTTGCTTAATTTTACTATTGTAAAATTCCTTGCCTATAATAATAATAATAATAATAATAATAGTAATAATAATAATAATACCTAAATCGGTTTGCAAATTATCTGGATGCCCATTTTTAAACATTGAGTTAATTGCTTTAGATATTTCCTCTGCAGATTTTGTCTTTGTTGGTACACCGCGGGCAAAACGACTGAAAACATCGATACACGTTAAAATATATTTATAACCCTTGTTAATTTTCGAATACGGTATCATCTCCATCAAATCCATTTGCCATAAATCATTAATACCGAATGTCTTATAAGCTCTCGTTGGAAATCTTTTCCGCATCGGTTTGTTTAAACTGTACGCAAGCTGATCTGACAACCACTTTTGCGTTTCCTTTTTCAACTTTGGGACTCTTTTCTTTAACTTTGCCACTCCACCGAAACCTGCCTCGTCTTCTGGGTTCGTCCAAATCTTCTCCATTACAACAAGATGATTTAAATTTTAATTTAACATTAGGTAATGATTGCCCATCGTTTATTGTGATAATAATGATAATGCTAATGGTAACATTGCTCCGATAAAACCACCTTGTTGTTTATATATGATTTTTCTCATTTGCTGTCGATTTTTATTATTTACTAGTGATAACAAAGGCTTACGATGTTTATTCAATACTAGTTTTTTAGAATTACTGATTTTAATTTTACCTCTGACTACTTTTAATAGAATTTTGAGTAAATCATCGACAACAAAAGTTGGAAATGATTGTAAAATAGACATTCTTTTCATACTCGAAGCCTTTAACAATGCATTAAAATATGGGAAACTCCTATGATTTTTTACAATTTTATCTGTTTTCTTACTCTTTTTAATAATGTTTTTCGAAATTAGATTCATTGCAGGGTAATTCTCGGTTATTAGTTTTTTAGATGGTGTATAACTGGTTTTTGGTGGAACACGCTTCTTTATAGTCTTTTTAATACTTTGTCTAAGGTTTCGGATATTTTTAAGCCTGGATTTCATAAACATTTTTACATGTTAAAGTTTTCAACTTTGTTTATATACCATGGCACCTTCTTTATTGAAAATATCGGTTTTTACCCGTAAATCATCATTGCATTGTTGTGTGAAATCAAGAAATAAATATCCATGTGGTGATTTTGTAGCATCTTGAAATGCACTGATGAGAAAATTACGATTATTAATGTATGCTTGTCGAGCAAGAAAATCAATAACTGTTGCATCTCTAGGATTCTTGAAAATAACTAAATATTGAACATTTAAATTCCTTGTTCGATGTGCGCCACCCTGATGAAATAGATTTTGAGTAATAAAGATCACAGTAACACCAACATGTCTACTGATTTTTGTGAATAAATTATTAAAATCCTTTTCTTTATTAGCTTCCTGATACAAATCATCAATAATGATGACATCACCTTTCCTTAAACGACTTGACCAGTTTTTATCGAAACCCTTTACTATTTTCATGTTTTTCAATTTACAGAAATTATCTTGAGTTAATCCATGTTCTTCATCGGCACCCTTATGCCAATAAATCTTGTTGAATTTTGTTTGAAATAAATTAGATTTCAGTAATTTACACACAAACATAGTTTTACCACTACCACTTGGGCCAACGATTTGATATACCGCATCATTTCTTAATTCCATTATTAATTTGTATAATTATAGGTTTTTGTTTATATTATATGATTTAATGAACTCTTCCTAAAAACTCATATATATAGCTTAATATTTCTTTATTGTTTAATTATGTTATCAAATATAAATTATAAAGGAACTTTCGATGTATCAAAAATGACGTTTCCAAATGGTAAACTACAGCAAATTGTAGATAGGAGTGGAAAATATCCTATAATATTTTTCAAATCAGGCAAATTCAGAATCATGGGATGTAAGAAACCTTTAGATGTCAATAAATTACAATATAGAATAAAGGATCTTAAAATACAGTCAATTACAGTTACCATGGATATAGGACAATCTATCAATCTATACAACATGTCAACAAAATGTCTTTGTATGTTCGAGCCAGAATTATTTCCTGCACTGAGGCTTTTAAAATACAACCCAATGTGTGTTAACGTGTTTGCTAGTGGTAAAATAGTCATATTAGGGGTGCGAAATCTAGAGTACAAAAATATTGTTTGTGATATACAAAATGAAATCACCGGATTGGTCGATATCTGATTGGCTAATGATTGATTAAAACAAATTGCTTATTCATTTTATTTCATTTTTAAAATGGAAAATACTTCAAGCACAAAATTAAGCAAAAAAGAGATCGAAAATTATGGTAAATTTATTATTTATTATTTATTAATATTAATATCTTTGTTTCCAGATAAATATCAGGCCGTATTACTGGAAAGGTTATTCTTCTTCTATCCTCAACTCAGAGCAATAGTCAAAGACCAGCCTGAATCAGTAATTCCAGATTTGGTCTATACAACCACCAACATATGGATTTTTAACATAATTGATCAAGCTCTATGGAATATTAAGCTTGACAGAAGACCAAAGGAGATGGAACCCGAATACCCTTGTATTCTGGGTTGTAGCTGCTGCGATTTTCGATACCAGCGCTATGTGGAATGGTGCCTGGCAAAATCAGTTAGAAATTCTTCTAAATACCAACTTTTTCGAAAATAAATGTTTTGAATTTTATTTTTTGTTTTGTTTTGTTAGTGTTGGTAATAATAGTTTTATTTTTATTAGTTTTGGTAATAATAATAATAGTAATAATAGTAATTTTATTAGTATAGTAATAATAATTGTAATAATAATAGTAATAATAATAATAATAATAATAGTAATAATAGTAATAATAATAATAATAATAATAATAGTAATAATAATAGTAATAATAATAAAAATAATAATACATTTTATATAGATGATATGTGTAAAATCATAAAACTCAACGGGTTAATTTACATACAGTCACGCACTTAACATGCAATTATCATGCACTTATCATGCATGATTCTGATTGGTTAATCAGTATCTGTCAAGGGTATAAAAGTGCGTCACCACCTTATAGAGATCATAAATCAAACATGACCAAGAAAATAAGCGTCCAACCAGTTCATATGTTCCACAATTATAAAATGTATTTTTTAAAGGAGCCTATTAATATGCAATTGGCAAATCCGGTCAAACTCAATAAGACTCAATTTCAATCTCTCGCTGGCACTCTCTCAATGTTAGATATCAAGGATATTGATAATACGTTCAAAAAGATCAATTACAATTTAAAATGCAATGAAAATGCTTTCTTCACGAGTCAATATACCAGATATTATGATGCATTTACAGAAATTGGATTCAAAGAACAGGAAAACTGGTATATAACAATAACAATCCAAGGATATAAAGCAGATCAAAACGATGTGCTTTCTCCAATCTGGCAAATTGTTACTGCTAGACTTTCACAGTTATTTTAGTGTTTAGTGTTTAATAAATGTATTAATGTTTCTTTGTTATTCTATAAACAAAATTATAATTAGTTTTAAAATAGTGTTAAAATGATGTCTGAAAAAAGTAAAATATAAAATATAAATAATTAATTAATTTTGGTTTAGAATATTTAATAAATTTTTTGTTTGATAAACTTGAAGAAATAACCGGTGTAAAAATTAGAGATATGTTGACTCTAGTTGAAGCATTGAGTAAAGAATCGGATTGCGAATCTAAATGTCAGAGTGATGAAATTGTTAATGATGGAGATACTGAAATTATTAATGATTCTGAAGAAATTATTAATGTTGAAGAAGCTACCGAAATTATTAAAGATGAGCCTACCGAATTTAAGAATTGTATTGATCATGTTATAGAAAATATTATGATAGAATCTTGTGGTGATGAAGAATGTACATGTAATAATCAATAAATCTTTAAAATATAGTTTTTTATTAATAAAAATAACAAAGAAATATTTATTAAAATCTATGATAAACCTTGTTACATAAATATAAAACAGATACTCCAGTGAATAGTTTTAATAAAAATTTGCAATTCTCGATATAAATATCAGAGCGTTTGGCTTCTGTGGCAACTTGAATAATAGCTGTCCATCCACTGTTTGATTCTACCCACGGATCAATTTTTGTTTCTATCACCTAAATAATAATAAATTAATAACAATATAAAGTAATATACCTCTATAGACCATTGGAAATAATTTTCATAGTCGGATCCAGATTTTAATATCATGTGTTTCATGTACATTAATCCTACTATTATTCGCATCCATTTATTATTTTCATCAAACATGTAACTAAATATTGATTGGAATGCCTTCTTTCTTTCCAATGGTGGCAAATTGAGAATTTTTTCATAATCGAATGGGATGTCTTCAACGATTTTCTCGGTACGGTTTACCATAAATTTCATGTTTTTAATGATTTTATCTTCTTCTCTATTATTAGAGACCAGCTCATTCAACAAAGTTATAAAAAATTTAGTTTCTGGCATTTTATAAAAATATATGAAAGTGTAAGCTTATTTATACTATATTCGACCAATCAGAATCATGTAATACTAAGAAAATATGTAAAAATATATAATGGAAATGGCAATGATGATTTGTTGGCACTGTTAACTTCTTTCAAGTTGTTGCCACCACTGTTAACCGGTTGTTGCTGTTGTTGTTGTTGTAATTTCATTATACGATTGAACTGATCAGATGTTTTATTAGAATAAAATTTTATACTATATTGAACTTGATTCATCATTTTTTCATTAAGTTTACGATTTTCTTTCAATTCTAATACTGATTTTCTTAATTCATTTTTGATAGTACCAATGGTCTTATTTAAATATATAATATCATCATATAATTCGTTTTTAGCTCTTTTTAAAGTCTCATATGTATGTTCAAATCGGAATTCTAAATTACTCATTCTTTCAGATAATCTTTTGACTGGAGTTTTCAAATATCTAGGCCTATCTATCATATACAAAATATCCATCAATACAGCGGTATCAGGACATACACATCTTGTTGAATTTTTACCTTGAACGGTTACAACAATTGAGTTGGCCATATTAAAAACTAATAATATTATTAAAATTTCTTTAATCATTTTCAAAACATTATAAATTAATATTTATTGTTTATAGCTAAAGATTTGTGTGTGTGTATGTCTCTAAATTAGTATAAAAGTAATTGTTATTTCAATTTTTATCATTAAAATGGTTATACCGAGCGCAGTTCAAGCTATGAATGAAATTAAACATTATGGTAATTTATTATTACTATTATTATTATTACTTGCTTTTTAGATGATTATTTTAAAGTTATTAAAGAACGTCTGCAATTCTATTATCCAGAAATACATGGAATCATGGATAAGCCAGCATCAATAATTCCAGACTTGATATTCAATCATACATCAATATGGATATTTACTGTAATAGATGAGTTCCTATGGGATATCAAACAAAACAATTTGTCAAAAGATATGGAACCCGAATACCCTTGTGGTGATGGATGTCATTGCTGCGCTTCCCGATATCGGAAGTATGTGGAATGGGCTTTGAATAAAGCTCTTCGACAATACTACTATAGTAGAATTATCTCTTTATAATAAATTTGTTGTATATGTCTTGGTTTTCATTATATAGTAATAATAATAATAATAAAAATAATAAAAATAATAAAAATAATAATATTAATAAAAATAATAATAAAAATATTAATAATATTAATAATAATAATAATATAATTTACAAATATATACTACTTATTTTTTATAAGTAGTAAATTAAAATTTAAAAATGTTTAAAAATTCCGTGACTTTAAGAAAATTTGAATGACCTTGAAAATTTTTGATGACTCATCCAACGACCTTGAACTACTTTTGAATGACCTTGAAAATTTTTGATGAGTCATCCAATGACCTTGAATGAGTCATGGTCTTTGTTTAAATGACCTTGAAAAATTTAATGAGTCATCCAATGACCTTGAATGAATCATGGTCTTTGTTTAAATGACCTTGAAAAGCTTTTGATGAGTCATGATCTTTGTTTCAATGACCTTGAATAAGTCATTGTCTTTGTTCTAAAAAAATTTGTACTTTTAGACTTAGAAAAAAATTTTTTTTTGTCGGGGGGGGTATGTGAGCTAGATGGCCGGTATCCCACTACTAACGGTGCGCAGCGAAAAGTTTAAAAGGGAGTTAAAAAAATTGCTTAGCTTCCTGTAGAGAGGTTTTAGTGGAGTTAAAATAAAAGCTACAATCGTAAACCAATGTGAAGATAAACCAAATGAGAAAGACATTTTGCTCATTAAAAGAAGACGAGTTAGGCGACTCATATCTGACAGCGAGGATGAATGTTGAAAGATTAAATAATTTTACAAAAGTCTTTCTTGTTTTTGTTGGATTATTTATTGGTCTCCATATAGCGCGGTACGAATGATGTGATTTGTACTAATTCCGAGTTTCTTATAGCGCGGTTTCTATACAACGCGGTAGAAGGTTTCCATAGAACACGCAGCGAATTAACCTGGTTTGTATGGTTAAATCCGAGCTTCTTATAGCGCGGTTTCCATATAACGAGGCACGCACTCACCGCGTTATAGGAGGGTTGAATGTATTTGATTTTTAATTCTGTCTATAATGTGATATGAATAATAATAATTTACTTTTAATTTATTGATATGAATGGTTAATACCATTATCGAAATGGGCTTTCAAAAAAAATTTTAAAAATGAAAAAATATATTAAAAAATATATTGGATTAGTAATATTAATGTATCGAAAAATAATAGAGTTTTGTCAAATATTGATTGGGATTTTAATGGAAATAATTGGATAAGGGTAAAATGAAAAAGTAAAATAGATTGATAATATTGAAATGTATCAAAGGATAATAATATTTGTGAAATATTAACTTATATTAACTTAAAATAAAAAATGAAATAAAAATATATCAAGTATAATGGGATTGTATAAAAAACTAATAAAAGATGAGATAAAATAAATTAATAATATTAATACATAAAAGAAAAAATATAATAAATAAAATAATCTTAAAAAAAAGTATATTAAAAGAAAACACTAACCAACAAATATATATTCTACTATAATATATTTCCCCAGCACCACTGTCATCATCAAGTAGCTTTGAACTTTCGTCCATAAAACTATATTGATTTAAAATGCTTTAATCTTCATTTAAATTTAAACTTTAAAATCATTTTTATTAAAAATATCAAACTCTGTTTTATAAAAATTCCAATTATTTTAAAAATTTAACTTAATAAATTTTATAAAATTGAAATTTAACAAAATTTAAATAAACTTCTAATAAAATATTTTCAAACTTTTAAATAAAAATATTTTGCATCGATTTTCATCTTGCAGCACAAAATTGAGTTTAGTAATATCAATCAATTCAATAGGGTAGAGTGGGGTAAAGTGGACACTGGGGGAAAGTGGACACTCTTTCTGCGAATTTTGTTTTGATAAAGAAATCTATGCTACCGATGAAATTTTTTAGCCTACAACTATTTATGCGCTAAAAATATACTTATAGATACCCTTTTACTTAAAATTAATCAATATTGAATTAACAAATAACTTTTAAGTCGTGTTTTTCCACATTAAAGTCCCAAAAAAAGTTTCGTGAAATTTCAAGTGTTTTTAAACGCTGACATTTTTAGCGGACAATATTGTGTAATTCATCATTGGATCAGCAAGAAAAGGTATTATTTGATAATTTGCTATATAAAGTTGTAATGAAAATGTTCAGATTTACAAACTTTTACTGTTTCATATGATAAAAAAGTTTTTATAGTTGTTGTTTTTGAATTGGGGTAAAGTGGACACTTTGACACTATTTTGGATATTTTTGGTGAAATTAAATCTAAAATTATTTGTTTTTTGTTTAGAAATGCCTCGAAAATACACAAGAAAAACGGATATGACAAACAATTATCTGCACAAGCCGTTGAGTATTGCAGTCAAGTCGGAATCGAATTAGTGTGCCTTCCTCCTCACAGTACCCACCGCCTTCAGCCACTTGACACTCATTTCAATAAAGGTTTGAAGTCCAAGTGGTCTGCTAATTTAGCTGAATTCCTCAGAAATAATAGCAAAGTGCAACTTCGTCGACAAGAATTTTATAAAGTATTCAATCCGACATGGGCCGCTTGTACTGAACGAAGGTCACTCCTTGTTGATGCTTTTCAGTATTGTGGGCTATCTCCATGTCGTGATCCAACAACGAATAATGACTTTCAGATGGCTTTAAACTTCGTCACGGATACAAAGCAATCGTCAACGCTTCATGAATCTCATGACCTTCCAGCTCAGACTGCAATTCGTATCATCGCTCCTTCTCCTCGTAAAACTCCCAATCCAGTTCATTTAAAGCAATACATCACTCACATCACATCCCCAACTATGATGATGAAGTTATCCCAACGCAATAACTCACATTCTTCTGGTGGAAGTGGACAAGCTCCACAGTCCTCATTTAATGAAGCGAATGCTGAATCTCCAATGCACAGATCTGCCCAAGGTCATCTTCGCACATTACCTCAAAATGTGCCATCAACGTCTTCAGGAGTGAACCATGGCTCACATGGCTACCTTCCCCAACCACCCAAAAAGCGTGCAAAACGATGTATTCCAAGTCAACATCATTCTAAAAAAACAAAGCAAGTCTCAGTGAAAGAATCAAGGACAAGTAACAATTGCGTAGTTTGTGATGAAGAATATTCCAATTCATCAGTTGACTGGTTTTGTTGTCCTGGCTGTCACAATTGGACATGTGAAATGTGCTTTGCATCAGATTTATGCTATAATTGCAGTGACTGACAAACGGTTTCTCATTAGTGCTTACTAATTATCTTTTCTCTAGGACTGTCCACTTTACCCCATGATGTGTCCACTTTACCCCATTCCATTTTTTGGCTTTGACAAATAAATTCTATGAGACAGGTTTGGAGTAAACTATAAAATACTTCAGAAAATAAGTTACTAATAGATAGATATTGTTGCCAAAAAAATCAGTAAGCCTAAGTAATAACATACGCTAACACCGGCTGATTCGCAGAAAGTGTGTCCACTTTCCCCCAGTCTACCCTAAGTCGACTGTGAACAAAAACTTGAGAACGGAACTGACGCGCAGTCATTCCAATGTATGAGGCATTACACCCATGACATAAATATTCATAACCAAGGTTTGAATATTTATAAATTATAAATTAAATCAAAAATTTATAAAATTGCCTTGTGATAAATTAAATAATTGAGCATAATGTCGACTAATGTGGAGTGAGTAGAGTATAGAAATTGTTGGGAAAAATCAAAAAAGTTAAAATTCGTAAATAAATCTGATTCATAGTCAAATTTTGTAGAAAATACAATGCCTTTTATAAATTAAAAGATATCAAATTTATTTATTTATAAAATAAAATAAAATTATAATTATAATTACCTGGTTCTTGGAAACAATAACTTTTTTCAGTTATTCTTTTTGTTATCAAGTTGGATTTACGCGCCATTCATCTGAAACAAGTTATTGTAGCGAGTCAGCACTGATATACACATACTATTAAAACAATTTCTACAAAAATTCAAGGATTTTGAGTTTTTTGAGAAACTAAAGAAATTTTAACTTTAAATTGATTTTAATTATATATTTGCATAATATTTCAGACATTGCAGGCACCTCTAATGAGCTATATAACCGAAAAAGAAATCAAAGTATTTTTTGATAGAAGTTTAAATTGTATAATATTTTAATATAATTTTTGAAGGTGACTAAATCAAATTAATAAATTCCATGGAAAATGGTTAGAAATACTTCCATTTTGGAAGATTTTTTGGAATACAAAAACGAATCGGTAAATCCATAATTTATAAATGTGCCAAAATTGGACATTTGTCACTAGTCATGGATTTCTGAAAAAGGAAGTAAGTAATTAGAAATAATTAGAAAAATGTTTTGTCAAAATTGGAAATAACTTGTTATTAATATGATACATAATAATTTATTTTGAAATTTTTCTAAAAAAAATAATAATTTCCTAAATAAATTAATAAAATATAAAATATAAAAAATCTGCATAATTTCTGATTAATCAGTAAGATTTTCTCGTCAACTTGTAATAAAGAGAGTACAATTCCAAAAAATAAAATAAATAATTCCCTTAAAAATTATAAAAATTATTATTACATGTATTAGAGGTTAGTTTTAATTAATTATTTAAAGAGTAATTTATTGTCCTTTTAGGTGCTATTTTTTGTTCGTTGGTGTAAATCAAAGCATTCAATTTGTAATATTGTTCTCAGAAAATTGTTTTAATGGACTAATTTTTGTATTTCCAAATCCTAACAATATTAATTTTTGATGTTAGACTTTAGATACCGTATCACGAGGAATGGTTTGGAATTTTTGAAAAATAATTATAAATTAATTATTTAATTAAAAAGTGACATTTTTACATCGAAGAAATTGTCTTTTTCTATTTTCACGGCATATCAAAGAATTTTTTATAATTCTTTATAATTTCAAAATCAAATCATAAATGTAATAACTGATAATTCTAAGAAATATGAAAGCGACTTCTTTGATCTCAGATAAGTTGAGATAATGCCAATCATATATATATATATATAGATATATTATAGTTTTATACAAAATAGTTTTTATATATTTTAAAGTTTTATACAAAATAGTTTTTGTTTTACTAATGAAAAACCTGCATTGTTTGATATATTGGAGTTATTTAGGAAGAGGTAACGCCGAAAGGATTCGAGGAAACTGTGTTTACTGCGTACCTAGAGCGACAGAAAGCTCATTTTCTTGCAGAAAATGTTTAATTGAATTTAAATGTTATTACTGCAACAATTTTAATTTTAATGTCAAATTTCATTGCAAATGTAATATTCTTCGTGATTGTGTTCTACGGAATGAAACTTCTCATAAATGCCGTTACAAGCCCCCAATAAACCCAAAGTGTGATATCTGCCAACAAGATTTAAACAGATACGGATATTCTTGCTCTTGTGGTTTATTACTTTGCGGAAAGCATATACCTTCAAAAGAGCACAATTGTCCAAATACAGGTCAAAATGAAAATTTGAAAATTACTTTTCTAAAACGCTAAATGCGACAAATTTTATAAGTTTTTTTTTAATAAATTTATTTTATCACAATATTCGTATTGATTTTTAAAATAATTAAAACAATAAATTAAGTTAATTAAATGTTTAATTATAAATTTAATTATTGTTAGTATTATTAACTCATTTAAACTATAAATAAAATTTAAATAAATAACAATGATAGCCAATTTCCGAAATGTTTATTCATAAAATGAAATATTTCGATCGAAAATCGACCCTGATCACTCATCATTTAATATATGATATATTAATTAATTTAGTACTTAATGGGAATATAATAAGTAAATGATAAGTGTAAATAATATATTAAACATTTAAAAGTAAATATAATAATAAACATCTCTATGTAAAATAATGACATTATTTGTAGAATAAAGTATTTGAAGTTATCTATATATCTATCTATCTCTCTCTCTCTCTCTCTCTCTCTCTATATATATATATATATATATATATATATTGTTAAATCCATGGACTCTTTGTGAATCCTCGAACAGTTTTGACACTCATGGAGTTTTCTAGTTCATTGAAAAGGTCAAGTAATTTATGCAGCTGCCGATTTTTGATAAATGATTTTTTACAAAACTTTGTTAATGCGTTTATGATATTATATGCAGTCATGAAATACGACAATGTCATAATCATATAGCACAAAATCCCTAGCAAATAATTTGTCAACAACAATTGTTAGATGTTGTGAAAACATGTTGGTTTAGTTAAAAATGATTAGTCATTAAAAATCCAAAATTTATTCAAATCCAAAAATATCTTCCGTATTTTTGAATTTTTAAACAAAATTAACAACGGCATTTATTTTTATTCTAAAATTTAATTTTATTAAAAATATAAATTTTCAGTTAAAAGATAATAAAATACTTATTTAATAAATAGTATAATAATTTTTAATCGAACTTTTAAAATATTTTTATCTAATTTATTAAAACTTAATTTAAATCTCATTTTTAATTTTAATCATTTTAAAACTTAATTTTATGTCCGTTGATAATTATGCCTAAATATCCTCTCATCCCTCTTTATGTTATTCTTTCATCTTCTCTACGTTTCTTTGAATCAATCTTCCATTGGCGTCTTGTAATGCCTATAGTCTATCATGTATCTTCTGAATCACTTGGAATGGTCCTTCGTATGTGTCTTTATTTTTTGACCTTGATTCAACTTTTACTGGTACCGAATTTTCTAATTTGAATTCTTTTTTAGTTATAATTTTCTCCTGTGGATTTTTCATGGCTTGATCTACCGGCTTATTACTGTAACATCGTTCTCAGTATATTTTCCTTCCGAATACCACCTCAAATTGTTTTTTAAACGTTGCGTTCAGTGTGAATTCAATTTATAAAAATATATTCTGTTTCTTTAATTCTTTCAAATACGTTTATTATTCGTTAGAAATGCTCTTTCTTACTTCGAGAAAAAATTAATATGTCATCTAAATAAACTACAGCTTCCTTCCAACTTAGAGTGTCTAATATTTTATTCATCAGCTTTTGAAACATTGCCGAAGCAGCAGCAATTCCAAAAGGCATTCTCTTGAAGCAATATTGTTCATTCTTTGTCGCAAACGCTGTCTGTAATTTAGACTCTTCCTCTAATTCTACTTAATAATATGCATTACCTAAATCTAATGTCGTAAAATATTTGGAGCCATTCAAAATATCCATCATTTCATTCGTACTGGGTATCGGAAATATTGGTCTCTGAGCTACTAAACTGAGAGCTCTAAAATCCAAACAAATTCTTATATCATCTTTTCCTTTTTTCTTAACACAAACTAAAGGTGAATTCCATGGTGATTCAAACTTTTCTATAATTCCATTCTTTTCCATTTCTATGATATTTTTTGATCAATTTTACTTATTAAATGCACTGGTTGTCGTCTTGGATTAATTACTATAGGCGGTCCTGTCGTTATAATTTCGTGTTTTATCATAGACGTCTTACCGATATCCCATTTGTGCTTCATAAATATGCACTCGTAATCTTTCAAAAGTCTTTTAATATCTTTATCTAATACAGCGTTTCCCAAAGTGGGTTCCGCGGAACCCTAGGGTTCCGCGAACTGATAGCAGGGGTTCCGCGAACTTTCGGCATTGTCACGAAAAATAGAGTTTTGGATAAATTGCGTTGAAAACAACAATGTGAGTTGTTTTTCAACACTTTCTGATTTTATAATTGAAAATGATTGTCTTCTTAATGAAGATATACGTATTGATATTGTAAAACATTTACGTGAATTATATGATAACCTTCAAAAATATTTTCCTGCTTCCAATAATGATCTCATGTGGGTTGAAAATCCTTTTATTATTAAAGAAAAACCTGATTGTTTATCAATCTCGGAATATGAGAACTTGATTGAAATAAACTCCGACGAACAATTAAAATACAATTTCAACACTGTCCATCTGACAACATTTTGGGGAAATCTAATTTCGGAACATAAAGTTTTGGTCGAACGTGCAATACGGGTGCTTTTACCATTTTCTACTACATATTTGTGCGAAACTGGATTTTCTTATTATACTTCGACGAAAACGAAATATCGCAATAGATTAAATTGTTCGGCAGACATGCGCATACAACTATCAGCAATAACACCAAATATAAGCAGGATTTGCCAGGAAAAGAAGCAACAACACTGTCCACACTAATAACTTACTCATTGATAAGTTTATTTTATTTTTGATATGTGATTGATCAACAATCAAATGAATTTATTAATTTAATTTTTTGTATTATTGTTTTTTGTTTTAATAAATACTATAATTTTCTATAATAATATATAGCTCATGTTAATATTTAAAATTAAAATTCGAATATATTAGTATATAAGGGTTCCGTCAAAAATTTGAAATCAAAAAGGGTGCCGCGGTGAAAAAACTTTGGGAAACGCTGATCTAATATTTCTTTACTTTCTTCTACATAATTTATATATAGTTTTCTATTCATACTCATTTTTAGATAAATACTAAACTCTTTTAATAAATTTATACCCCCTATGACCGTTGGCTTTACTCCTTTAGTAATATAAAATCCTACTTATTTTACTTGATTTCCAATTTTTATACTTAATAAAGTCATTCCCAACACTGTTATCTCGCTTCCATTTCCACATTTAAATTCCAAATTGGTTTTACTATTTTTAATTTTGCTAATTTGTCTGTAACATCATATTTAATTACACTAATTTTAGCACCTGTATCCATCACACATCTAGTTTTTATGCTGTTTATCTCAATTTCAACACTCGGTCTCCCACCCATATAGTCATAACTAAAAAAATTCATCTTCCTATCTAATTCAATAATTTCGGATTGCATTTAAAACGAGTATTTTCGCGTGGGGCGGTGACTGAAGGTGTGAGTATTTCCATACAATTTATATATATTTTCAAGTTATCTATGTTATCAGTATTATATATTATATTATTACAATTATTAGTATATTTTAAATTTAAATTAAAATCATCCATGCAATCACAGTCATTCAACTACATACAATCATAATATTACTTACATTGAATGGATTGCCCCAATCACCTCTCCTAATGATGAGGCGTATTCGTTTGGGTCTTCATCTTTGATCGACTGATCGAAATCTTCTCCAACTGCTGCTAAATATCTGTTATTCGGATATCTAATCTTTTGATTCATCTTGTAGCATTGATATATGAAATGACCATTTTTTACAATGGTTGCAAGTAACATTTGGACAATTAGCTCGAATATGTCCTGTCTCTCTACATGCCGAACATATTTTTGGCTGGTTAGTTGCTCCTTGGATTCTTCTATTTTGAAATTCATTTTGATTTTGTGAATAAATTTTCTGCTTATCATATCTAAAACCTGATCTTCCACTTTTTTTTCTCCTATTGTGATTATATGCCTCCAGAAATCTTCTATTAAAATTTGAAAGTCTAAGATTGAAACCGTTATTATATTGGTTTTTCTGTGATCTATTTTGGTCCCAGTATTGATTCTATCCCATTGTTGCGGCTTTGCATAACTTTTTAATTGATTTTTATTTTGAATAGCGGCGATATTTTCTGTTTCTATTTCTCAACCCTAACCCCCAAATTTATATGGTGGGTTACTGGGTACAGTGGTTTGTTTAAATCTTTCTATGGTTGCCCAGGTAGCGCCATACAAATATTTCTTGCTACCACTCGACACCCGTTGCTAAGCAACGTTGGAACTGTGTTCGAGTGGGTGGGTCATCCGCAAAAAGTGAGCGTTATCGCTAGTGCTGTAATTGCTCGGACGACCCCTGGGTTCAACGAGCTGTCGTTAGAAGACTTGTGCTCGATTTTTTGATTATCGGTCCCCGTGTGTCGTGAACTTTAATGTTGGAGTTTATCATGGGGAAAAAAGGAATTCTACAATGATTTTTAGACTCAAAACACTTATAAAACTTCTGAAGATATCATTTTCAATATCGGAAATATGTAATTATAAAACAAACATTTATGATTTACAAGCTAAAATACATTCTAGAATTTATTTAGGCCTTATTTAACAATCGAGCGGCTCGGCGTTTTGCCCGCTCCTTTCGTCCCGGTCGATAATTATTCGGCGTTGTTGTTGTTGGGTTGCCGTTGGGGTTGCCATCGCCTCGCGGTAGGCTAGTTGAGCGGGAGCGAAGACGATGGGGTAAGTGACAGCTGCCCCTTCTTGACAGGCGGACAGGGCAACTTCCAACCCCCGTATCTGGGTTCGGAGGCTCTGATTCATTTGCTTTCTGTCCGCCCATCCCTTCTGGGCTATGGTGAGCCGTTGATGTATGGATTTGACTTTCTTTGGGTCCACCCAGGTGGCCTTTGTTTGCTGGATCTCATGGGTTAACTGAATGATCTGGTCATAGAGAGTTTTATTGGTTTGTTGGGCACGGGTCAGTTCCGTTCGTAGTATTTGGAGAGGTTCCATTTCTGTGAACAATGGACATTAAAACTTTTATTAACTAATTTATAATTCTCAAGCATACGGTTAATTTAAAACATAAATTACAAAATTATACTAAGGGAATAATCCGAACGAAAATTGACAATAAATCTCACACAACAATTGTATATTTTATATAATTGATTATCAAAATATCAGGAGATTGGTGCTCCGTAAAGTAACGAAGTCAAGACTCCTCAAAAAACTCTCTCAACCCTTCCTCCGGGGAGTAGCCTGGAATTTCGAATGCGGGCCGTTTTGTATTACGAGCCGGTCTTGGGCTGGGTGGATAGACATCCGCGATTCACCCGGCAGCAAGGTCGTCCTCCACGTTGACCAGGTAATTGCTGGCCCAGTCTACCAAGGAGTTGACCCGGCGCTGGTGGTCTTTGAGGCGAGCCAGAAGCGCTCGAGCCCGATCGTGAATTTCCTGGGCCGGGGTGGGGCCACTTGGTTGGTTATTCTGCTGGAATTGCCTCATGGTGTCCTGTACCAAGAGTATGTCGTCCTGCCGGTTTTCTCCGGGTTGGGGTATGTCGGGGTATTTTTCTCGAGCGAAGCGTCGCCACGCTTGCCTCCACTGGTCCGCGACGTGTGTGGGAACGCGAACGAGGGATCCGGATTTTTCTAAATAAAAATAAAATGTTGATTTTGTGCAGTAAATATTCTACTCTTCACCCAGTTCAGATCAGTTTATAAATAGAGTCCCATCCTGAACCTCCTATCAATTTAATTAAAATTTTGATTATTCAACCTAAAAATTAGAATTATTAATTTTCCAAATTGAAAGCACCTCTCTCTTTGCAACCCCTCATCGGTTCTGGGAATTTTAAAAATAAAAAAAAATAAAAATGAATGATAAAAATTTGTTAATAAGGGAACGCATCTCGAAGATTCGAATGTAGATTTGTGCGAAGTTTTATTGTTTCAATTTTCATTAATAATGGCACTATTCAATTCTATTTGTAAATATTTATAAATCATTTATATAAAGATAATAATGGTATATGCAGTTAAAAAATCGACGTATCATGGATTATTTGATTTAATGTGGTGAAAATCCTTCCGTAACAGTATTCAAAATTCGAATCTCGTTCAATTGTAGGGTAAGTGCATATAATATTCATTTTTAAGCTTTAAATGTTCAACTACTTCGAAAAAGGAAATTATCATTAAACTTTAACGTTGATCGAACCTATCATAATTCACGAAACCGTACTCCCTTGTAATTGTCGACATTAAACCTATATAATTCGGTTCGGGTTATTTTCCAGATCATGGTACGTTATTCATTTCAGAGATTAATTTTTATAATTACGTATTATCTAGACAGACTAAAATATTTCCCAGCTCACGTCAAAATCCATCGTAATCTTCATTAAAATTTCTCTTTGTTAATAAAAGAAAATTCCTAACATTGCGTTGAGATCAGGATTCGCTGTTGTCCTCGTTAGAGTTTAATTATTTAAGGATTAGAGCTCTCAAAAGAAAATCAAAAAAACATTTTTATTTTTATCTTTACCCTTCCACAAATATGAGAATTCCTACAGTAAGTATTAAAATGAAGAACGAAATTTGTTTTATTCCCCCTTTTTAAAAATTTACTTATTGAATAACTAAGGATTTCAAATACAAATCAGATTTAGAGTCGAAAAATATTTATTAAAAATTAAAGATAATAAGAAAAGTCGGATTTTGTGTCACTAAACTTACCATGAGTTTGAAGATCCGGGTTCCGAGGTACTTCTTCACTGACTGCTCTGGTTGTCGTACCATGGTTATTGTATTGCATTTTTTAAGAAAAGATTTAATCGTGCTTATTGATTTAGCAGCTGTTCCCCGAATGTATTATAGCAATTCGCAGGAGTGTCTACTGCCGGGGAGTTTTCTTAATCGCTCGCGTGGATTCGTCATGTTCGGTGTGTAATACTAGGTGTATGGGTTGTGCTAACTACCTCTGGTGTGGTGTGTAGACATGTGCTAACAATTATTCCTATAGGTTGGTCGTGGCGTAAATGTCACAAGAAGTGTGTGTAACAGTCATTTCAGAATTATAATATTCATTTTCATTTTTCATTGATTTAGTTTCTTATCCCTGATGGGAGAACTCTCGTCAGCAAATAACTTGGTTCTTGATAAGTAAGATCGTTAACTTTATGGAATAATTAATTGTTGATTTATTAGGTGTTATCGCCTGATTGGGGCGGGATAGACTATTATTAGCGTGGCCTAAACTCTAATGGTTTGTTTATTGAAATTGGATTTTTGAACTTGTATTGGATTTAGTTGGTGTGGAAAGATTCCTTGTATCTCCTACCACGGAAAAGCCTCAAGTTTTTACTCCTTTATTTACTTTTCTAACTTTTGCTTTTAGGAGTCAGAATATTTTTCCGAAATTGGGTGGAGCTGTCGCATTTTGCTATTGGTGTGAATTGTAATTGAATTATATTATGTTGGAATTTATAGTTCTCCTTTGGATGTACTATTATTTGATTAACTCTTTCTTTTGATTGTCGGTTATGGTAGGTTAAACTTTATTAATTTTGGTTTGGGTTTGGATAATTTTGTAGGAATGTTTATAAACTTAAATACTAACATGGTAGAATCGCGTCTTAAGAAAATATGTATTCGTCTTCTTAACTAATGGGTTTCACCACTGAGGAACGCCTATTTGCCATGCTCGGGATGATTCTCGTTTCCTACACTCGTGATATTCGTGATCAATTTATCTTAGGTTTATTATGCTTAGGAAAATTTTTGGTTGAAGAATTTACAAGCTCTTATTCATAGATAAGTAACATTTGGATGGATTATACTTTAGTGATAACTTTCTTTAATTGGGGATTTTGTTTAACTATTATTTGGGGTAGGTGAGTCTACAGTTCGAATCCTATTTACGTTACATTTAATGGTTGGTTAATTTCGGGTCCTCTATTTTATTCTTTTTATTTAGGCCGTATCAACGATTTCTATTAAAACTTGTATTTTAAGTTAGCCGTAGTCATTTTGTTATGTAAATTAGGTAAATTTAATTTGATTAATTATTAAAAGCTCTTGACGTTTATTCTATGATTATAATCAAGTTCAAGGCATTAGTTAGATTTAAATTTATAGTGACGGTTTAAGGTTCGTTCTTCTGTTAGAATTTTCATTGAAGTTAACACAATTAATCTTGTGGGTTTTTTTATGATTACCTCATCGTGGTTAGTGCGAGATCTCAGTTAAAAATTCGCTACTACATTTTTCTTAACTACGACTGTACTTATTGAGGATCTCGAATCTGATTTATTTAAATTCATGACCCACTTAAATTATTAATTATTATGCGTTCAAGGTAATCGCTCAATAATTAGTTTAAATTCTCACCCATAGTTTAAATTTTGTGGTTATACTAACAGTTTAGTTTCATAGCAATGATTTCATTTTTATTTTGTTTCCCCCTCACCTTTTCCCCTGGTTGACCTTAGGCGCATTATGTTCATATTATAATTAATGAGTGCCCACTGGACTACTCGGTGTGATGATTTTGAGCCGTGTGTAGAATAATTTAGGTCGAATTTAAAGAAAACGAGAGACGAGGGAGTAGCCAAAAGACCACTTCCTTATTCCTCCTTTCTTCTATACGGGATAATATTGACGTTCCGATCCCTGAGTTCCGCACGCCGGGGTCTTCACGGGCACAGATCATTGGCGATATTCCACGCACTTACACGAATCTGAATAACATTTCTGATTTTAATTACTTGTGATGTGTCTTGGCTGTGGGCCGGAAAAATTTCGACAAATTTTAAAACAAAACATCAATTATATATTATGAATAATTTATTAAAATCAAAATGAAATTACCAACACGATCCAATCCATACAAAAATTCATAAATAATTTACTCTCCCCACGCCGGCATCCAAGCAGAGCTCTACCGAGGTTGCGAGGATGTGACGTGGAGAGAGTTTCAATTAAAACTCTCACTTACATAATAAAGTAGATTTTTAAAAACTGCTTAATGATTTTCAAAAACGATTAAAAATTATGTGAAAATGCATCGGTATATATACCTATTTTTTGGCCCTAACCTTGTGTGTTCTTTTTGATTTAGTAAAACAAAATTCGACCTTGGAATTTTCTAGTGTATTCTAATCTTAATTTTTATTATTTTGCAATTTTATTTGATAATTTTTCTTTTAAAATTTTATTGAATTATTTCTAATTCGAATTCTTTCAATTTTATTTCCTTTTCATGAAATTTCACATTTTTGTTAAGTTATCAAATTTCGGTCGAATTTGTTAGGTTTTCGTGTTATGTTTATATTTATATCGTGCGGATCTTGTTGCTTTTTTGTTATTATTTTAATTTATTTTTATGTTTATTATTTTATATGTAATTGTCTTCTTTCTCATATTTTGATAGGGTTAATTGATGTTTTAATAGGTTTGAATTTGAATCTGCATGTTCTATTTGCGTGTGTGTTACCGATTCATTTAAACATTTACAAGGCCGTTTGTGTTCTGGCCCAACACTACGAAGGGATGAATTTATGTATGCCAAATAAATATTTTAAAGCCAACAAATTTTTGCTCGAAACTTTTACTCAATTGAAATGGTAAAATTTATTATTTCTTTTTCGGTCCACAGCCAAAACATAACGCAAGATAGTAAAATAAAACACACTATCGAACTGTGTAAGTGCCTGTATAATCGCCAATATTTCGTGCCCGTGAAGGCTCCGGCGTGAGAACGCAGGAGCTGGAACGTCAATATTATCCGTATATAGGGGAAATTGGAAGGTAAGGGAGTAGTCTTGTGGCTGCTCCTTCATCATCCGTTTCCTAAAACATAGACCTAAAAATCACTAATAACAATCGGCTAAAAATCAATAACACTGAGTAGTCCAGTGTTATGAACATACATAGATCTTAAGGACAAAGAGAGGGAATGGATAGCGGGGAAAATTGCGAAATCGTTGCAACAGTTAAAATAAATAGCCATCGGAAAAAGATTAATCCGAACGACCAAAATCATGAAAATTAATGTTTTTAAATAATATATACGAATTAAATAAATTATGTTGAATTGAAACAGAAAATATGGGCAGAACGCTGCGCAAATTTTCGGAAATAATTAAAATATTTATCATGAAACTATAAAATAAGGGCGGATCGCTGCTCAAATTTTCCGAATTAATTAAAATACTTATCGAAAATAGTAAAATAAAAGTGAAATGCGGCTCAACTGTTGGTATAAGATTATTATGAATCTGTAAAATAAGTGTAGGATGCTGCTCAAAATTTCCGAATTAATTAAAATACTTATCGAAAATAGTAAAATAAAAGTGAAATGCGGCTCAACTGTTGGTATAAGATTATTATGAATCTGTAAAATAAGTGTAGGATGCTGCTCAAAATTTCCGAATTAATTAAAATACTTAACAAAAATAGTAAAGTAAAAATGAAACGCGGAACGCTGCTCAAAATTTTCCGAATCGATGAAAATACTTTATCGAAAACTGCAGAATAAGGATAAAACCGAAAAATAAGGACGGCACGCTGCTAAAATTTTTCGAATTAACAAGAATACTTTATCGAAAACTGTAAAAGATAGATGGATTACGGCAAAATTTTTATATAAGAAAAATATTTCTTAAAGCTGAGGAATAAGGACGAATCCCTACACAAAAATTTGTTAATAATATTGATAATAATTATAATATTTATAATAATAATAGTAATAATAATAATAATAATAATAATAATAATAATAATAATAATAATAATAATAATAATAATAATAATAATAATAAGAATAATAATGATAATAATTATTATAATAATAATAGTAGTAATAATAAGACATATAATGGTAATTTTAGTAATAAGAATAATAATAAAAAAGGGTAATAGTAGTAACAATTAATAAAGGTAATACATATAATAGTATCAATGATAAGACTAGTATCAATAATAGAGAACGTTGTGGTTATAATAGGGATAAGGGTAAGAGAGATACTGTGTGAATATTTAACTTAACAAAGGGTATACAGGCCATAGAATAATCATCAACATGGACGACGATAATAAGGACTATGAGATGGGACATAACAACGAATGACATGAGAGTATAGGTTAACATTTGAAGGAGTTAGGAGAATAATGGGACCTAAAAATCGAAATCGAGCATAGGCCTTCTATCGGCAGCTCGTTGGACCCATGGATCGTTCGGTCAATTATAGCATTAGCAATAGCGCTCACGTTTTGCGGACGATCTACCCACTCGAACTCAGTTCCAACGTTGCTTAGCAACGGGTGCCGAGTGGTAAGCGAAAGAATATTGGTATGGGGTTTTCTGGGTAACAACCATATAGTTTCAAAATATCGAAACCCAGAAACCCACCACAGCTTTATTGATCAATTACTGCAATAATTACTTTTTCTTTCAAAATGTCTCTGGAAATAGTCCACAGATGTCTATGTATACTTTCTCCCATTGTTCAACTGCAGTAAGTTTTGTCATAACTACTTTTGTACTTTGACATGATTGACATGGTTCACAATTTGGAAATAATTTGGAATACAAATACAATGGCTGCCGAAATGAAAACACTGCGTATAAACATGGTGGAGAAAATGGTAAGTTGTAAATAGCAACAAGATGATGAGGAATTTAGACAAATCAAAGAGAAAATAACACAAGGGTCGTGTTGGAAATATATATAGAAAGAATGGGTGGTAACGACAATAAACGGAAAACTATGGATGCCAAAGAACAAGAAACGAGAAATGATGAAAAAGATGCACGTATTACTATCACACGCAGGAGCTGAGAAAGTGATAAATTATATATATATATATATATATATATATATATATATATATATATATATATATATATAAGTATGAAGGATATAAAAGAATCGGTGAAAGAAACAATGTATAATGCACTCAAGAAATACGACAATGCGATTGTCATATAGCACAAAATCCCTAGCAAGTAATTTGTCAACAATTATAAAAGAAAAGAAGAATTCAATAAGTTCAACGATAGAAACAAAACAAATAAATAAATAGAAATAATTACAGAAATGAATCCAATTACAATTAACGAAGATTGAATAAGTAAATATTCTTATTAAAATAATATTAACTGAGACAATAATCGGTTTGAGAACGGCTATGGAAAGAATGAGGTGCTAGGCGTGCACAGAACTGGGAATTGATATGGATGAATTCCTATAAGATTTTTTGGAACGTTAACCACATCAAACATTTTTTTTCTCAGTATCCATTACTTGCTATTAAACAAAAATATTTCTGGGATATGATTTTGATCATTAAAGATTTTGCTGCATTTTTTGACACGGTCTCTAACGGCCCGATGATGCATATATATTAAAGAAAGTCCCCTAAAACTACGAAAATAAATTTTAACAAAATTTTAATATACTTTCTATAAAATATTTTAAAATTCCTTAAGAAAAATATTTTACATCTATTTTAATCATGCAACACAAAATCGCGTTTACAAATATCAGACAAATTCCCTTAGTCGACTGTGATCACAGTCGATTTTATTTAATTCAATGCCAATGTTTTGTGATCCTTTTAATAAATTTTATTTTCTTTAATTTTTATTTACCTCGTCAAATCTATGCATTATGTTTCAATTAGAGATGTTGTAATTGAAATAATTTTATTTTTTTTAATTTTACTTGTGTTCGTTTTGGAGTTTAATAAATTTTCCGATTTTTAGTCAAATTTTCTGTTTTCATGTTATATTTGTGTAAATTTTGTACTGTACTTGGCGAATTTTTGTGAATTATTTTACTTTTGTTTTATATTTTTTCATTTTATATGTATTTTGTTTTTCTTAAATGCTAAGCTGTTTAATTGATGTGGTATGTCGGAATTCAGATAGATTGGTGCCAGGGTTGCCAGACCTCCCGATTTCATCGTGAGTCTCTCGTTAAAAAAGTATATTTCCATACTCCCGATATGTATAGCAAAAGCCCTCGATTTCTGCTACCGTTTTCTAAATTAGGTTTTCCCAGCAATTGGCATCACTTAACATTTTGAATTTAAAATTTTTCGTTACTACCGGCATGATGTTTTCGAAATATGGCAACCATGCTTGGTGCTGGGTTTTGGTGCATTCTAACTGATTCTCCTTTTGTGTTTTGGCCCAACATTATTACCGTAAATCTACATTCGAATTTCTTTTATCGAAAGATTTCATTAAATAAAGAGAAATTTTTTCAATGTATATTCTAATCTTTTACATCCACATAGAAAGTATCAAAAAATCATAAACAATAGACTCAACAAAAAATGCATGACTAACAAAGACCGTGCAAGACACATGCATGACTAACAAAGACAGTGCAAGACACATGCATGACTAACAATGACAATGCTATTGAAAAATGGTGGTATTTTCCTCAAAAAAAGACCAGAAAACTTTTATGATAAAAATTTCAAAAAGAAAATGTTAGCAGTATGTGAGTGGAGGAGGAGTGAGAAATTATAGGAACGTAAAAATTAAACAAAAATTAAAATGACTAACTAAATGCAAATTTTACGACAATTTTTTATTTTTACCAATCACTTTTACCTCACTCGATTTTTTAAATTCTATTATATTAAACTTCATACTGTTATCCTCGTGTTCATCTGAACTTATACCGTTTACTTTATACGATTCTATACAGTCAATCATGTAATGTTCAACAAATCTTACAGCATTGAAATTCTTTTTCGCAGCATATACAATAATCAACTCTTTAAGTATGTCAACCAAATATGGCGGCAGAAACTCACTGTGACCGGAAATGGTTTCCATTAATTGAGAAGAGGCGTAAGTTTTAGCGAATATATCCGTAACAGTCTCATAGATGGGTTTGCTTTTCTGCGTAATTGGACCAAATAATTGAACATGATACTTTTTTATGATTTTCACGCAGGTGTTATAGGCAAAATCGGATTTGTGGAATTCATTGTAAAACCGAGCCAGAGTCACCATATTTTTGCGCCACAATATTTCGGTGTCAGGAAAATGACGTTCAAAATAGCACGATGTTTCCTCCAACATAAATAATCCTTCCTCGACAAATTTCCATTTTATAAAGAAAAAGGCCATTTTAAATTTTAAATACGATTTCTGACTCTCATTGAGGTGCTGAATGTTGGCCAAGTTTCTAAGAGCCTTTCGTGCAAATGCTCCGGCTTTTTCATAGTTGTTTTGGTATTCCTGACAGAACGCTTCCGCCAACGGTAACAAATTGAATTTAATTGAGGTTTTGTCGCAAAAGTTTAGCAAAAGTCTAGAAGCTAATTCAATTAAATTAGAACCGATAATGGGTGAATCTAAATAAATAACTCTTTTTGCTATTAAAAGAATAAAAGAACTTATGTTTTCATCCGTCCTTCCTTCGATGAGATATACACGAATGTTACTCTCAATCGTGTTGAGGTTTTTTTCTGAGAGATTTTCATCAATTTTTAATAAATACTTCGGAAAACTGGCGTCTGGGGAAACGGATGTGAGAATACTCCAAAAGTCTTTTTCATATTGAATCATCTTAATAAATTTAAATCAGAATAACAAAATATTCTTTTCTCAAAAATTCGCGTAAAAATTGGGAAAAACAAATTTTTCAATAGTAAAATTGGGGACACGTTTCATGTTTCCGAACAGCGCCGCACTGTAAATTTTGGGTGTCCAATGCAGAAAACTAATAAAAAAGATTTTTCTTTCAATTTGTGATATTTTTTCTAGTAGAAAAGTTTTGTAATGTATTTAATCTTTGTGAGCCCCTCAAGTCTAGTGATCCAGTGCGGTTACACTTATTTCACATGCGATGGTACTGCGCTGTATCCGAAAACCATTTAAGATGAAATAAAGAATCATATTTAGAACTATATTAAATCGTGTAAAGAATACAGAAAACTGGATTTTTGATTCCAAAGTAACTACGTGGTGCACCCTTAAAACTAGTAAGACTCGTAAAAATAAATAAATAAAACAAATATATTTCGTATTTACAAAAAGCAAGTCATGCAGAGTTTTTCTCTCGGAATGATTTCCATTCACATAAAAACATTTTTCCGAGTGTGTAAGGTTATTGAATAAGTAAACTCACTTATCTCACTAAAATCAAGGCATATATTATAACAGTGACTCCCGACAATTTGGTCGCAAATCAACTTAAGGTGGGTCACCAAATATTTTAATATTAACAGTTGTCAAACTCTCTTTTCCTGAAAATAACAAATATAACAGTAGATGTCGAAGATTTGATAGCCAAAAATAGAAAGCAAGCTCATGCATCCAATCGAATATGCCTAAATATGTGCTTTTAATAAATACATAAATTAAAATTTATTTACAAATGGTTTTTAATAGTTTGAACGACTGGTAAAAGTTTTGGAATCCTTGCATTATAATATAAGTTATTTTAATTAGACAGTAAAGACTTTATGTAAAAGCAGAGTGAAAATTTGGCAGTCATTATTCAAACAATTAATTGAGAAAAAACATTTCATTTTTTTCATGCAAATATAGAAAAGCACCTGTAAAGATAAAATCTTGTAAATTTTGTATCAATGTAAATATTTGTCATAATAAAAAAAAGACTATGTACCAATTTGTGATGAATTATTATTTTATAGAGGACCCATTAAATTGAGACCTCCAAATCTCAGTTACACTGACATTTAAACACTGCTCAAATAAGCCCACATTTTATTGACAATCAAGACATTCTGGCAGTCATACACATTAATTATAAGAGTTAACTTATATATGACAATGAAATCAATTATCTCAATATAATCACATCATAGTGACAAAAGCCGTTTCGATAAATTCTTATAAATTTAATCGAAAGTTATGAAATAGAAAGCTAGGATATTCACTAAACCAGTGGTTTTCAACCTTTATTTTCATTTATATTTTTATTTTCTTACAACCAGGTAAGAAATTTTAATGTCGGCGTACCACCAGCAAAATTCAAATCAAAAACAACATAATTTATAATACCCACTATTGATTATTACTGACTTGAATCTTAGACTTAGAATTAGCTATTGTTAGACATTTAGTCACTGTTAGTGCACATTTTAAAACAACTCATTTAAAACAACAAAACGCATGATGGACGATTATAATCTTTGAAATTAATATGGTAAAAGTGTTAATTTTTAAGTTATAAAATTTATAAATAATTTATTTTTTCGCGTACCACTTAGCGACATTTGGCGTACCACCGTCTGAAAACCGCTGCACTAAAAAATCCCATGAATTTTCGGTGCTTCTCCTAATTTTATGGACAATTGGAAAGTATTTAATCCACCAACCGTCTCAAAGCAATAAAAATCCATTGAGACAGAGGTATTCTATGCTTCAAGAACTAGGAGTGTGTATCAAGCTTCGTTGATTAAATTATATGTAGATGCGAACAGAGTAAAACAGGCCTCCTCTATTACTACTTTGGTACAATGGAAAACTGTGGAATAACCATTCGCATGAGTGACCAAACCAACTATTGCCAAATTTAAAAAGTCTGATAATATATGCGAGCGAGTCGTCAAGATTAGATCGAAATCATCAGAACCAATGAGTCATAAACAGACTTAATTAATTTTTAATTAAAATTAACTCCCAGCTCAAGGACACCGTACTTCATTATCTATGAAAAATTGTCCTTATTAGTCTTTCAATTATTGAAAGATAAAAAAAACAAAAACAAAACCAAAACTTTTACTTACTTCGTCGTAATTAGTAGACATCTGTAAATTCAAAAAGTTTCGATAATATTCCAAATCGTCAATCAGAATTTCTTTCTTTACCTTCAAATTTACTAAATGAGTTTGAATATTCGCCAATTTAGTCGATTTACTCTTATAAACATTCATAATGTTCTTCGTTTCAGCTTTGAAGTTATTATGAATTATCCACAGGGTGTTCATGATCTCCATGGTAAACTGGATAAAGATCGACGAGGAGAGGATTGTTTTGGAAAGAGACAAAATTTCATTGTGAATTTCTATAAATTCCGAAATATCAATCACCTTGGAAAAATGGGTTGTGGAAAGTTTTTCGTGGAAATCTTTTCTCGCTGTGTCATTTATATTCTTTTGTTGGAAATGTAGGAATGTTAATTTCTCTATAATTTTCTGAACAGCTTGGGTATTTTCTCTATTAGTGAGATACTCAGTATGCTTTTTATCTTCAATTTTACTATTCATTTGATCTATTATGAATCAATATTATGTATTTCAATCAAACATTTAAAACTTTCAATTCTGAAGGGGTAGTGCCAGTTATTAAGGTCCAATGAGATAAATATATACCTCCGTCTCAAAACAGGAATTTTTCAATTTCAGTCAGTGGTATAGCAAGTATAATGAATAAACCAAACACGAAAGTTAAAAATACTATTAATCAAAGAAGAGAGTTTCTAATGCCAGTATGTGGTATGTTGATAGATGCATCTCTTGCTTTGATAATTTCTTGGATGACAGCTGATTTCTATAAATATACTGTTGAATTAATATTTTAAAAGTCGGTTAATTTCTGACTCATCGTGTTTCCGTTTATAAATTAAATAATCAAAACCCAACACAAAATACGCTTATTGATAGTTTGTCACTTACAAATTCTGTGAGTTGACCTACAAACAAAAACCAGGAAAACTTTAGCCTAATATACATAATTTTTCCTCAGAAGCGGAGTAGGTGGTGGGGGTTTTCACTAACGGGCCCCCGAGTCTGAGGACCACTATTCCTCTCTTTCGTTGAAAGTCGAAGAAAATGAATCAAATGATAATAAATTAAATCAAAGAGTGGTGACATCGATGATAATTTTATTTTAAACATAACCTCACAATAAGTTGGATGATAAATGTTCCACACAAGAATTTATGTTCCAATGTGTCATCTCAGATGAAGCAGGGTTCTGAAGAGACAGTTCAAGAAAGTGAGAGAGGTGGTGGAGCTTTGAAATATGACAAAGACATTCAATTGATAGACTACCCGTTTACTATATCAATCATCGTAAACGATTAGAATCCAGCTCGATGTTATCAATAAGTTGTTGATGAACCGAATTTATTTAATCCCATTTGGGTAGGGTGACCATTTATTGGATGGAGGTCACCCGAGAGTTTAAAGAGGAACTCGGTAATCACATATGAGATCTGGTAAGGCCTGAATATACATATTGGCCAATCATCGTTGATAATTCCCAACCAGTTGTTTGACAAGTTAGAGTGTCCATCAAGTGGGAACGCTGCATTAAAAAAGAAAGCCAAGAGTGCCAAATCACGGCAGAAATAATATTAGGACAAACACATCTCCTTCGGACGTCCCGAGCTGAGGTCCCCATGGAGACCTCAGACGGGTTTATCAAATCTCATATAGATGATTTCTCTGGATAAAGTTTCCCGATTTGAATCGACTCTTATGAACATTCTTTTTGAAAAAATTATATGCATGCTATAAAAAACTTTAGTTTTATATGATTATCGTATTTGATTTATGAAAGAGTAGCTGTTTGAATAGTTTTCCGGCTTAAGTGGGTGACCAATATTAGTTGAGGTAAATAACGAGTAAGAAGTGTGGAGGAAATAAAGATGTATTAAATGAAGGCAATTCTGAGGAGACGCAAGGACATTCATTGCAACATGAACTCATCATTATCTATTTTGTTTAATAAATATTATATTAATTTATTTATTAATTACCATATGCACAAATGTCAACGGGTTATGGAGCAAAATAACTTATTCATTTCCAATGAAAAAGATACCGTACGAGTTCCAAACAGATTTCAATAGATTGCTCAACGAGAAAACTATTTGCGGAAAAACAAAAAACAGAGCGAAATTACATATATGAACAGAGCATAAAACTATAAGGAACACTGATTGACTGAGATTTCGCCTGCATGTGAAATGCACATTGTACATCATTGTTTAATTAATTATTTTATTTCTTATTAATTTAATGCGTGAAGGGAGAGTTTGTAAAACCAACTGGTCACAGATTAAATGAAAGGGTAAATTAATGTTGATGTAATAAAGATGTAGTATATGGGATCGAAGGAACCATAAATTTGGCACAGGCTTTCTGAAATCCACACATTTGGAACAGTGTCAACATTGTCTAGTGACGAATATCAAGTGTTTAAATATAAAATATTGTTTTGGGTTACATTGACGATTGTTTATAGGAAATTTCAGGTCACCTGCAATACACGAACAGATGTATATGTATTTCTTTGAACTTTATTTCTTGTATATCAATTTTGTGGAGGATACTTAAATAATAAAATAAATTAATCATTGAAATAAATAAAATAATTCGTGGAGAAAGTATAAATCGTATAATATGTCGTTCCGAAACTCTGACAAGAAAGATTGAGAACAGAAATACTAAATCAATAAAGCTAAACAAAGAAATATGACAAGGTCGTTTTTAATTAATGAGAGCAAATATAAAAGAAGAAAACAAAAAAAAATTTTCCTTACCCTGAGAGTTATCTAAGGTATGAAGTGGATTATTAGGGCTGTCGGAAAATGAAAAAAAGAAGTAAAAGTTACTTAAAATGAATGGAAATGGCGATTTATCCAATAAAGAAAACGAAAACAAAATAGAAATTACCTTAAGTGTCATCAATTTACCCGTTATAAAAGCCAAAAACATAAATGGAAAATCGAAACAAAATTGAAAGAGAAGATTTGGAAAAAGAGACACAAGAATAAATCTAAATGAAAATCAATTGTTAAAATCGAAATAAAATTTAACTAGTTCAAAAACCAGAAAATATATATTGAACCTTTGGAGAAAACTGTGAAGTGTAAAGATAACATTAAAGAGAAAGCAACGTCTAGGGATGCGAGCGTATCAAGAAGTTTGATTAAAGAAGCAGCTGGACAGTTATCGATTGAGCAATTACTCACGGCGTGAATTAATAAGTCTTGATTCTTAAATCTTGAAAGGTGAACTTTTTGTGTATTTGAATTAGCAAAGTAGAATTGATTGCAATTTTGATAAACAATAAATATTGAAAATATATATGATTCATCGTTGTTATTAATATTTCAAGACACACTTGGAGTTAAATCGATATTTGATAATACTTGATTTCACCTACAATTAATAATTTACCCCAACAATTTTCAATCAATTATAACTTGTCACTGTTTTACAATTACCTGACACGAAGAGAAATCTGAGCGCCTCCCGCCAAGTACTGATGAGAGCCATTAGTTCGAAACTAGTATACTGTGGGGTCAGTGGTGGTTATGACCTTGACCCCAATCATACAATGCTATGCGACTGCCACTGGTTATCCGTCGCTAAGCGACGTTGGTAATGCAACCAATGGATCTGTGACCGTCAAAGGCGAGCTTTGTTTCCAAAACTGCTAAGACCCGGTCTACAGCTGGTTCAGCGAGCTACCGATGAAAGGTCTGTGCTTGTCTTACTAGTTTAGGTCCCTTGCTTTCTTCATTTACTTATGTTAGTTGTCATTCATTTCTCATATGGACTATTTTTATCTTCGACATGTTTGCCTTAGAAAACAATCAAATTAAACGAAAAATGCTTTTATTTATAATATAGCACAGTTTATATCACGTCACAAGGAAATTTCAGTGTTTGTGCTGTTTTCGAAACTTCTGCCGTGCTCGTTCGGTTTTTCCTGGCCTTGTCCGTAGCTTTGGTTGATTTGGTCGTTGCACCGGACCGTCTTGCCAGCCCTTTTGAACGGCATCAATTTTTTGATAGAGCCGTTTTACTTTTTTTTTTATTAATTAAAATCCGGTGGCTCCTTCTGGGCCTAAGGCGAGTTCGATTACTCTGTCCTTTGAGAAGTTTTAGTTTATTCACGCTATTACACTTTAAGGCGGAAAAAGCATTTCCAGCCCTTAGTACGACTCTGAGGGTCACGTTCAGCGTTCGGTTTGGGTGCTACAGTTGTCGGTATATCATCATGAATTCTTGTAGATTGGAATTCAAATGTAGTCCAGCCGTTTGTACATCATCAGGAGTTTCATCAGCATTGGTTTGGCATATTAAAGCAAGCGTTTCATCATCAGTCCGGTAAGCACTTCATTGGAATTTCAATGTTATTAAATAATATAAATTTGTCTTCATTAATCTGTCTTCTCCATTAGTAGTTATTCTGTATTATTATTATTTATCGATTCTTTGTTTGTAGTATTAGCAACATAGATAAATCTTCATATATATTTTCCTGTAATAAAAGCATTGCATGTACGATATAATAGGATTACACTAGGTAAATTTGGGTTTGTATAGGTATATTGAATATTATATCTTAATTAGGTAAATGGAAGTTATTATAGATATTGTATATTATAAGTATATATAAAGAGTTTAGATTAGATTAGTGTTATTTATAAATAATGAAAGTTATTATATATATATATAATTAAGATTAAAATTATATGGGTGCTAGTTATTATAAGTAATGGATGTTATTATTATATAATTAATATTTAAATTATATGGGTGTTAGTTATAAATAAAGGTAATTATTATAAATAGTTAATAAGGCCAAGGTACACAGCTGAGTTAATAGTAGAGAGTGCAAATTATATTCAAAGTATTTAGTCTTTAGAAGTGTGTTCTCTGTATATGTCATAGCTTGCTTTAACAGCAGCAGCACAAGCTTTTTCAGACAATGTTTTAATTTCATTTTTAGTCAATCCTATTTTTTTAAGATGAGGTATATTAAAGCGATCCCAAGATCCAAGAGTGCCTACTACTAGGGCAGTTAAAGTTGTGTTACGCCTATGTACATGCTTAATATCAATGGCAAGGTTTTTATATTTTTTGTAATTATCAGCTCTAGCATTGTCAAAGTTTATTCTAGAGTCATAAGGAACCTTAAGGTCAACAACATGTATTAATTTGTTTCTTTTAGATATTATTAAAAGGTCAGGAACTAAGGTTGTGTTAATTCCTATGGGTGTTTTCTCAACATCAACGTCAAAGTTTTTTTCAAGAAGGAAGTTAACAATTGCCTCAAGTACTCTTTTGTGTTTATTGCGTTTTGCATGCGGTTTTGATATACAGTGATTGAATACGTGTGCTTGAGTTTCAGGGAGTTTTTTGCAGTGTCTGCATGTAGTTATTGCTTTGTTTTGTTTCAGTTTGTGTGGTGTATAATTTAGTGTTAGAATGTTATATCTTGCTTTTATTAAGAAGTAGTATTGTGAGTCAGTTAGTATTTCTGATTGAATAAGGTAGGCAGCTGTGCTACTTTCACCAATAAACGCAGCAATGTATCCTTGGCAAGGCATCATATACCATCTACAGGCATATTCATATTTTATAAGGTAGTGCAGCTCAGAGGAGGTTTCATTAAGGTTGTTAATATTAAAGTATTTGGTTCGCTTTTTATAATTAATTTCTAAGTTAATAATGGCATCAATGTATTTTAGTTTAACATTAATGTTGAATTTATCTTTTAGTCTAATAACAGATTTTCTAAATTTCCTAAAACTGCTGTCATATCGGGATGTAATTTTAATTTCCCCATTTAACCAGGATAGTGCTCTAAGTATGTCACCATTCCCCCTAGCATCCTTGAGTTCACTAATATACATATTTGAAAAAAAGTTCATCCTTAGAGCTAATCATATAAAGAGTGTGTACTACACTCTGAATTATATATTCGTCGATAGAGGAAGTGAAACCGAGTCCTCCGAGCTTTTGGAAGGTTTGAATTTTAGATTCATATAGGTTGCACATTCAACAGTGGTATGTAATATGTCAAGGATAGATGTATGTGAGTCAGCAATAAGAACTAAATCATCAGCATATGCAAGGATGCTAATGTTGTGTCCATTAAAGAAGAAGGGGTGTTTCTCAAGGACAGTTTTGATTATAAAGTCAATAGTGATGCAGAAAAGAGTCATAGAGAGAGGGCAGCATTGCTTGACTCCCTTAGTTAATGGTATACGGTCTGATGTCTCACCCTCACAGTCAAAGAAAGTGTTGATCCCGGTGTACATATCTTTAAGGAGACTTATGGTGTTTTTAGAAAGTCCCATTTCAGTCAGGGTGTGCCAGATGAGGTCATGGGGGATCGAGCCAAAGGCATCTGCAATGTCTAGCCATATAATATGTAGTTGTTTATTATTTCGTATACTATAGTCTCTTATAAGATTTATTGTAGTTTGATGTTCAGCACATCCATCAGAGGCTCCTATTGCTTTTTGGTTTTTAGAAAGAAGATTGCCTGAAGATATCCAATTAAGAATCCTATCATTAAGATGGGTTGCAAAAATTCTATAGGAGGTGTTCATTATAGCAAGAGGTCGCCAGGAGGAGGCAAGGAAAGATTTGTCAGATTTACCGGTTTTAAGAATAAGCTTAGTGCGGAAGGTTTTCCAGTCTTCAGGGCAGCGAAGTGTTCGAAGGATGTTGTTACACATAGAAGTAGGAAAGAGAAAGTCAGAAGAGATGATACGCCAGTCAGAGAAGGATATTTTATCAAGACCAGGGGCAGTGTTTTTAAGTTTTTTTAAGATTAATTTGATATCCTCAGGGCAAGTAGGAGTGTTTGTGTCATTTTCAGGAGAGTTATAAAGTTGTATTGTGCTAAATTCAGAGACAGGAGAGGTATTGTTTTGCAAAAGTATTAATAAATTTATTCATACAAGGTTTAATAGTTATTATATCATTACAGTTTAAAATTTTTGATAGTTGTTCATTAGGTTTATATTTAAATTTATATCTCTTAGAACATTCTAACTCATGTTCACTCTTTTTACTTTTATATATTATATCACTTTTAGTTTTAATTTTGTATTTAAGAGGATTAGAGTTATTGTTAATTTTAAGGATCTCAATAAGTGAACAATTAACTGTATCATCAGTATTGTCCATTTGCAAAATAAGACTGTCTATATAGTTTTTATACTTTCGCATATCAGTTTCTAAGAAACCATTTCTAATATAATTAATAATTATTGATTTTATACTGCTGGTCATATTAGGTATGTCGGGGATAGAAATGGGTACACTCGAATTAAGGCATTTTAAGAAGTGACAGATAAAAAAGGGAGAGTCATCATTTCTGGAACAGCGAGGATATTCAAGGGAGTTTAGGTCTATATCAGTTTCAGGGACGATATTTTGAAGGTTAAGGATTGTGTTCAAAATATCGCAAGCAAGGTCAGAGTGTTGGATAAGGCTGTTCTCAGATAGAGGGTCAATAAGAGTAGCTAATTTACGTTTTTTATCAAGAAAGAAAAGGAACCATGATCCATTGGGTTTGCACATAAGCATAATGATCTCGTTTCAGTCAGAGAATTTATGGAAGGGGAAGGTGGAGAAGAAAGTTTAGAAGTTGTGTTGGATGAAGGAGTTTGAAGATATGGGGTCGACGAATATGGAAGATTTTTTCATAGCATGAGTAAAGATGAAAGCCTTAATCGAGTGCTGGGACCATCATTGTGATTCAGAGTCAATGTTTTTTGTGAATAAAAGTGTTTTTGGTAATTCTATAGGTTGAATGGTCTCATCAGTGTTTAAAATGTTATCAAAAAAGTCTTTGTTATTATCTGTCTTGTCTATGTAATTTGTGCTATTAGTGTTTGGTATAGAAGGGTGTGTATCATTAATATGTGATTCGATGTTGAGAATGCTAATCCAGGCTCCACAGTAACAGTAGATTTCAGCCTTTTTATCAAAGTGTCTTTTTTTGTGTTTTTTGGTCATATGTAGTATAATATCATTTATTGGAGTATTATATGGAAATTTGTGATAGCATAAACGTATATTTTTACCTTTATTATTGTTGTGACATGTTATTTCATTGGATGAGTTAATTTTAATTATTTGATTATTTTTACGACAGTTGTCTATTTCTACTGAATGGTGATTTACTTCAATGTGTTTATATAGATCAATAAAGTCAATTTTGACAATACTATGTTGGTTTGGTCCTTTTTTTGGTTTACAGAAACCACAGTCAGTAATGGTATTATTAGTTATAGTTTTATTATGTACTTGTTGTGCATGTTCAAAGATGAGAGATCGGTCATATATAGAGATGGGTTTGCATAAGGTTTTGTTACGATGCTTTGCCCTACAAATAAGTTTTCCTCTTCGATTCATCTTATACAAAATCTTACATGGAGTTATACTTGCTTGGTTTTGATATTTAAGACAAGATGGAAGGGGTGTTGATTTTGGGATATCTTTAGTAATTATTTTGGAGGTTATGTGGTGTACAGGAGCTGGTAAAATAAAGTTATGAGGTTCATTTGGTGTTGCTAAGTTAGAGATAGTAGAGGTGTTAAGAGTAATTAGTGATTCAGGAGAGAAGTTATCAGATAGAGGTTCTTGAGTGCGGAAGAGGTCAGAAATTTGTGAGTTTTGAGCATAAGTGAGTTTTTTGGCCGGTTTTTGTGAAAGAGTTTTAGTACTTGATGGTTCTTCGTCATCAGAGATTAGGGGTGATGGTTTAATTCTAGGAGGATTAATGGGTAGTGACTCATCAAGTTGCGTAATGTTTAAAGAGCCAAATTCATAAAGGTCAGTTTTGCAATTTTTGGTTATTGGTGTTATAGGTAGTTCAAATGGTTGTTTTTTCAAGGAAGCAAAGGAAGTCGAGGGTGTATTGAAGGTGTTAAGATTTAAGTGATTATGTGGTGTAGAGCAGCAAGTAGGTTCGGGTGAGCTAGATATGGTTACGTTGTGTTGTTGAATGGTTAAGGGTGAGTCGTTTATAGGGTAAGAGGTGCTTTGTGACTGGGTTTTTGAAAGTATTGCTGGAAGCAAAGTATCATCAGTGAAGGAAGATTGATCTAGGTCAACTTGTTGTATGGTTTCATTTTTAGGACAGGATGAAGGTTGGTAGAGTAGTTGCGAAGGGGGCTGTGAAGTATCAGAGGAATCGGATAGGATAATATCATCTTGATCAAAGTCACGTGTAGGATAGTTTAGTAAATCAATTTCGTCAATTAAAATAAGATCTGTATAAGATGATATCGGTTGAGTATAGGCATTTTTAAAATCAATTTCGTCAATTAGTTTAAAGTTATTATAGTCATTATTAATATAACAGTAAGGAGTAATATTTTTAAAGTCAATTTGGTCTATAATTGTAAAATTACTGAAGTCATTTATAGGTTTAATATAAATATTATGTTTATCAGAGTTATCATTATTAGAAGTTTGAATAGTATCTTTATAAGATAAGTTATTATAGGTATTTTTAATATTTTCATTACAAGTATTAATTAATTTCATAAATTCAATATATAGGGGGTCAACGAGTCGGCCGCCGGCCGACGAGCTGAGTATACTATATTTTTCGCGCGCCGGAGGCGCGTGAAAAAATTTTTTGGCATTGTTTTTGTTTATTTTGTTTAATTTTGGATATAAAAACAAATTTTTAATTAGCGTGTTAATTTTAAGTTTTAAAATAAATAGGAAATCATATAAAATATTATCAATTTTCTTTTTAAAATTCAGATCATTATTAATATTTTTAAATAAATTTTCAATTTTAATAAAGTATTTATTTGTTGAATTGGTAATTTTAATTAGAGGAGATGTTTTAAAGTCATAATCAGTATTAGTTTTTTGGGATTTTTTATTTAAGAGTTTTTTTAATTTAATATTAAAGATATAAAAAAAGTCAGTTAAGAAATTCTTAAAATAGTAGTCGTTATTAATTATATGTTTAATGTTTAAAAAGCAGATTCTAAGAATATTAAAGAAGGTGTCTGTATTCTCAGTTAGTAGTTTAAAGGAGTTTTCATTTTCAAGGTTTTTAAGTAACGCATTCTTATAAGATAAAGGCTGTGCATGTGGTTTTTCTATATTCTGTGCATGTGAAGAATTGTTATTTAAATGGTTTTTTGATTTTTTATAAATGAGATTTTTATATATATTAAAATAATTTTTATTGGTAAAAAATTTAAGATATTTAATATTAGATAATTCATCATGATATACCACATCCTTAATTAATTTCCAGAAGGTTTCAATTGCAAATAGAGTTTTTGATCGAAAGTTTTTTGGTTCAATGGGATTTGTTAATAATTGGTCCATTAGGCGGGAGAAGTCAGGATCAATCTTTGCAGCAGATTTGATCGTTCTCCAATATTCGACTGCACTGCTTATAGAAATTTCCGCAGATCCATTGAGGAATGTGTACATTCTGTAACACAATTCAATATCATGTGGATCAGTCCCCTTTTTCAGAGCAAGGGTGCGTATTTCACAGCAGCTGTTTGTGAAAATAGGATCCATTGGTGTCAGAGTGGATTCTAGAATGTTCAACCTGGTGGTTTCCGATCGGTTGACATAGTTCATGGTTTTCTTATTAACTAAAATAGAGGTTAAAGGTTTTTTATACAAAAATAAATTATCTGGGCCGGATTTGTGTCCGGTGCTATCGAATGTAAATTTTTTTGGCATTGTTTTTGTTTATTTTTACTCTGGACGGCTCGGACAAGCTAGCCTTGACCCGCTGGAGTTCGCCGCTGAGTTGGAGACATTGTTGATATAGGTTGGCATTCTCTAGGCGGAGCTTCTTTAACTCTATTCTAATTCCTTGGAAGGTATCCATAGCTGAATTTCCTTAATAATTGTGACATACGATCAATCACAATATTACACATTTAGCAATCCTTAAATAAATTAGGGTTTCTCGCAAAAATTCATCTAAACCTTACAACTTGTTACTCTTTCACAGGTGAATTTTATAGTAAAATTTCTATTTTTGGGTCGAAAAATACTATATCATAAACATCAAAACAAAAACAAAATTCATAATTGAGAATACACATTTATTTCGCTTATCAACACAACTAATTCCCCTGCGAATTTTTGCATGTCAGACTCCTTCGAGAGTAGGCGTGTTCTTTGGTTCCTCGATCTTCTAATATATCCCGGATGTCTGGTTGCAACAGGCTCTTTGGGACGACCAGATGTATGAGTGCATTGCATTCCATTAGAGCCGGATCCTCGGGATTATAGGCCACTTCGTAACTGGGTAGATGGCCATCCGAACTCGGAATACGCCCACTGGCAATATTCCGGTTAATCCATGCCAGGCGCTCTCTTTGCTGGTTGGCCAGGTGCCTGTACCGCCGTTCCAGCTGCTCGAAGCGATGAAGTGTTCCTTCTGCTGCTTGTCGTATTTCCCTGGCTGTATTCCTTCCTGGCTCTTGTTTAATTAGGATGATTGGTAGCTCCGTGTCCATGTCTCGACCCTCTGGATTCCGATTCGGCCATTCGGGAGTACCACAGGTCGAAATGGAGTACCCCCGATCCCATAAAGCTTGGCGATATCTCCCAGCAAACCTATTTGGAACCGTCAATGTCGTGCGATCGACGTCAACCCATTGACTACTGGATGTACCTGTTAATGTTGATAGTAGATTTATTTAAGTCACGTCTCATTATTCACCAATAATTGTTGCTCATACACCCCAATGCTGATAAAGGAACGTATACTTGATTAGCCATTTCCAAAGTATGGGCATAATTAAAAATAGGAATACGACTAATGAACACATATATAATCAATTAACGACTTTCTGGGTCTCTTTCCGTCTACTTTCCTAAAAACTAAACCAATTTATAAACTCAACTTTTATGGCGATGCCATGTTATTTGCGTAACTCCATGGTAGGTGAATTATACGTTCCTTTTAAAAATCGGGAATCGGGTTAAGCTAGTCGTTATACTAGAGTTATCTACCTAGGTGGCCTACTTGTTATCCCTAGCTGAAAGTTGCGTTCGGTGGAGGAGTTCGACATCTGAAACTAATTGCATCATTGCATAGCTATCATTAAGTAACCATCTCTAGCCGAAAATCTGTCAACAATGAAAATAAATGGCGTTACCGAAATCTTTATTATGCGTTTACTTTTAAGAAATTATGTTACCGAAAAAATTGATTACTTAAAGGGTCTCACTTTAAATTAAATAATTATAACTCCAAAGAAAAATTATATTAAATTAACACGCATTTAAATATTAAGTCAAGGTCGGCCTTACCTGCCGGGCGTCCTTCGGTGAGAACTCTTTCGTGGGGATGCATTAGATTGATATTAAATTTATCCCGATAGATCTGTGCCCGTTTCTGTATTCCTTTGTCTTCTCTGGTGGAAGCCCCGATCTTCTCTGACATTTCTTCTTCATATTGCTCTGAATTGTGTGGTGTTGACTTAATTTTGATTGAGAACGTGGGCTGGTAAGAGATTTAATTGGCAGTGGCAGTTGGTGATTGGCTGCTCACAGAGTTTCTCTTCCATCGATCGTAAGGGCGGTAAATTTTGCAGCAGATTTTATCTTCATAATGAATATTCTACAATTTCTTCTGTTCAAGTTTGTGTGTCAGCTTTGGATATGATTAAAATTTTCTCGAGACAAAATGGAAATTTTTTGGAATTTATTTTCACAAATTCGTGATCATGATTCTCAGAATTTTCAGTCAGGTTCTACCTAATAATTTTTATTGTATTATTTTAATTTATCTTTTCCAATCTAGCTTTCTCTTTCCCTGCTATACGAAGCTCATGAGGTACTTGCTTGGCATATCCTGCTCTTATGGCTGTCGTCGATGCTAACGAAGCGGCACTCTCAACTCCGCTCTCTCCGTTCGGCTGGTATTCTTCCAGGCCGTGGATTTACTGCTCCAGTGTTTGGGAACGTTATGGTAATCGTCCCTGATTGTCGACTTCAAACAGACCGGTATGGTGAAGAGCGTCTTAGGGTGAAGTTTTTGTGAATAAATCATTTGAGTCTGCCTTTTAGTTACGATGGTGAATTAGTATTTTATTCCTATGCTCAGTAATCGTTCATTTGCTGATTATTGCTGTTCAAGTCGACTTAAGAAGTATTACCTTTAAATCCTCTGTTTCCTCGTATATTTCCTTTTTTATTCAGCAGTATTGTCTACCTTTTATTTCATTATCTAATGGAGATGGTAAATGGCAACTCAGATAATGAGAAAATAATTTGAATCTCAGGGAGAAAGAGAGCAGATTATTCAAGTAACCCTTAAAATAAAGTCAATTACAGATTCTCAATGTTATTATTATTATTATGATGATTATGATCATTATTAGTATTACTATTATTATTAATATTATCATCATTATTATCGTTATTTAAGTTATTAATATCATTATTATTATTGATTCGGGATAAATGCCCACGCGATATCCATTTACAACACGATAATACATCTTTCATTCGTTAGAGTTTAATTCACCTTTTTTATGAATTAGTTATCGCTAGGTTATAATTAATGAGTTTACAGTAATCTTTTTATATTTTTAATCATTTTAAACCATTATATTTTATCGAATTATCATTTAAATTCGTAGCTGCTATCATAAATTAGTTAGTAGATTTTAATTTGATAGGTCCGCTACATCGATTTCTGCAAGCCCCTTTCTCTTTAACCTCAAATTGTTCCTAAGAGCTCTGTATGTTCATATTAGATTTTAAAAGTGCCCACTGGACTACTCTGTGTTACGATTTTAGCCGATGAGTATTAATATTTTAGGTCGATTTTTCGGGAATAGGTGGAAAGGGAAGCAACAAAAAGATTGACTCCCGATCTCCCTTCTGCCCCTACAATTACAAATGAATTGACGTTCGAGTCCATCGTTACCTACGGCGAGATCTCTCACGGGCACGAGCTATTGGCGGACTTACACCGCACTTACACTGCTCGATAATTATGTATGAGTTTAATAACTTGTTGGTGTGTGGCTGTGGGCCGGAAAAATTTCGACAGAATTAAATAACAAAATCCCATAGGGCTTGTCGATACCTCCCGGCAAATCTGGTCGGCACGGTTAATGTGGTGCGATCTGGGTCTTCCCAGTTGTTGTCCAGGATACCTGTTGATAATATATTAATGATTTCATCTAAACTACTTTCCTTCAGCCGTTAATCTAATAAAGTCAACTACGGTAATTCTTGTGGAAGTTCGAGTCCAATTATTAATAAAAAATAAAACAAAAGTATGGGTTCGGATTTGACTTGTCAATCTGATTATTTATCGTTAATTATGATAGTTATCTAAATTAAAGCATCCGTCTCTAAAGTATCCGGCTTATTTCTAACGACTTAACCTATTAATTATCATGAGGAGTAAATATTATTAGTAACACAAAAAAAATTGTAATTCTAAGAACCCTTGGGGTGATGAAACGAAATAAAAATCGAGAAATTCTAAGAACTGAAGTATCAATTTATTTATATCTACTTGGATAATTCCACAATACTGAATACTTGGATAAATAAGGTAGGAATAACCTAAATCACCTCGGAGGGAGGATTCCCGATATAATTAATTTAAAAATGATAAAACTACTCTAACCCGTAAACAAATGGGAGTCTTGTGAATAAAACCAATTAAAAATTCAAACGATTCATGAATTACTAAGAAGAAATAGTTGGAATATTGGTGATTAATAGACCCTCTTTTATATTAATGTTCTCATTTATTTTCCTATTTACAGGTTTGTAATTTGTGCCGGAAATAATCAACAGAGCGATCGATAATTTTGATCTGTCGGTTTGGTAGAAATGTCACGATTAGGTGAGTTGTTTCCTATGACTGTTGGTAGCTTCATTTACTCCTTGAGTTGGGAACTAGCGATCTGCAATCAGTGTTAATTTTGGTTCGGTCGCTCATAATTGATATCGAACAATTATTAAGAAGGAAACATAAAAATCAAATGATGAATTTATTAAATATAAAATGTGGCTCGAACAGCCGTACTTGAGACATAATTCCCCGTAGGGATGTGGCTTCGGTTATGTACAGGTGTATCTTTAACTGGATGATATCCTGCTTTGAGTATTTGACGACTGGAGTCTTCCATCAGAGGTCTTCTCTTTGCTTTCATTTCCTTAATTTCAGTCGTTGATATTTTTGACATTTGTATAACCGACATGTTTTTCTGTTCGATATATAGTTTCACTCACTATATATATCTATCGTGGCGGTTGGCGTGTATTGCCACGTGGCTGAATTGAACTCCTGGCGGAATGGGATTGGTGGATTTCTTCTCCACCTCTGCTATCGGTCGGTGGACAGAAAAAGATCTCTGAATAGATTCCGCACACCGACTGCGTCGCAGCTTTTCTCTTACCCAGTGCTCCGTGCTATTTCATCAAGTCACCAGGTGTGTGTTGCTATGTTTTCGCATACTGGTTTTCTAGCAGTAGAAGATCTACTAATTTATCGATCGGGAAAGAAGGATTTCTCGTTTTGTGCTATCCTCTTGGCCAATATTTCTCTCTGGATTCTCGTATTTCAGTGCTAAGCGTTGGTATTTTCTGCCATAAGCACTCCAGTTGCCGTTCCTCCTACTCTATTTCCCACATCTGATTATGGATTGTTTGAGGTATGATTTATTTCAGTTATTTTCGAAATTAACTAACTTATTCAGGTGATTACGCTCCACTTTGTCAAGAAAACATTTTTAGGCATATCAGTCTCGTCGGGTCAATCCAATCGAATCTCATCCAGTATTCGCCGTGTTCCATCTTCGGAAGGGATTTTTCTTTCTCATCTTTATGTATTTATGAATCTATGTATACATATTTTTGAATTTTCTTAGCGAATAAATGTTCTGGATTTTTGTTGGACGCGTTGATATTTGGAGCATGGTGAATTATCGTCGGCACGATTGTTCAAATCATGTAAGCTGGGCGTGCGAGTTGATAATTTTGAGAACAAAAAAAAATCTTTTTATATAACGACAGCTAGGTTTTATACTATTACGGATTGTAATACACGCGTGATTTATAGCTATTGAGATGGTCTTGTTCGCTGTTTTCCAGGTTCTTTTATTCTAAAAAGATATAACAGTCGTTTAATGAACAGGATTTCGTGATATTTTGGGTAAATTGGGCTCATTATTCGGGAATAAATAATAAGGCTACTATTTACGGATTACTTATGATGTGGGAATAAACCACTTCCGGGTCAAAATTTATTAAAGGGTTGATTTTTTGGCAAAATATAACTCATGAGATTTTCCGGTTGTCCCTATTTTTTCAAATTTATTGTTACGTTATAAAATTTTGCTCGGATTGACGGTGTATTGCAAATTTATTATTGATTTATTCGACTCTTTATTTAATTGGGGTTCTACCTTATTTCGTCAATCACGGTTGTTGAGATTACTTGTCTAGTTTGAGTCTTATTATTTTTGTTTTCTGTATTCAACAGCGATTTATTTAGAGGTCTGGTCTCATTTTTACGTAATCAAAAATGATTTTTTGAGATTAATAAAAGCTCGGTGCATCGATTTCCACAAGCCCCGTTCCCGTTAACCTCAATGTTAATCTTAGGAAAATTTTTTATGTCGATATTAGATTTTAAGAGTGCTCACTGGACTACTCTGTGTTGATATTTTAGCCGTTGAGCAATGATAATTTAGGTCGATTTTTCGGGCGTAGGTCGAAAGGTAGTCAACCAAAAGATTGCCTCCCGCTCTCCCTTCTGCCCTATGGAAGTGAATGAATTGACGTTTGAGTCCATCGTTACCCACGGTGAGATCTCTCACGGGCACGAGCTGTTGGCGGACTTACACCGCACTTACACTGCTCGAATCTTTATGTAATATTTTAATAGCTTGTCGGTGTGTGGCTGTGGGCCGGAAAAATTTCGAAAGGATAAATAAGTTCGTTCGTATATATATTTATTCAATCAGTATTAATTTCATTTTTGACATCTCTTTCGTCTAATTCACATTCATCAGCAAGTCATTCTTGCTTACTTTTAATCAAAACAAATTTGTCTAGTTCAGTAGTTAACTAGTATCGTTGTAGAGTTTTCCCAAAAAGGATTTATCCGTTGAAAGTTGGTCCAATCGATTCGAGTTATTTCAAATCGAATGAGTGGTTTTTTCGAGCGTTCGAGTATTAAAATTATGTGAAAATGAATCGGTATATATACCTATTTTGTGACCCTAACCTTGAGTGCTAAATTTTATGTAGTAAAACAAAATTTGACCTTGGGAATTTCTTTGTATTTCCTAACTTTTATTTCTTAATTTTTGATTTATTTTGACAATTTATTCTTTTAACAAATAATTGAATTATTTCTAATTCAAATTATTTAATTTTTGTTCTAACTTGAATGAACTTTTGTTTCTTTAGGTAAGTTGTCAATTTTCGGTCAAATTTTTCGTGTTTTCGTGTTATTTCTGTGTTTGTTTCGTGCGGATCTTGTTGCGTTCTGTTAATATTTTCATTTATTTTTATGTCTTTAATTTTATATTTTAATTATTTCTTTCTCATATTTTAGCATGGTCAATTGGTGTTTTTATGGGTCTGATTTTAAATCTACGTGCTGTATTTGCGTGCTGTTACCGATTCATTTAAACAAAATTGTGTTTTGGCCCAACACTGTTGTGTTTGCGTTCTATTTCCAATCCATTCAAACTAAATTTAGTGTTAGCCCAACAATGCTATTGGGATTTGCACTGGACATCACGTTATGTTTCTTATTATTTTTTCATTAGAATCAGACATTCATGAATAAAAAAATATTGTTTATAAAATATTTTAAAATAAAATTTAAGATAAAACAATTGATATGAAATTATTAATTTTCTAGTTGTAAACTAAATTCGTAATCAATGTTAAATTAACTCATGAGTTGGTGCTAAAATTATTGTTTTTTAAAGAAAAATCCTGTAGACAAAATTATTAAGTCGGAAATGTACCGCATGTTTGAGTGGAAGATGAGTATACTACTCTTGAAGGGACTGGCACACAACATTCGTCTGTTACACCGGAAATATACTGACATTTATTTAGATTCAATATAATTTGGTTTATGGTTTGAACTGGAGAACTAACAATTATTAATTTGACTTCAAGCGTGCCTTGAAACAATAAGAACAGTGACAAGTTCTCGATATTATCAATATTTATTGTCTATCACAATTACAATCTATTGGATTTCTACTAACAATTACACAAAAGACTCGTCATTTGAAACTCACTATTTATTTCGACATACAATGAGTAATAATCCAATAATTAATTGCAAAATTGCTTCTTCAACCGAAGTTCCTCGATATACTTGTATAAATCTACAGGTTACTTTAATTTCTGTTTACTATAGATTTTTCTTTTGCCTTCAAGGTTTGTCATCTGATCTCTTAATTTGTGACTATTTCTATAGGTTGTTATTTGCTGACACTCATAGATTATACCAGTGTTGGGTTTTTATAGAAAGTCGGTGTTAAGGCCTGACTCCTTGGTGTCCTTCTTTAATCGATTCAATTAACCCAACACAATAAGATTTATTTTCAATCTATATATCACAACTTTATTCACAACCTTCACAAAAATGATTCGATTCAAAATACTCAGCACAATTTTGTTGGGGTATTACGGAAAAGCACAGTAAAATCAATAAAACACCAAAATGATAAAAGTGCAATATTAATTAAAAAATTCGAAAGTAGTATTGATCGGGGGAAATTGGTATGGTTGAACTCCAAATTGAGAGACAAGTCCACAAATAATAATAAAAATTTAGTGAGGGGTCCCTAGAAAATAATATAAGACAAAAAAGGAAATTAATTAAAAAAAATTAATTACTAATGGGAAGCCCGAGTCAATGGGAAGCCCGAGGCAATGGAAAGCCCGAGGCAATGGGAAACCCGAGAGATGTGGAAAACCCGGCGTGTAGACGGAATAATATAGCAGGGTAAATTGACCTAAGCAACATTAAATGGGCGTCACTGAGTTACGGAGAGGTAATTATTTCGTAATTTGTAATTTAGTAATGGACCAAACGTTGTTGACAAATGCCGGCTAAAGTGGTCTGTGGAAAGTAATTATTGTTAATAATTTAATAATGTAGCAAATGTTGTTGACAATCGTCGGAAAACAGCCTGAGCAGGAGTATAAAAGGAAAAGGGAAAAACACGCAAGGACCAGTGGATCGACGTGAACGAGTAGTGTAACTAGGTTAGTAGAGAAATCTAAACTCAAGTAAAGTCAAAGTTATCTATCAGAAAGGGGTTGTTCTCCATTGGACAACCTACCCTAAGATAATCAAAGTCATACGGTGGTTAAAAGGTGCAAATAAATTTGTGAAATTGTGATTACAAAACGTTGAAATAAATCAGATTGAGTTGTAACTGTGATAAAGTCAAATAAAATTATTCTGTGTTGGGTTTTGCTTATTTGATTCAAAAAGGACACGAGGAGTCAGAGGGAACCGACTTTCAATAATAATAACCCAACAATTTCACAATAAATCAATGCATAAAGATACGTCTTCCAAAGGGAGATGTCCCTGTCTGGTGCGCAATACTTTAATTTGTTTGGCTGATTGAATTCGCTTCTAAGATTATTACCTTCTTTGCTGAACTCTCGGAAATCTTCTCTTTGATCAACTGGTAATTTTGTTGATTTGCCTTTCCCTTTTATACCCATCTCGCAAATCAGATCACCCGCAAACCATATTGGTTTTGTAATTTTTGACATCTCTCTTTCTAAAACTAAATTATATATTTAAGGGCTTCCGGGGTTTCAATTTACTTACAATAATTATATTGGTGACGAGTTCCCCTTTTATCCCGGGTTTCCTTCGTCAACCAATTTCGTTTTACGTAATTAGAAAATTTATTGACATCCCGGGTTTCTCACACTGTACGGGATTTCTGTTGACTCGGACTTCCCATTAGCTCGGGTTTCCTATTAGACAATTAGTTTTTAATTAATTTCTATGTTTATTAAATATTTCCTTCTGGGGACCCCCAATCAATTTAATTTTATTATATTTGGATTTGTTTCGTCATTTGGCATCCGCCCATACCCGTCTCCCCGATAAATATTTATTTTAAACTTTTTAATTGATTTTGCTTTTTTAATTATTATTTCGAATATCAATGTTTTTATTGATTTTCCATTTTACTTTTCCGAATTTTGTTAACTCCAACACCACTTTTGTTTAATTTTTACTATCTCCGGCATTTCCTCTCTATTCAGTTATCTCCAACAGCTGTCAAAAAATATATTTTTGTTTGTTTTTTTATTTTCCAGAGTTCTCATGTGGCTTAAGGTCATACGTATATTACGTACACATCGAGGGGAATTTGCGTATGAGGAGAGATGGGGAATGACAGAATGTGTACTTACGCAGCATATATAAGTATATATTTAAAAAATTAAATAATAACTGTAAAGATTAAATGACATGAATTTCACTTGAAAAAGGCTGTGCCGAAAATTCCTGAGTACCATAAATAATGTCATTTATAAATAAAAAGAAATCAGAGGTGAAAATCAAAAAAAGTCCTTATAATGTAAAGATTAAGTATGTAAAAAATTATTAAAACAATTTTTTTAAATTAACACATTAAATGTTTATGTTAAATATTACAGTATTTTATTAACGATTTAACGATAGAAACTAGCTCTCGAACTGACTCCTTTTTGTTTCCTCACAATTTCTGAAACAAGGCCAAATACCCATATGATATAACCCTGATTAAATACTCAATCAATTTTTTTATAATCACGACAAAATCTCCTTGGATACGAATAGATTTAATTTTCACTTTTTAGTGGTGGGTTACAGGGTTTTGATGTTTGTTTTAAACGACTTTGTATTTACCCTGGTAACGCCATATAAATACCTTCTAACTACCACTCGGCACCAGTTGCTAGGCAACGTTGGGAATGTGTTCGAGTGGGTGGATTGCCCGCAAAAAGTGAGCGCTATTACTAAGGCTGTAATTGCTCGGACAATCCCTGGGTCCAACGAGCTGTCGTTAGAAGACCTGTGCTCGCTTTGATCTATTGGGTCCCTGTGTAGGTCTGCAATTTATAATTGGAAGTGAAAAATGCGAACATATATATTTACAACACATCGTAAATTTAATTTCATATGTGGGTCAAATTTTTATTCGATAGTCGAGCAGCTCGGCGCTTTGCTCGTTCTTTTCGTCCGGGTCTGTGACTGTTGGCCGGGGTTGTAGGGGAAGTTGCGATTGTTGTTGGAGTCGCCGCCGGTTCACGGTATGCCAATTGAGCCGGGGCAAACACAAGAGGGTAGCTTACCGCTGCCCCTTCTTGGCAGGCTGACAGGGCAACCTCTAACCCTTTGATCTGGATCTTCAGACTCTGAGCCAGTTGTCGCTCTTCAGCCCAACCTTTTTGGGCTGTCGTAAGCCGTTGATAGAGGGATTTGACCTTCTTAGGATCTATCCATGTAGATTTGACTTGCTGGACTTCTCGAGTTAGTTTTAGGATCTGTTCTAGAAGGTTCTTGTTGGCTTGTTTTACTCGCTTTAGTTCGATTTCGCATATTTGTGAAGGATCCATTACTGCAATGGAAATATTAAAGTTCTCTTTTAATTATTAGAAAAATTTCAGGCATGTGGTTAATTCAAACATGTAATATGAAAACGGGTTACCGACTGCTAATAGTAAAAACACATTCTCAGAGATTATATTTTATTAAAAATTGCATCAATAAGTTTTAGTAGTCACTGGGATTCAGAATCCCGGAAAAACTTTTCCACTCCCTCTTCGGGGGAATAGCCCGGAACGATGATTACGTATCGTTTTGTATTGCGGGTCGGTCTTGGATTGGGTGGGTAGACGTCCGCGAGTCGTCCGCAGGCAAAATCGTCTTCTACGTTCGCCAAGTAACTGCTGTTGCGGTCAACTAGGGCGTTGACTCTGCGTTGATGCTTCTTGAGCTGGGTCAGGAGTGCTCGGGCCCCCATAAGAATGTCCTGGGCCGGACTGGGGTTACTTGGATGTCCAGGCTTCCGGAACTGTTTCATGGTACTTTCTATTAGGAGCTCATCCTCCCATCTCCTGGTTGGGGTACGTCGGGGTACCTCTCCTTGTCGACCCGCCCCCATGCCTGACCCATTGATCGGCTTCTGAGACGGACATCCGAATAAAAGGTTCTGATCGAACTGAAAAAATAACATGATCGGATGGATTCCAATACTGTAAACACTTATTAATTGGTAAAAATGATAATTATGAACTAGTATCATACCACCAAACCCCTTTAAATTTCCAATACGTTAAACTGCAATAAATCTTATGATCAAAATTTTCTACAAAAAAAATTTTATATATCCTATAATCAAAGTGATCTAATTTTCTAATATGTTGACAACGAAAATGTAGCGGAAAAAAAATTTCTTTAAATTTCTCATAGGTTGGAATAAAAATGTATTTTGTAATCAAAACTTCTAAATTAAAATAAAATGCATCTTATAACCCAAGCGTCCCAATTTTGCATACGCTAAATAATAAAAATACATTATACAGTCGGGATTTCCGAGGTTCTAGTTAAATTAAATTACATCACATACCCAAAATGTTATCAAGTTCTACTAAGTGGAAATAAAATGTATCCTATAATTGAAGTGTCCTAATCTTTGAAAAGCGTTAAAATTAAAATTTATCTTATGTAATCCAAGTTCATAAATCTCTAAAATAAATCGTATTAGATAATCAAATTCTCTAGAATTCCAATATGTGGACATCAAATGCATTATATAATTGAAGTGTCCTAATCAAAAAAAATAAAAATAAAAATAAAAACCTGAAGACGGATATCTCTAGTACTTATCGACGGTAAATGACCGGCCTAACATCGTGATATTTATATGTCGTATGAGCAAAATCAATTTTCGTTAAGAAGAAAATTTCTAACCCTAAGCATTTAGATAGGCAATCACTGAAAACATATTCTAAGAAAAGGGGTTTTAGAAAAAACGGGTCCTCAAGATTTAACCTGTTCAGTTCCACCAGAATTCTTCATCGGCAAAAAAAAACGATATCAATTCACCACTCTTGTCTGGCCCATTTCCTATCAAGTATCATCATGACCCTGGTTCAACTATTGGAACTACGAGATTTAAATAAATAGAGAAATCACGAGGTTCTTCTTGTTCCACCGGATGAATGGTTATTGCTCCTAACTCTATCTCTCGTCTACATAGTTGAATTATTGGAAAAAATAATAACGACTACTCGGGTAATTTTTTATTGTAAATTAAAGGAAAATTGAGTTGATGGATGAAAGACTCTTCTGAAATGGCCTTAGAATTGATCTGATTTGATGTCGATTTCGTCGAGTAACGTAATTCTTTCTATGGCTTATATATTTTATAAGAGAACTAATAAAAATAAAATTTTATTTACCAAGAATATCCGAGCGGGATTCTACTGGGGTGACTGTCTCTGGAACTCTGACTGACGCGTTCTGATAATCGGTGTTGAAATGGTTCTGCATTTTTGAAAGTTGAAAATTAATTAAAATTTTGTTCTTGCCAGGACATTATAATGACTTTAGCGTGGACGCACACAACTACCAGTGTGTGCCTATGTAGTCGGATGATACCCGTTGGTATGTCTAGACTATTAACATAATTCGAGTTTTTATGCATGAATCCACGGTATTTTCTCTCCATCCCCAGTAAGAATTCCGGCACACCGACTTCTCGATTGACAGTTATCTCAGATAAAGACGTCTATTTCGTGAGGCTCACTATTTCTCTCATTTATGTGGATATTTCAAATTAGAAAACGTGAGTTTAATATCATTACTATTTTAATTGACTCTGATTTTATTCTCCATAGGTAGTAAAAGATATCGGAAGATTTATGACGAACTCGATCTAACTCCGGCCCTTTTTTTCAACTCTATCTTCTGAATTTATCCGAAAACTAGACTCATTCTCAAATTGTTGATTGGAAATTTATGCAAAAACAACATGTTAAATGCTCTTTGGAACATCTTTATGTATTGAGTTTTTTGCCCGTTGTACGGACTTTTGATTTTTGTTTATTTATTTGGAGCGATTTTTTAAGGTGATTTTTGTTAATAAACTTATTTGCCTACATTTAATAACGTTTTAAAGGTAATTAAATCATCTAAATTTTATTTATATTTAAGGTTACTGAGTTATCAAACCTATTTATTTATATTTAATAATGTTTTAACGATAATTAGATCAGCAACTTAGTTATTCATATTTAAAGATCGTAATGAGATTAGATTTTAAAGGAAAACCTTAACGGTGTTTTAAGGATTATCAAGCTTATTTATACATATTTGAAATTCTAATAAAATGATTCTTGAAGTTAGTTTAGTTATCGGCTTATCCAGGTGGATTTTGAATAGAGCTTAATATCTATCAAACGATAACTCGGAATCATTAGACTCAACAAATTTGACTTTAACATTTTCTCAAAATTGAAAATCTTATTTTGGTCAGCCAATTCTCCGTATGAATTAAATTTAAACTATATCATTTCAGTACAGTTTTTGTGACATCGTCCTTGAAGGTCCTCATGTCTTAAATGGTCTTTATTTTTCCTTCTAATAAGTTTTATCTTTGGAATCGCCCCAATCTTTACATTTATTTTGGGCCTTAATAGGATTTTCTGGGTGTTCACTGATTCAGTAGTTTAATTCGGAGAAGCTAATCCTTCATACTATATCGGTTTATATCAGGTTAACTATGAAATCTTAGTGCAAGATGACGTCTCAAAATTTATGATTTTAGTTATGTTAGGTCTTCGTTTGACGTGGCCCCCTAATTGCGCGTCATGCTGACTTGAAATTTGGGTTCCTTTGGGTCTCGAATCTTAGGTTGGTTAAATGTTATCGGTTCATGGTGTTCGCCCAATTTTTACGATTTCTTTAGGTTCCTATTAGTGGTTATTTTGAATTTACAGCGATGGTTCGTTTTAATATTTAATTCAACGATTTCATTTTATTAATTCCCCGTCACCTTTCCCATGATTGACCTTATGCGCATTATGTTCATATTATAATTAATGAGTGCCCACTGGACTACTCGGTGTGGTGATTTTGAGCCGTGTGTAGAATAATTTAGGTCGATTTTAAAGAAAAACGAGAAACGAGGAATTAGCTAAAACCACTTCCTTATTTCTCCTTTCTCCTATACGGGATAATATTGACGTTCCGATCCCTGCGTTCCGCACGCCGGGTCTTCACGGGCACAGATCATCGGCGATATTCCACGCACTTACACGAATCTGAATAGTATGTTGATTTTAATATCTTGCGGTGTGTCTTTGGCTGTGGGCCGGAAAAATTTCGACAAATTTTAAGTAAAAATAGAAATTAAATATTATGAATAGTTTATTAAAATCAAAAAAGAAATTACCAACATGATCCAATCCATAAATTCAAAAAACATTATAATAAATCGCCCCCCCCACGCCAGCACCCAAGCAGAGCTCCATCGAGGTTGCGAGAGTATGACGTGGAGAGAGTTCCAAATAAAACTCTTACTTACGTAGAAAATAGATTTTCAAAACTGTTTAATGATTTCAAAAACGACTTTTTGGTTTCAAGAAACGATTAAAATTATGTGAAAATGCATCGGTATATATACCTATTTTTTGTCCCTAACCTTGCGTGTTCTTTTTGATTTGGTAAAACAAATTTTGACCTTGGATTTTTCTAGTGTATTCTAATCTTAATTTTTATTATTTTGAAATTTTATTTGACAATTTTTCTTTAGATTTTTTAATTGAATTATTTTTAATTCAAATTATTTCATTTTTATTTCATTTTCATGAAACTTGGTATTTTTTACTAATTGTCAAATTTTGGTCAAAATCATTGGGTTTTCGTGTTATGTTTATATTTAATTCGTGCGGATCTTGGTGCATTTTGTCATTATTTTAATTTAATTTTTATGTTTATTATTTTATATTTAATTATCTTTTTCTCATATTTGATAGGGTTTAGTTGATATTTTAATAGGTTTGAGTTTAAATTTGCATGTTATATTTGCATGTGTGTTACCGATTCATTTAAACATTTACAAGGCCGTTCGTGTTCTGGCCCAACATTAGTATCAATTTATTTACTCTGACCATCCGACGATTTGTTTTGTTCACCTGCGCTTTTATACTACTTTTCCACATTAATTTTCTTCTTAAGACTTTCCGAAATCTGGCGAACAATTTATTGCACATATTGTTAATTCCCAGTAACCCATTAAGCTGACATTCATCTGTATTGTCCTTGATTTATGGACTTGCCAAAAATAATTAAATTAATTAATTAAATTGTTTTTATGTTCCTAACCATTCTAAAAACCTCAAGCCAATTTACAATTACTTTTTACGACTTCAAAATCTCATATTGAATTTAATTTTTCTAAATTCTTAATTAATTTTAATAGATTTTGATAATTTGAAATTTTTATATTTTATTTCATGTATTTGGCATAACCAAAACATATCTCCTCCTTTAATTAGAATTCAACCTTGAATTCCCTTTATTTAATTTATTATCGTCTATTTTGTTAATGACACACGCACATTTATTAATTTTCTCAATTTTGTCATTAAAGTCCTTAGTTATTGTCCTTTAGTATCTAAATGCTTTATGGAACGGAAGAAAATTTATGAGTTTTACAAGTTTAGCGCGTGACGATCCACCGTTTAAATGAAATATTAAACGTTCATTACCAATAATGTTATAAATCCGTGAAATATTCCCACATACTTGTATTAGTAAAGCCCTTATAAATTAATGACTTTCTTGATTACTCATTAAAATTTTTTTTAAAATTAACTTGATTTATTTTTGTATAATAATTTTCCTTAATAGAGAATTCATTTAAAATTCAATAAAATTTATTTCTTTTCAATTAAATTTTATTTTGATTGATTGGCAGTGAGATTCACTTATAGTCTCACTACCTTAGAAAATTATTTGTTTATTTTCTTATTTTTACTTATTTTTTACTGCAAGAATTACAGATTAAGAAATTTTTAATTTTTATAATTATCGGCTTCTATTCCGGTTTGGGGACGTCCATTAATAATGTCACCAAATTTTAGGCAATTTTTAACCCTCCCCCACCTTGTCAACAATTGTCAAATTTCCAGCCACCCTTACCATAAATATGTCAAACAATTTTTATCCCCACCCTACAAACTATTAGCATTTTGTAGGACTAGCATGCATGTTTAAAATAGAAAATATAGACAATATATATCATACCAATTGAGGTAGTATGTTATCAACTTTCAAAAACTAGTTGAAGAAAGCGATGGAAATCTGTGCAAGTTGATTTGAGATTGATCTGGTGGAATGAATCTATCAGCGATAATCTCAAAATGCGAGCCTCTAATTGTTTGGCATCAATTTATATCATGGTATTTCACAATTTGTAAAAAAATATTGACTTGTTCTTATAAGGTGTTTGCACCAATCTTGGTTCTTAGTTAGCAAATTTTCTGCTTCAAGCATAGATACTTCTTCAATGGTTGGTTGACTAGGTTTCTTTCGGATCTTCAATTTACTGCATATCAGGATTCTCTGCACAAATTTGAGATAAAGTTTCTTTCCTATAAAGTTTCTTCCTATCAACATATTTCAATACATTACATTTTTACCTGCTAGATATACAAATTTCAATATAAATTTTATCAATAATAATATTTACTTAATTACCTATGCTACGGCCCTCGGGCAAATACCGCCATTTAGAAATCAAAATCTAGCGTGTAAATATAATATAAATATTGAAAATATAATAAAATTGAATAATTTTAAAAAAAGACGGATTTGTCTTTCTCAAGTTCTATATTTTCAAAAATATTTTATGTCAATCTTCCTAACTTTTAATTCTCTATCTGATACTACTTTAAATTTTTTTATAAAGTTGACGGATTCAAAATGAAAGTTAATATTAATTAAATAATTAGTTGCAGTGAGTGTGGGGGCGCAGTGCGTCAGGTTGATTTTCAGTGCCAATTACTCTGGCACCGGTCCTGACAACTGGTGACAGTTTAGTTTATCCATTCTTGATCTAATAAAAAATGAAAATAAGTTATTTAAAATATTCTTTTATTTTGAATGTTTTTAAACATTTAAAATTTTAAATATAATATCATTTAATGAATGAATTAAATTAAATTACTGTAACTGCTCTCTTATCCGCCAAACTCCAATAACCGCCATTTTTATGCAATATAATCGCCACTAATATAGAAATTTTAATGGATTTTTTTTCTTTAAAAGCCACAATTTTCTAGAAACCGTCATTTTTTTCACAGTCCCGTTTTTAGCGGATAAGAAAGTGGTTACTGTACCGATAGTTTTAATATTCTTAATTTTTTTAACTTGAAAAAAACTGCCGAAAATTTATGAATATCAATAAAACATCGATTTCATTACTGATTCATAATCAAATATTAAAATGAAAAAAAATCAGGTGTGAAAACCAAAAGAAGTTCTTATAATAATAATATTAATATAAGGTTAGAACATGAACAAATTTACTCAATTTCTATTGATATTTTTATTTTTTGAAGATGGTTTTTTAATGTCAAGAGCTCAACTAGGTTTCTTATTTATTTCATCTTTTTTATTTTATTAAATTAATTCTAAAAAGTAACATTGTTGACGTCAATTTAATTTGAAAACCCCCCTCCCCATGTCAACATTTGTCAAACTTCTTCAAACCCCGCCCTCCTTTATTTTGTTGACATAATATATGGACGCCCGTTTTCCATAATGTCATCAAACGGGAGAATTTATTGAATTTCGTGCATTTTTATCAAATTCTAAAGGCCGTGAGATATCCTTTTACAGAGTCGAAAGAAAATTTCTGTGAGTTTGAATAATATTGAAAAACGATCAGTTTTTGAATTTTCTTGAAATAAATTAATTTAAAAATCTATTTTATAAACACCAAAGCTACGGTATATAATAACGTATGCTCAAATTCTGCAACTTTCAAATTCTGACAGTTAATAAATATCGAATCACAGCTTCAGTAATTTAAATTATGTATTATCTAAAAATAGATAATAAAGATGAATTTAAAGAAAAATATGAAATTAATGAGTGAAATAAAATTGAAATACAGGGATGCAAGATTTTCGAAAAATCATATCGGGAATAAAAAACAAAAAAAAATCAATTATATTTTGTGAAAAAATATAAATTCATTCATATTTATTTTATGCATTTATAAATAAAATATATTAGAAAAATAACAAAAAAATAAGTCTTCAGTTTTGTTAACGTAAATAAAAGTAAGCTAGAAATATAATTTCTCTATTTTTCTTAGTTTCGTTTAATTTTATGGTTTTTTTAAAAAAAAATCCTTTCAAAATGGGTAAAATCTATTCAAAATCTAAAACTGCTCAATATCGGGAGTTACGGTTCATATATCGGGAGACGGGAATATGCGTTCTATATCGGGAGACTCCTGAGGAAATCGGGAAATCTGGCAAGCCTGTTGAAATAAGATAATATGAATTCAGGTAATTAAAAATCCACCAAAAAGCTTACTAGGAAAATTTGTAGCTGCTTCCAGGACACTTAAAATAAATAACATTTATAATCTTGATCAACCTGTCCAGATAAACTAATTTCATTTTCATTTTGTTTGTTTTTTCTTTTCAATTTGGACTTATTAATAAACAACAACGTTGTCGTATCTTATTGTTTGATTTTCTCAATTCTCTGAGTTTTTCCTTTCATTTCCCCACTTCTTCCTTTTGCTTCTCCTTTCCTAAATTCTTCAGCAACATTACTTTGCTTTATTTGATGCATGACGATAAATTTTAAATCATCTTGGTGAGTTTTACACGCTATGTATTTTCGACACTTTTTAACCATATTAATTAAAAGCTCCAGTTTTACTCCAACATCATTTAACAGTACCTTAATTTTTAAAAATTACTAAATGTAGCTAACTGAAACATATTTATGTATTTTTTTGGAAAAAAAAAGAAAATACAGAAAATAAAGAAATAAAGAAAATTTTAGAGTTAGATGTACCTAATTGAGGTGCTTACAGCATCCACTGCTCTAATTGATAAAATAATAGATTTCTTTTCAAAGTTTCACGAGTGCAGTCCCAGAAATATTGGGATTCACTAAAATTTCAGTATTCATTGATGAGGTTTCGGGTTATTAAAAATTATTTAAAAATAAATTTTTTAGTAATTGTATAGTCTAACTCAGTGGTTCTTAATCTTTTGGTAATAAATGAACACTTTGTTATCTAGAAACTTTTCGCGGAACACCTGGGGTCCTTTCAACTAAGTACCGAAGAACGAAGGCGCAAGATTTGCGCGAAGCGCAATACCTACCTAAATGCTATGGTTTGTGTTGCGGAGAGGGAAGAAGTCCCCAAACCGCAAGAATTTCTTTTGTAAAAATACCCGTGAAATTGCAATTTTAAAACATTTTAATGACAAAATGAAACTAAATTGAATTCTGAAATAGCATATATTTCTGAATATCTAAATTTGGCGGAACACTTCACCTAATTCTACAGAACACCAGTGTTCCGCGGAGCACCGATTAAGAACCACTGATTTAACTATTTATTAAAATCAGAATTTCAAAATGTGAAATAATCAGTTGATTTTCATTGTGTAATTTAATTATAATGCAATGAATTTTATTGGTCACATGGAAAAATAAACAATGAATTAAAACAATAAATCAAAACAATGAATTAAAACTATTTGCTGTTGCATTGAATTTTTATTTAGCATTCAATATTTTAGATTTGATATTTCTCATTAACATTTCATTTAAACAAAATTTAAATGAACAATTGCTTAGAATTTTGTTTGTTTTTGTTTTTGATATTGATTTTATTTTTATCTTGTCTAAATTGCGGAATTTTAAAATGTATCAATATCAGTGACGAATTATTCGCCACATTTTTATAAAAAATATATCAACGTAAAATTAACCCAAAAGTACATAATCATGTTTTTTTTAATTGGTTTGGATGTATTTTGAATTTATCCAATGATTCCGATTGGACGACTTTGCACAGCGTACACATTTTCCTGCTTATACAGATTGGATTTGAAATTAGTGGATGCTCGGACCGTTGTATCAAACCAACTAATTAATTTGACAGACTTAGCGAAAATAAGGAATAAAATCGGAAAATTCCGATCATAAACTAATAATATGAATAGCAAATCTGCTTGGTAATCTCGCAGCTCTTTCTAATCTTAGTCAGTCGTTGTAAAAAGTTTAATTTTCCCGTAGTCTTTCTTAAAAATCACTATTTTCCTATTTACTTTTTGAATAAGTTTTCCAGGCTTTTCACTATTAATTGGGTAAACTATTTAAAGTTTCATAAGTTTGTATTTTTGCTAAGAATCTTCCTTGAATTTGAATCATATGTTTATTTAAAGCATAAAAAATATTGATTTTTTGTTTTAATTAAGTTGTGCAACATAGAAACATCAATAACTTGTAGAAAAGTTAGTAAAACAAATTAAAAAATTCCAAAGTAGGAAAAAAATAAAACACATAGCAATTGAAATGATAAGAAAGAATATAATAATTTTAAAAAAACAAATTAATTATTAAAAAAATCATTGAAAGAACCAGAAAAAAGTGCTTATCGATCCATTAAAAAAAGAATCAAGTTTAGATAATTATTTTTACACAATTTTACACAAGATTAAGATGATCCAAAAATAATTATCTAAACTTGATTCTTGTTTTTAATGGATTGATAAGCACTTTTTTCTGGTTATTTCAATGATTTTTTTTAATAATTAATTTGTTTTTTTAAAATTATTATATTCATTCTTATCATTTCAATTGCTATATGTTTACACTTTTCCTACAAGAAATATTGATTTTCTAACTTTGGATTTTTTTAATTTGTTTTACTAACTTTTCTACAAGTTATTGATGTTTCTATGTTGCACAACTTAATTAAAACAAAAAATCAATATTTTTTATGCTTTAAATAAACAATCGATTCAAGAGTTGTGTAAACATTGGAACTTGTATAATTATAAAAATCACATTCCTGGATATAATAAAGATTCACTGAAGGTTCTCATGCACTGTCTGCCAACACCGACCTATGCTCCAATAGTCATATTTTTCCTTGGAAAATCTGTGTCTCAACTCAACGTCCTAAGTATTGAGGTAGAACATAAAGTTGCAAGCATTACCAAAAAGAAAACTAGAACACCTTGACTGACATGACTTGTTTTAATATTATTATAAGTTTATTTGTCATTGAGCTAAAGTTTTTTTTTAAATAATTTATTTTTCCATAGATAGGAAAACTATAATTTTTTAAAAAAATTCTAGCAATAACTTCAAATATAAAAAATATATTAAAATGACTGCATAAAAGTTACAAAGTACTTTCTAAATATAATTCTCTTCAATCTATTGTTCAAGCATTCTCGATATCTGCATACCTTGGAGGTAGATTAGGTCTCGGTACCAATTTCAAAGCATCTTCATAAGAAGGTAATCCGTTTATCTTTTGATAGTGATACCTTAGGCACACAACGAACAATACTAAAACCACCAAAAGAACACCAACGATTAAGATTATTTTTTCTTGTAAAGATAAAGTTTCTTTCGAACAGTTTTCTGTCGAAACACTCTTTTTACAATCACCGCAACAATATTCATAGTGCATATCAATCAGTTCCATTGAGTAACAACAATATATCTCGCAGACTTTGTTGGGCTGATTATGACAGTTCTGTTCCGGAATCACTTGACCGCTAAAAATACCCAAAATCAACAGAGAGACTAAAAGAGCCATTTCCAAACGTCCGATGAAAATAATATTCTAAAATGAAATGAGATCACAATATCTTAATAATTATATATATTTATATTAAATTGTATTGGATTGGCAGTAGAGATTGTTTTACCAAAGCCTGCGTGTAGATCAGTTTATGTCTATTTTTACACAGTTGTTTCACCAATTTACAATTGCGTTTTTATATGCTTTGTAAATATTTATCAGTAGTTTTGTTTAAAGAAACAATATAAAGAATTTTAATAAATTTGCAACCGCATGAAATAGATGTGGAAATGTAGCTGGGGGGTAGAATTGGCTGCAAGGAGAAATATTATGGAAGAGGATATCAAATTTATTCGGAACCGTCAAATGGACTCAAGAATAAAATCACAAATTAATTAATTAACTAATTAATGAAAACCTAATTCCTGTAAACAACTGGTAAAACAAAACAAAATTGGGAAACCCTTATCGTGACGCTCGATTAATGTGAGCAAGTAAAAAAAAACGTACTAATTTTATTTTGAAATTCATATGCGAGCAAGCCGCAAAAAGAGAATATTGCCTAGAGATTGTCAAACAGATGTGACTTGGAGCTAAAGTAATTAACCAAAAGGACTGTTTTATTATATAAAGGAAGTCAAAATCAAAAAAAGGACATTTTGCCTCATATGGCGAAGGAGAAACTGGTAAAAGTATTAAACAGTGAACGCTCAAAGGAATAACATGAAAAATAATAATAATAAACTTTAAAATGTTACCAAGATAAAAAATATATCAAATCAGTGATCAAACAGTCGGAATTCATTTAAAATTTATTATTATTTTTACATTAATTTTACTATTACAATAGGGTTACTATACGTCCCGGTACACCGGGACATGTACCGGTTTTGAGATCCGTGTCCCGGTCCAAGATTTATTTGTCCCTAGTAGGTTTAAAATCTACAACCGAAAACATTTTTTTTAAACATGAAAGTGAAAAACAACGAAATGTTCCCGAGCGAGCTGGATATGGGTCAGCTAGTATCTAGTATTGATACGCGCACGTGGCAAACCGACATTTTTGAGACATTTTTAGAGAAAATTTTTTTATTTAAATTTTGAGGTTTCTGCTCAGAAATTTCGTGCAAATGAGGATGTATCTTCATAAGATTTACTCTTGAAACTAAAATTAATTCAATATGTCATAAGTTTTCGGACATTTCTGTCGAAAAAAAAACAAAACCTGAGATCCGAAAAAAAGCATAAATTGTAAATTTTATTAATAAGTTTTACAAAAATTTTCATAAACCCAATTATTTGTGTACATATTCGAAGATTTTTTTCAAGATGTATAAAAATATAATTATTTAATGCAATTTATAATTTTTATAACTTTAAAAACAATTTAACTCACTTTTTTTGAATAATTACCGAAAAATAAGTCATCATAAAATAAATAATTTCCTAAATATTCATAAACATTATTAATAATAATATACATGAGCTTGTAGATCAAAAGTTATAATTATAAGTTTGAATAATGATTTAATTTCCTTGTAAAATCATAATTCATCGATTGATTTTTCACTAAAAAGAAATTCCAATAAGTTGATTTATATATCAATTTGCCTTATAGCGGAATTTATCTGAACTTCGCTTGATGTGCAAGCTTTATACATGCCTGAGAAGATGATAATCCAAATCTGCGGACTCAAGCTGGGAATATTAAACAACCTAATTATTCTTTGGTTTCCAAGTCTATTCCTGAATGTATTGACTCCTGGCCCCTGGGATCACCTTAAAATCAATTAATTAATTCATTAATTTGTTTCCACTCCCCTCTAATTAATTTAAGATTATTTTATTCCTCAAAATCTCATTATTTCAATGATTACTACTTTTTTCCCTCCGAAACATTGAATTTTACTTTTTTAAAAATTTTAACTAATTTTAATTGAAATTTTTGTAAAAGAAGCCAGTTTCGTCTACGTTAAAAGTGTTTCTTGCTTCATATGACTCTAAAGTTCTCTCTCAATAAGTCACTCCTCATTCGTTTGCTTTAACAAGATTGCAAGTTGCTCCCTCTTTACTGATCGTATATACTTTAATATTATTTCTTGTCTTCCGTCTGAAAGCCATCCTTCAAAAGCGTTCAATACAGCTGGATTCATCTCAATTTCCTCAGCTATACATTACGCTTTCTTATGTTGGTCCTGTTACTAAATATCAACGCATTTTATCTGTACAAAACCACACGTAAAGGTCAATCTGTTTAACCACCCGATTTCGTCTACACTGCTTAATGTTGGCACGATATTCTTCCGCCATAACATCCTGCTTTGAGATGGCTAATTGAACTGTCCTTTTCATCACATTAAAAAGGTGTATAACCATTCTATTCTATATCCATCTTTAATGTGCTATATAATCGAGGTCTTCGTAGAAGTATCAAGTGATGTTCTAGTTTTCGATTTCTTTTCAAATATCTTTGAAAGTATTGATATTTTTTGAATTAATAAGTAAAAATAATATTTAATTAAAGTAAACTCTTTACAATATAATACTTTTATTACGGTAAAAAAATAAAGAATAAATTTCAATACTTTTTTGTACTTTAGGAGCCAAACAAAATTGACTATTTATAAAGAAACGGTACTTTAAAAAGTATGGGTATCTTATACAGATAGTTTACGGCAGGCTTCAGCAAACTTTTTAAGTTGCGCCCCCATTTTCAACATATTTATTTTTGGCGCCTCGACTTAATAAAAAATCATAACGCCACAATAAAAAAGACGTAAATAAAATAAACAAAGTGTATTTTTCTATTTCTTGTAAATTGAACAAATTAAATGTTATGAAAATAACAGTTCTAATGTTTTAGCAAAAAAACAATAATAAATATTCAACAAAAAAACCATATTTCGTTTGCAAAATCTAACAATTTTAAAATTTTCTGGAAACAAAGAATTATTACATTTTAAAATTATTATCACGTGCCCCAATCCGGAGGCCCGCCCCCTAGTTTGCGTACCTTTGATTTACTGTATCGAGAAAAATTAATCAACAAAATAACACATAATATAACTACATATATAAGATAATCTAAATGTTTTGTTATTAACAAGAGTGGTCTTTTCATATTAAAATAAATCTTACATTTATTTTGAATAATCCCATCAAAAATTCTAAAGAATATTTTTAAAATTTCTTATCAAAAACTTAAAAAGTACTCTTAAATAATTGCTTATAAAAAATATTCAGCTAAAAAGTACATAAAATAAAAGAAATTACCTCTGCTCAATTGACTTGTCCTTCATTTATGTTGAATGAGCCTTTATCAAATGCTATTTAGTGCATAACTCATTATAAAAGCAACATTTTAAATAGTAATATTTTATTAAATTTTTTTAAAAACCAGCTTTCATGACAATGTACAATAATGTATAATTGCAAATATAATTTATCTTATTAAATTTAATTTTTGAAATAAAGCAGGATAAAGGTGTATTAAATAAGTACACAGTTGTAAGGTACAACTTGTAACCTTTTTATAAATATTTTGATATGTATTCTGTTACATAAGTTACACTGTTTTGGGGTTCTAAATTAGTTTGGTATGTTTGATGACTGATGCATGTGCCGGGCACCTGATGGGTAAAAGATATAAGATTTTCGAGATCATTTTCAAGGGAATCCCACCAGACGCGCGCATAAGAAGCATAACCATTGGATACCCGTCAAAAATGACGTTGGAAATGTATTCCAATTGGCGGTTTCTAGTAAAAGGTGAGCCATATTGCCATGACTGCTAATACCCTAGAAAACCTTTGGATTCGCGAGCTACCATTATCTGGGGTTGTCAGAAGATATGGGTCCAAATATTATGTAAAATTAACTTTAAATAAACATCCAATAACGAAAATAAAGCACAAAATTTATCTCAGTTAAAATTCAAGACAAGTTTCTATAATATCAATGTAGATTCGATTGATTCGATTTTGGGTAGATCTCCATTTCTTGGTCTCTGCGTATCTCTGCTTTATCTCAAAAAAGAAAAATGATTAAATCTTATTATTTATTAATTCTATTTAGAAAACTCCAAGCAAGCCTCTTGGCGCGATCGCCTTAATTTCCGTTGGCTTCCATCGTTGTTGACGCACTCGATATGTCTAAATTAATTGTGATTTTATTTTAACTAAGATTTAGGTATATTTTCTTTTATGTAAACAATAAATTTTCTCATAAATCTCAGCAATGACAATGGCAATCAAACAACGATAGTGCAATCTAGTTCGCTTTCTTCTGTATTAGAATTATTCTTAGTCATTTTCATAGATATAGATCCAGTTGGCGATGATGCTGACCGCTCTCAATGATGAATTAATAAAAAAATTTATAATAAAATATTTTTTTTATTTTGTCAGTGATTTGAATTCAAAAAATTATTATTAAAAATTCATTTATCTACTAATTTATTTTATAAAGCAAATCACCTGGGTTAAGTCATAATATAATGAGAATATGAGTGGCAACAAAATTTTGACTTGATAGTTTCATTGACTCCTGGCTTTGTCACTAATGATAGTAATTTAGAATTAATAGCTGAAATAGGACTTTCTGTTATCTAGGTTCTCCTTTCTTTTGTTCTTTATGTTCTGTAAAGATTACTAACATCAACATTTTCTTTTATTAACTAATTAATTTATTCATTTTTCAGGTGTACTCGTGAAGATTACTCACACACTCTCATGATATTCTTCTTTTTTCTTTCTTTTCTCGTTCATTTATTTGATGTTGAGGTTCTTGAAAAGAAGATTTGACCGGCGAACTACCATTCACTACGGTACCTCCCACAAAAAGTACTAGTTTTAGACTAGTTCGGTAAAATTCATTTTATTTTCTTGCATACATGTCTTTGTCACTTGTTACATCGTATGATTGAGAATTATTGATCACAATTAATAACAATAATATTAATAATATAAGCAAATATATAATCAAATAAATTCGGTTATTTTTCTGAACAATTATAAGATTAATAATTATTATGATTGTGTGATGATGAAAATTTAATCATGAGGCATCCGTATTGGTCAAGTACTATGGAAACGAAGTTTTCATGGGACTTGGTTGATACGAGGAAATATTTTCGAATGGAGTTTATTGAAAATTCAACTAAAATAATTCAACTAAAACATGTTATTAAAAAATAATTTGAACATTTGACCATCAAAGGTCTACATAGGTACGGCATAAGTTTATTTCCTAGCTATGACGTAAATACCCATAAAATTTTGCTTTATAATTTTTATACATGAATTATAATAATAAAAAAATAAAATATAACAAAAACTTCTCCTTTTATGATTATCCAGAAAATTAGAAATTTTTAAAATTCTTTTCAGAAATAGCATTAATTTATGTCGATCTGGCATCGACTTATATAGGGGGGTTTAACACGCATGTTTTTTGATGTGGTAAAACAAGACGCCTTCACATTTTTACCATAGTTCGTCACTTTTCTCCTGGTTTACATATTTTCATGATTCTTTTTAACAAATATTTCTAATTATAATTTAGGCTTAATTCTCATAGTTATTTTCTAGAATAAAAGCGTTTTCGATGAATTTGGAGCCAATGTGATAAAATTGGTTAATTTTGTTAGTTTTTAATGATTTTCAATTCTTTTTAAATGTTTTTATTTCTTTTTAACATATTGTTTACATTTTAACTCTTTTTTCTACTTTTTCTATTATTTAATGCTAATTAGACTATATATGATGAATTTTCGTCCATATGGACTTTGAGCGCTCCAAAGTTAAGTTAAAATTTTAAAACCTTAGTTTTTACCCAACACATGAATGATTATGCTTTGTGTATTTGATCTGTATAAAAAATATCGTTTAAACTAATAACATTCTTTTTTCTAGATTATGCATTTAGAAGCACAATTAAATGTTCCAATTTGAATTATTTTAATATATTTAATACTCCCTCTATTCCGAAATAATGTTAGCATTTAAAAAATTTTATAGCATTATTAACAAACAGTCATAATAATTATTCTAAGAAATGTTAATATTTATTAGATAAAACATTTTATTCGTGACAAGGAGGGAGGATTCAATTTTATAGGGTCTGTTCATCAATATTTTGGCGAGCCGTAAGAATCGCTTCTGGTTTACAAGTTAGGGATACTGGTAGAGTACCTTTGTTGCGGAGCTTTGGTTTGCTAATATGCGACAACTTATAATTATTTACCGCATTCGCAAGCATCGTCTCGTCCATGCACTGCTGGAGTGTTAAAAATACATTATCCAGTTTATCTGGGTGTAGCTCATCAAAGACATTACTCACACAGTTAATCAATTCATCAATGGTCTTCGGAGAATGTTGATGCTGAATGGCATTGAATGGCATTGAAGAATCCAAGATCTAACACGTTCATGTCGGGACTATTAGGTGGTTGATTTTTAAACATAATAGAAAACCCATCTTTTGATCCTTCTTCGAGCATATCTGGATCGTCTTCATTGAAATGCGGCTTTGCATTATCTTGCTGAACGTAGATGATATTATTTGATCGAGGAAACTTTGCTCTGATCATTAGAAACACATTTTGTTTGATGATTTTATATTCCTTCGAATTAATTGATTCAATATTTTTAGTGACGTAAGTACCCTTCATTCGGTTCTTGCTATTTCTTTCTGCTTCTTCTTTATAAACAAACGGCCAGATGCCAATCTTGCCACCAAAATAATTCTCAGAGCCAATATCACCTCGGGGCCTAGCAACTGCTGCCAAAAACATCACCTTTGTTATGAATCTTTTTCTTTGACATGTTCTATGAGGAATCTCTTCATCCATGGTCAAGTAATAGCTGCGCTTAACTTTCGAAAGATAAAACCATTTTTCATCAATATGAACATGATTGAGAAAATTATCGAAGCATCCATCTGTTTTTATATAGGACAGACAAAATGTCAGGCGTTCTATTTTATTTTTATCTGTTAGTAATGGCTTAACTGTAGATGAAACCCGTCTTAATAGTTTAAACTCCTTCAAATTCCTGAATAATGTTGTTTATGGAATACCACTGGAACATGATAAACTTCAAAGCGTTCCTCGCGGGTTTAATGGAATTTTCTAGATATCGTTTAATTTATCATCATAGTTTTTCCTTTTTCGTCAAAAATTTATCCTCATTGATGATGAATCAATAACTATTTCATCTGTTCGAAGTTGTTCGGAAGCATTTTTCCAAAGTTTCGAAATTGAAGCTCTCGATACGTTGTACTTAGAGGAAATGTCATTTATAGTTCCATGCTTCAGCTTGGGAGGATTTCTGCTGGACATATTCATTAAAAAATCTTGAAAAATTAAACTTCTTTCTTCATTAGATAAGTGATAAGTTGAATGTAAATTTTCTGTATTCATTTTTTATTTGTATTTTAGGAGTATTTAAAATTTAACAATAAAAAACCTATAATCATGGAATTTTTGTCAATCCATCCTTATGTTGGGCTAGTACAAGGTTTTGTTTAAATGGATTGGAAATAGAACGCAAACACAACATGCAGATTTAAAATCGGACCCATAAACATCAAATAACCACCTCAAAAAGCGAGAAACATATAATTAAAAATATAAAATGGAAAAACATAAAAGTAAATTAAAATATTAACAAATGCACCAAGATCTACACGAATTGACATAAAAATAGCATAATAACAAAAGATTTGACCAAAAACTGACAATTTACGGAAAAAGAAAAGAGTTAATGAATAAATTGAATAAAAATAAGATAATTCTAGTCAGAAATGATTAAAATTAAAAGTAAATGAATAAATTGTCAATTAAAATCGAGAAAATAATAAAAATTAGAATTAGATTAGACAAGTAATATCAAGGTCAAATTTTGTTTTATCGCATGAAAATTAACACGCAAGGTTAGGGTCTTAGAATAGGTATATATACCGATCCATTTTCACAGAATTTTAATCGCTATTCACTCAGTGAACAAATTACTCTTCACTAGAAGTTTATAAATCAAAGGAGCAACTCTCGGCAATAACTTCCACAATACGAAATCAAGCAACTTACATGTAAGCCCTACTTGATAGTATGTGTGGGAATCTTTTGTCGTGTATCTGAATGTATGACCCAACTAATGGATAAACAACGATGTAGTTATTTGAAGATATGTGTATTTAGAGAGAGATTCTTCTTTGTCGAAATTTTTCTGGCCCACAGCCACACAATATACAAGTTAATAAACTGATACATAACTATTCACACTGCGTAAGTGCGGTTTCTCCGCCTATAATGTGTGCCCGTGAGAGTTCCGTCGTGCGTAACGACGGCCTCGAACGTTAATATTATATTCGTTCATAGGGGCGGTGGGAAGATCGAGAACTAGTCTTTTGGCTGGCTCTCTTTCACCCATCTTCCGAAAAATCGACCTAAAATCAACTTTACAAATCGGCTAAAATGATCACACGAGTAGTCCAGTGGGCACTCGTAAAATCTAATATGAACACAAACTCCTTAGGATCAAAATTGAGAGGCTCGGGAGGTGGAAACTCGATATCAATGTGACGAAAGTAACTCTAACGAAATAATTAAAGATATTAAAGTTAACAAAAATATTTAAAGATATTAAATCTAACGAAATAATTAAAGATATTAAAGTTAACGAAAATATTTAAAGATATTAAATCCAACGAAAATATTTAAAGATGTTAAATCTGTTGGGCCAGAACGTAAACGGCCTTGATAAATGTTTAAATGGATCAGAAACACACACGCAGATACAACACGCAATTTAAAATAAACCTGAAAAACACCAAATAAACCCTATAAAATCTAAGAAATAAAAGAATTAAATATAAAATAATAAACCTAAAAATAAAATAAAATAATAACAAAATGCACCAAGATCTGCACGATACCTACACAAATACAACAAGAAAACACGACAAATTCGACGAAATTAGGAAAATCAATTAAAGTTCATTAAAGTGGAATTTAAATTGAAAAATTGAATTAGCAATAATTCAATAAAAAACTTTAAATAAAAAATTATAAAAATAAATCAAGAAATATAAAAATTAAAAAATAGAATTTGCTAGAAAAGAACAAGGTCGAATTTTGTTTTACTGCATCAAATTTTACACGTCACACAATTAGGTATAAATACTGATCCATTTTCACATTTAAACACACCATTTTTCAAAACACCAGTTTTCTTGAAAGCAGAGAATCATTTTGAAAGTGTTAAAACTTTAAAACTATTTTGAAAACTTTCAATTATTTTGCAAATACTTCGAATCTATTGTAAATTTTTAGGTGAGAATCATTTATATTGGAACCCTCTTTCCACATCACGACCTTGCATCTCAATGGAGCTCTGCTCGGCGTGGATGTGGGAGGAGAGGTATTTATGCTGTTTATGCTATTTTATGCCTTATTTTATGTTTGATGATTTTTGGAATGGTTAATGGGTAACTTTATTTGTTTCATGATTAATAAATTTTATTAATACGTATTTATATGTTTTCATAAATTTATAAAATTAACATTTTAAAATGTCGAAATTTTTCCGGCCCACAGCCGACACATCACGCAAGTTAGTAAAATCAACATAGTGCAGATGCATGTAAGTGCGTGGAAGATCGCCAATGATATGCACCCGTGAAGACTCAGCGTGCGCAACGCAGCGGTCGGATCGTAAATATTCATCCCTATAGCTGAAGCGAGAAATAAGGAAGGAGTCTCTGGCTGCTTCCTCGTTTCTCAATTCTGTAAAATCGACCTAAAATTATCTTACAAACGGCTTAAAATCACCACACCGAGTAGTCCAGTGGGCACTCAATAACTATAATATAAACATACTATGCCTTAAGATCAATTAAAGGAAAAGGGTACGGGGACAACGTAAATTGAAATTGCTGATATAACCACTTCCGTGTCAATGCTATAAAATGAATTTAATAGAGTTAGGATTAATGTGAAACAAAATAAAGTTATGATTAATAGGAAATGAAAGAAATTTAATAAAGTTATAAAATGAATTCAATAAAGTTACGATCGATAGGAAATGAAAGGAATCAAATAAAGTTATGATTAGTATGAAATAAAATGAAATTATGAAAATGAATTTAATGAAATTATGATTAATAGGAAGTAAAATGAATTTATTAAAGTTATGATTAATTGGAGATTAAATAAATTTAATAAAATTAGGATTAGTAAACAACAAAATCTCAATTGTAAAGTGATTTGATATAATATACGAGATATAAAAGAAAATCTTAATTGTAACAAAAAATTCGGTAAAGTTAATAAAGAATAAAATCTTGTTCGTAAGGAAAAATTTAATTTTCGATTAATGAAAATAAAATCTTGTTGATAAAGTAAGTAAAGTATATAACTGAGACGAAAATCAAATTTTATTTGTTAACTCTGCTACAATTAACAATCATAGGAAATAAAAATCGTACCTACTAGGATATAGGATTAATCACAAACCGAGATCATACCGGTGAGGTAAGCAAAGATTGCGATCCATAATAAATTAAAATCCAATATTACAGTGGAATAAATGAAAACCAATCAATTCGAAAATTTTAGGATTAACAACAAATTTAGAACATTTTTAGATATCATTCGGCAAGTTAGGGTTAGGTTGTAGTTGTGCAAAGATTAGAAATTGACCAATAAATCAGAATCAGGTTTTAGACAAATTAATTGCGAAATTAGACAGGGATTTTCCATAACATCCAAGTTAATCCGACGTAGCACGACTTGTGAATTGAACCGTCATGAGATCAAAATTTGAAAATAGCAAAAATCCATGTTCACCACGAAAAGTCGCCTCGATGAGATGTTTTATTAACAACACCAACGCTCCCCAAAGTTCAATGATATGGGAAAAGGTCCATTCGAGAAATGTTAATAAAATCCAAGATAGGGGTAGCCCAATATTGCGACGAGAACGAATGACAATTATGTTCATAATTACACCAATTGTTGAAATACGACGATTTAAAAATTCCGAGACGGTCGGATAAATTAACTCGATGCGTTGGTCGAAATAATTATCATAACACCCACGATAAATTCCTTTCGAACAAGTACTCGCCGGTCGATAATGTAAACAATTACGACAACACATTTTTCTCGAAGTGACTAAGGTAAACATCGATCTACTTTGATTAAATTGGAATTAAGTCGATCTCGCAAATTTAATTAAGAAAATTTAACTCGAATTAACTCCAAAAATTATAAATCATTAAAAGCTTTGATTATAAATAAATTATAATTGAAAATGAGGTGCCTCATGAATTTCACCGAACGTTTGACTCGCCTTCACCCTAAACTATTTTATAGGTGCACGCACGTATTGCAGACGGATCGAGCCTAGAAAAACCCCAATGATAGTCACTAGATATACCGAATCTCGGGCCTACCTAAACTCTCCTTAACTAATATAGCCAAAACCCTATTCCCCACACTATTAATTTTCATGAATTAAATTTCAATCATTACAGAGCATGTCCAACAATCAGATTACCACTCAGAAGAAACGCTCGGAAATGAGATTACGAACCACCGACGCAATAGAAAGACCCCGGTCACAGTGGCCATATTCTATCCCTCGGAAAGCACGGGATCCGAGTAGCGACCCTCTCGAACCAGTAAGGCAAGAATACCCAGCCGCTGAAATCTTTGCAAATGCGCAGGACCTCCTCACCCATTGGGAGCGGGTGCAGGAGCAGGTGGACTTACAAGTAGTCAAGGCAAGGATGTACCTTGCAAATGTGCTGGATGACATCCTTGCTGGGCGGATCGCCGTCGCCCATCCACCTCGGCCGGTTCGAGATACTAGGCGTCCTTATACGGTAGAAGCTCTCAAAAGAAGTCTCAAACGATTCTGCCCGGATGAATGAACTGACAAAGCGTTATAGTGATTAAAAACAATAATTATAATTAGCACTGCGTGTATTTCTTTTTCTTATATGACCGAAAATGAATGTTGAGTTGTTTGAAAGAGTTAAAATATTTAGGCTGACTACAAATTGACGAGTAAAAATCCATTTAATTTCAGCAATGGCTTCTCTACGGATCCTGCAGACGGAGTTAGATCGCGCGAGGCAGGCGAATGCCGAATTACTTAGTCAAGTCCTGCAACTAACCCGTGAAATACAGCAGATCAAAGCGACGTGCTTAGATCCTAAACGAACCAAAGTCCTATACCAACGACTTACCGCAGCTCAAAAAGGCTGGGCCGAGGAACGCCAGCTCAATCGGAGTTTGCGAACGCAGGTCCGGGGGCTAGAAGTCGCACTAGCTGTATGCCGAGAAGGTGAAGCGGTCACCTACCCGCTCATCTTCGCCCCGACTCAAATGCCACAGACAGCAGTCAAGACAGCAGAGCAACCCGTCGCCACCAACAATCGTCGACCGGGACGTAAGGAGCGTGCCCGACGTCGAGCAACCCAACTTCAAAATGCCAAACCTTAGATGTTCCATATGTGATTTGATGTAAATAAAGTAGTTTTAGCCTTAGTTGAGTCGTTTTCCTTTGAAATTGCATACCAGTACGGTCACAAGTAACCCTATTACGTCTCAGTTTTCCACAGGCAATTAAGCACTAAACTTGAACAATTATTTATGAGGGACAGAGCAAAGCGAGCATAGGTCTTCTATCGACAGCTCGTGAACCCGAGGTTTGTCCGAGCAACTATAGTACTAGCCAATGGTATTCAATTTTTGCGGACAATCCACCACTTGAACACATTTCCAACGTTGCTTAGCAACGGGTGCCAAGTGGAGTAGTATCATTTTGTATGGCGTTACTAGGGTCGCCAGGAAGATAAGCAAGATCTGAAACCCTGTAACCCACCATACAAATTTGGGGGCTCAGCCGGGATTGAAGCTTTGTTTTCGCGAAAAACCAAAGGAAATATGGACATAGGTTAAGGTTTAAATTGAAAAATGTCGGGACGACATTTTGCCGAACCCCGGGGGGATGAAATATGTGAAACCTAACAGTTGTAAAGATCGATTGTAAAGATTGATGGGAAATTGTAAAGATCGATGAAAAACAAACAACCTGACTACAAATCAAGAGAGTAAATAACAGACGACTGGCCCACCAAGCACAAATTTGGGGTCTCAGCCGGATTGAAGCTTTATTATTTGGAAAGACCAGGACAATCAAGTTAAGAAACAACAGAGAATTATGTCAGTACACCCTCAGCCGGGATTGAAGGATTTTCGTGTGCAAACAAATCAATGAGAAAGTGTAAAGATCGAGGAGAAAATTGAAACAGCAATAAAAACCTGACTACGAGATACAAATTTGGGGGGCTCATAAAGGACTGTTTTTACAAAGAACCCAAGGAAATATAAGCCAATGTTTAAAGTTTAAACAGAGATGTTGAGACGATATGTTGCAACCCCAGAGAGATGAGAACGCCATGAAATAAAACCCAGAGAACAACTGTTGAAAAACAAGCAACCCGACTACAAATTAGGACGCCAAGGCACTCAACATCCATCAATACTTGACGACATGACACCCTTGTAAGACACCAACAACAATGACAAGACGCATAAGTAATTAAAAGGGTAAAATTCGGGATAAAATGAAATGGGGTAAGTAAGGGGAGTAATGATAAACAAGAGAAAGCCACTGAACCCAACAAGAGGAGGCCAACGGTAATAGAATAAAGCACAACAGATAATGAGTAAATAGTAGTAGATAAAACGACTCAAAACATATTAAAGAGGTGAATGAATCTAGTTAATTAGTATTTAGATAAATTTAAAGGGTAATTTGATAATTTTAGATGGAACCAGCAAAAATTATAGAAAAACTAAAGGGGATTCTAAACATCGAAAATGACAATCTTGAGGAACTAATTAATAAACAAAAGTTAATTAAACGAGCTAAAGAGGATATATCAGCGATTCCAAACCTGTACTCCGATGAACATTGCATATTAATAAAATTGATCGATATTGATAAAGATGTAACTACTGAGAGAATATATGAAATTCTATCTATGAGATTAGAGATAACCAAATTTGGGAAAAGCTGGTACAAGTTAATGGAAAAAGTCAAGAATATTGAAGACAAGATTGCAACAACAATGAAAGAGCAAACTAAGGCGTATATGGAGTGTTATGCGTGCAAAACAGAGGAAGCACGAGTAATGGTGATACCTTGCGGACACCTGAGTTATTGTCATGGATGCGCACAAGAGTCGCACTGTATGTTATGCCAGCGAAAGATAAAGGAAAGACTAACGGTTTACTTTCCATGAATTGTTATGATGAAATGAAATAAATGTGTATTATTCGAATTATTATTAGACGATAAGATGAATATAAAAGAAATATGCAATGTTTATAAATAATAAAATAACCCGACAACGATAAACAATGGTAATAGACCAAAAAACATAAAAGCCGAATTAGGGAAATAATCAAAACACATGCACAGAGACACAAAATATTGGACGGAAAAATTTCGACAACCGAGTTTTCCTAGTATATAATCCTTTTTTGTTTTATTGATATTATATTTATTGATAGTATATTGAGATAGGACGAGGAAAAATGGTTAAACCTGAGCTATCTAATGATAGTACGCTCACCCAAGGGAAACCCTGATCAACCCTACTGAGAAAGGAACTGGTAGGCCAAGTCGCGTGTGTCAGCAAGTAACCGGCGAGAGATTGATCACCTCTTTTGGGGAGCTTGTTGATGCGATTACCACAAATTTTGAAGGGGGGAGTGAAGAGATAGACCGAGAGGTGAGAGAAAGAGTGTACACGGAACAGAATTAATAGTTAGAGTAAAGGTACCTAGAGATGACTTCTTTTTTCCCTAGCTGGTGGTGAGGCACCAGAGGACAGCTACGGACTGTCGTGCTCAGGTTGTTATCAGCCAAGGGACTGATGACGCTGGGCCGTTCGATACAAAAACCCGGATCACACACCGAGTATCGGACGATTCTTTTTTTCGCTGGGAGGCACTCGATACAACAACCCGGATCCCACACCGAGTATCGGGGCCAAACGGTAGGTGAGATGTGAACTAACCGGTAAATGGTTCATACTCAAAATGTCCTACTAAAGCCAGATGAGAGCGCTCGAATCGAGCCGAGAAATCTGATGGATGGAGCGGCAGAGATTTGATAGTTTATTCCCCGCTCCCACTTTTGAGCACTTCCTTTTCTTTTCACTATTCGGAAATCAAGTAAACCGCTTTTGGAACTTGATTGAACGTCTAGGCATTTCCATACTTTTATATTCTTCGAGGTACACAACCCGGATCCCACACCGAGTACCGAGGGAATGTTTTTTTTATTGCCCAGCGAGGAGTTTGGTACAACAACCCGGATCCCACACCGAGTACCAAATATCCGAATGGCGGTGAGTAAAGCGTAACCGGAAGAATGCGCGGCCAAAAGACGCCATGGCTTGAGAGTCAGTGTGAGGCCTCAAACATACCCAAAAGTCACTGATTGAGCTCAAGTCCGATATAAGAGATAATATGAAATAGAGGGCCGGATGATCATGATCAGATACTTGAGGCAATAGAGGGCTGGATGATCATGATCAGATACTTGAGGCAATAGAGGGCTGGATGATCATGATCAGATACTTGAGGCAATAGAGGGCTGGATGATCATGATCAGATACTTGAGGCAATAGAGGGCCGGATGATTATGATCAGATACTGGAGGCCATAGAGTACCAGATAAGATATGATATGAGTAAAGATGAAATATGATTATGAATAGATATTAAGGTCACAGATGACCAGTAAAAGAGGTAAAGCCGAAGGCCGACGAGCCGACGGAAAATTATAGAGGGCATAGAGCGCCAGCGATTGCGGATTAAGTAAATAAATTTTTTTGGAGGACATAGGAAAAACAATTAATGGAATGAATGAAAGTATGAGTATGATGATTATTGATATTATGATATAGATAATTGATACGACTATATAGATAACTGATAAGACTATATAGATAATTAATACGAGATTAATAGATAATTATTACGAGGTATAGATAATTAAAAATGGACTTAAAATGAGGGGGGTGAGTCAGATAAAGAAGACCACCACGATAAATGCGAACAGGGGATGATAACAGATAGTATGGTAAGCGGAGGAGAAATTAGTATAGAGTATAGAATATTGGAGTGTTATTTATTTTTAGGAATCGATAGTCAAGCAAAGCAATCCAAGTCAAGCACAAAGCAAAGCAAAGGAGAAAATATTTCAGAACAAACGACAAAGCAAGCGATAACAAAGGAATCTGAATAAACGAGCAGAAAAGATTTTGGAATAAACGTCAGAGCAGTTACAAGCAGATAAGCAATCAGAAGTTTCAAAGCAACCAAAGCAAGAGAAGAGAAACCAGTCGAGCAGACGAATAACCGTAAACATTGATAGCATCAGCAACCGCACGAGAAGCAAAAGCCAAGAGAATAAAGAAAAAAGTTTATTAAAAGAGGAAGAAAAGAGAAAAGTTCGCAACGGTAGAAGTGCCAAAACCGGAGTATCAATTACAGCAGCGACAGGAACCGGCACAGATAGTGGATTAACCGACGTTGAATTTAACAGTAGCGAAGAAAACGAAATAAACGATATAGAAAACCGGTTGCCGATAAGAGAAGCAGAGAACGAGGAAGAGAGATTAAAAAACTTAAACATTAACTCAAACATGGCGAATTCCATAAATTCCAACATGACTTCAATTCCGGATGCAAATACAATGTTGAATAACAATAATGTGATGATAGGAGAATTCAGAGAAAAGTTTAGGGGAGAACCGTTTGACGGTAGTCTCAACAAATTGGATACATTCATAAAGGAATTCGAAGTGTATAAAAATATCTGTCACTGGACAGATCAAAAGGTAAAAGAGCGGCTACCCTTATATCTGAAAGGGAGCGCACAAGATGTATTTGTAGAAGAAGCGAGAGACGCAGCGAAATTGACAACGTGGACAGAGATTAAAGAGTTCTTAATAAAGATATTCGGGATAGAGAAAAAGGGGAATAGGAAGATACTAGACTTCCTACATCGAAAACAAAGACGAGATGAATCAAATGCAGTGTACGCATGTGAATTAAAGAAACTGTGTAAAGAAGCCTTCGGAGAACATGATTTGCCCGAAGATAAAATGGTAGACGTCTTCATAAGAGGAATTAAAAGGGAAGACATACGAGCCAACCTTGGATGTTTGGCACCAGAAACGTTAGATAAAGCAGTAGCAATCGCAAACAGATGTGAAGCCCATCTGGGACTGGGATATCAAGTGGCAGTATTGGCCACAGAACCAACAACATCAACAGTCAATGCCAACAATCAAAACAACAATACCAATCCAGCCATGAATCAATTCATCCCAAGAGCACAGCAGATGTTCAAGCCACCAGCAACGAGAAATCCGGAGGATAGAGGTAATAACCAAGTAAGTTATAATAATAATTTCAGGAACAATCCAAATACAAATGAAAAATGCTCCATATGCCAAAGAATAGGACATCGGTCAGAGAATTGTTTCCGAAATTACACTTGTCAAAAATGTGGTAGACGAGGGCATACTGAGAAAATATGTAGACAACCTATTAACAAAGCATGTTATAATTGTGGACAACAAGGACATTTCGCAAGGCAATGTAACATAAGAAGAGAACCAAACCAGCCAAGATCAAACAACTCTATGGGAAATCCACAAATTAACGTGATGCAAGAGATAGACATGCTACGAGAAACACTACAACGAATGCCCATGGAATTAAAAGAGATGATACAACAGATGCCCACCAATATACAACAACAACGAATCAACGTAATGAGAAGCAATGAGGAGATTCAAGAGCTGCGAACTAGAGAATATCAAGAGCAACAGCAAGCGGAATGGCAAAGACTACAAACAGAGGAAGCTCAGGAAATCCAGCAAAGATGGGAAAATCGAAAACAAACCCCGAAAAGAATTAATATGATGAGAATGGAAATTCCAGATGAAATTCACACTGCGGAGCAGTGTGTTGAGAACGAAGGGGGAGGAAATATGATAACTGATAACGAGAAAACAGTTGAATTAAACACGATGGAGAAAATAGAGGCCATCAAAGAATTTACAGAGGAGGAAAAACAAAGACGTCGACAGTTAAAAGAAACGACAATGGAGAAACCGAATGAACCGGAAACTAAAGAGATGAAACAAGCAGAAATGATGATAACGGAGGATCAAAACAAGGAAACGTTAGTGGACGAGATAGATGAACTCGAGAAGGAAATTATGACACAAAAGACAGAGAGCGCACTCGAGAAAATAAAGCAAGAGGAAGCTTTAGAACAAGAGGAGGATCAATTAAAAGAAAAAGAAGCAATCCTGAAACAAGAGAAAGTGGAACTAAGAAAGAAGGCACTAATTTTAAAAATAGACGGAGCGTTGAAACATGTAGAACAAGAGCAAGCACTAGATCAAAAAATAGAGGTGATGACAAAGAAAGTGCTATCTCAAGAAATGGAGGAGCAAAAATTAGAACTACAAAGAGATGAGCAGGAAGCATCAACGTCACAAGGAAAAGAAAAGATATCAGAACCAATAATAACAAAAAATCGAATCCAGAGGGTACTGCTACAAAAAATAGAAACAAGAATCAGAAAAGAAAAGCCCACGTGGAGTAAAGCTCAAATCGAGAATAAAATAAAAGAGATATGGTTCCAAATAAAAGGGCCAACAAAGATAATGAAAGAGGAGGAACAACTACATATTAATATGATGAGACAAATACCAGGCGATCAAACAGATGAAGATGAAAGCGAGATAAGCAGTCTGGGCGGAGAAATATTTCAGTCATGCGAGGAAAATAAACCAAATAAAGATGAATCAAAATCCGAATTAGAGGAAATGGAAACGAACGTGCCAAGAGAAGATGAAACTGAGATATTAAAAGAAATCAACGAGATCGTAGAAGAAGTAGATCGAAACCAAATGTTCTTAAACCTCAGAGATACAACCGCATACAGCAGAATAATGAAATTAATTGCGAAAGGACATCAACGGGATAATGGTACATTCACGGCATCATGGAAAGATATGATAAAAAAGTACCAAGAGAATTTGAAAGAATATGATAGAGAAGAGTATCAGGTAATTATTGATTTTCCAGAAATACCGAGACAGATAATAGCCACAAGAGGCGAAAGCACAAACGAGCTGTATGATTGGGTAGTGAAAAAGCTAGGACCCAGCTACAAAAATAAACCTTTATATTATCAAGGAAGAAAAATAAAGCGAGATATACACCTAGCGGATGCTCTAATCTGGCCAAAAGGAATAAATGTAGTAACATTAAACAAAAATGAAAGCGAGGAAACGACAGCGGAAATATGGCAGAAAATTCAAATATTGTACAACAAAGAAATAAAACCTGGATTAGAAAAAGAGAGACAAAAGATAATGAGGCAAAACCAGATCAAAATGACAGAACAAGCGATAGATCAAGCTAGAAAATATATTAACCGATTATCATTAACTAGACCGATTTCAATGAAAATATTTGTAGAAGCTGTACGGGATACAGACATAATGAGATTCGATAGCGAGAGAACAGATGAGTTGATAGCCAAATATGGAGAGCACCAAAGAGATATGAGAGGAGATGAACCAATAAAGATAAGAATAAAGCTACCAAATGACGAAATAAAAGAAATACTAGTAGATCCCGATTGTCAAATGCATGAATTATACCGGCGAATAAACAGAGAAATCATACAGCCAATAATCGAAAGTAGTGACGACGGTATGGTAGAAGACGTGGCAATAATGTACCACAAACGGCAAATAAGTCCGCGAGAACGAACCCCGATATACGAATTAGGTATATGGGAAGACGGACAAACCATTAATATCATAGCCATGGATGAACCAGAGAGAAAAAATACGACAAAAAGGGAACAACAGATCCAAGAATTTCAGGAGGAAATGAAAAGAAAAATGGACCAAATATTAACCATCTACCAGTTATGGAGACAAGATACGAAATTAAGCACAAAATTACAACCAATAGACGACTCAAGATGCCGATCAACACCCTGGAAAAAGGTGTATGATGAAAAGACAAAGGAGCGGAAATGGAAAATGGAGAGAACCGAACCAAAATGGAGAAAATATATACCAGGGGAAGCGCCAGAAGATGCAGCTAACGAAATAACCTTAGAGTTATATGAAGACGAGCCATATGAAAATTTACCAGAGGAAATGATAAACGAAATGGAATGGCAACCAGAAGAAGACGAGGAAATAAACGATAGAGCTCGACTAGCCCCATACACATGGAAAATAGGTGGATGGGCTGAAAAAGTAAAATCGGCTGAAGAAGAGAAAATCATCGGTATCACAAGTCATCAATTCTATACAGAGATCGGAGGATACCGGATGAAATTGAGAGTGTACCCAAACGGAGATGGGGTAGGAAAAGGAACACACCTATCAGTGTATTTTCTGTTAGCAAGAGGCAGATATGATGGAAAGTTAGAGTGGCCATTTAATCGAAAAGTCACAATTTCAATCGCTAAACCCGGAAAATGGGAAGAGCGACATAGCGAAAAATTGGGAGTAGACCCAAGATCTATGATAAGCCAGAAGCCAAGATCCACTGAAAATGTTGCAGGAGGAGTACCACAATTTCTATTGAAAAAATACGTAACACCCCAATTCGTAAAAGATGATACGATATACATCACGATCGAAGTAGAAACAGAACGAGAAATGAAATTGCGAATCCAACAAGAACAAGCAAGACCGCGAATCAGTGTACTCGAGAAACGAATACCAGGAACAAAATACTTGCCCACAGATATAGACGACCCTGTGGAGGAAGGATTAACAAGATTAACGGAGACGCAAAAGTGTAGAGAATTAGCAGCGATATTAAGAACCGGAGCAAAGAATCAAAGACGAACGGTAACAGATTTAGCCAAATGGATAATCGATTCTTGTAGCAGAGTGGAGAATCTGCGAAATATCGTAAAGGAAATAGAGGAGTATCGGAGAATGTATGCGTGGTACCCAGAACAATTCCGAGAAATTATCCGAAAATGGAAACATACCGAATGGGCAGCCGCAACGATAGAGAAGTATACTTTAAAAATTATGATGCCAGATTTCGAGCCAATCGAAAGAGAATTTTATATCACTGCCAAGGTGAGTGAAGTGAAAAAGAGAATACCGTATGAACCGCCATTTCATTTACAATACCAAGGACGATCATTAGACGACGATCTCGAAATCGGAGTTACGCAAATGCAATTGGGAGTAATAAATGTATTAACAGTAGCAAAGATCGCGGGTAGGGAACTCAATAAAAGAGAAATCAGAACGAAAACGCCGATAGGACGACAAGAAAGTCTAAACACGCCAGAAGTTCCACCTGCAGCGGATGAAGTAATCGTCATCACAACAGGAGATGAAGAGATACTAAATGATCTAAATGATATTGTGGACGAGGAAACAACCAGGAGAATACCGGAATCAAGAGATTTGTTCATGACGGAAGATGAAAACGATCCGATAACAGATGAACCAGACGAGCTAGTATGTGGTCAAAGACAACCAGTCGAAATTATAGAGCCAGATACCGAAGAGGAAAATAAAAAGAAAGAGAGAAGACGCCGAAGCTCGACAGGAGACGAATGGGATAATTGGATAAATGAACGAGGAGCTACAACATCCAAAGAAACGGCAGACGAACAACCCAAACGAAAAGAAACAGGTACGGCAATGGAAAAGAAATCCAGAGGACGACCGAAAATTGATAAACCAGCTCCAGAAAGGAAAACTAAAGAACAGATGCAGATGGATCAATTGACAACGAAATTGAACAAGCTCAGCCAAGTAACGAAGCAGTTACAGGGAAAACTGAAAGGCCAAGAACAAGGAGCAAAATGGATCAATAGATTGATAACTGATATGCTGGGATTAGCAAATCCAGAAATAAAGAGAAATTTAAAACTCAATAATATCGGAGCAGAAGCGAAACAGCTTTGGACAGCAATAAAACCAATAATAAATAAAATTATGGACAACAAGGTACGAACCACAACCAAAGATCCAGAGGAATTACTGTTGATAATAAATCATTTAACCAAACGATCTGACGATCCAAATAGATATTTAGTAGGAATGGCCTACCTGATGTACAATACGATAGTGATATACAGAAAGCGAACTCCAAGATACAATCCAAACGGATATGAATTCGCAATAACAGACATTATCAGGAAAGTAATCGAACCATTCATCCTGACTCAAGGAGGATGGCAATCTTTTATAAATTTGGTAAGTAAAGATGATCAAACCGAAATAATGCAGACAAAGTTGAAAGAGTTATTAACGGAATTCGAAACAACGATTAATGCAAGCGATCCAAAAACAGCTAGAAGAGGGATGAATACGATAATCACTACAATACTCATATGGATGATGTGCGTGAAAGGGGTAGAACCGTTTGTAGTATATGATTGTGACAACATAAAGATTGGTGATAAATACTCACTAAAAGAAACGGAAGAGTGCAAAGCTGCAAACCCCGGAAGATTACAGACAACAGCTACAGCAGTATCGTATAATGTATACCAAGAGGTAGACTTTATAAAAACGGAAATCAAGGAATGTTCAGTAACAAGGAAAATCGTAGCATTTCATTGCGGACATCACTCGCACTCAACAATTATAGAAGCGGGAACGGAAACAACAGTAGTATCAGTAACGCGGAGCGAATGTGAAGAAGGATTCACGACAGGACGCATCTCAATAGCTGGAAGAGTGAATGTAGCAGCCGAGGAAGGAAAATTAAAAACTACCCGAGTATATGCTGCGGGAAGAATAACGGCTGGAGACGGAACGTGTCAAGGAGGAGAGTACACCCTATTGAATCAATTAGTCAAAGGAGTAGTAGTGATTGAAAGTTATCAAGTAAAGTTGGAGAAATACCAAGGATATTTCGATCCAGATACTCAAGCAATGAAAAAGTACCCTCAATGTCTAGCAACAGATAGATCATGCAATACGGGAATGTCAACGATCGTATATCACGCCGATACCAGAACTTGTAGACTCACCTTATTGAAAAGTGCAATATTTGATGAAGTGCAAGGACAAGTGCACAGGGAGACAGAAACTAACACGCAAAAAAGCGCATTAGATGAAATACGAAGAACCGGAAGAATCGGAAAACCAACAATAACCACAACTATCGGATCAGAGGTCACACCAACGGTAGTAATATCAACTGATACCACAATCGGAATGAGATTCATAAAAGGACGAATGGTGAGTAAATGTGACGAAATGGTAGCCAGTACTAATTATAAAGGAATATTCTTATCGCGAACAGCAATACCAAACGCAAAAGCGCAAATAGATCCCAAAGATGTAAAATTATATCTGTATATAAATAACAAGATGGATTTCTTATATCATAAAGGATTGGCATCAACAGAGAAAATATACTACGATCTAGTTAAAAATGACTGTATCTTGAACAGAGAAATATTAAAAACAAAATTGGCAATGGCAATCACAAATCCGGATAATGCAATCCCATTATTACCACTCCAAGAGGGATATTTTGGAAGAATCGTCGGAGAAGTTATGTATACGTATAAATGCGAAAAGACAATTGCGAAACTGCCAGAGAACTCAACAATTCCGAGAGATAAATGCATAAACGAATTAGAGATAATGCATAAAGGAAAAATCAGATTCGCTCAACCAGTAACAAGGATGATAAACCCAGAGAAATTTGTACCCAACATGTTCAGTTGCAGTAATGTATATGGACCATTATTCGAAATAAGAGAAGGAAGTTGGTTACAATTTCCCACTCGAGTAATAGTAGCACCACCAAAAATATTTGGATTAACAGAATTGGCCAGTGAAGCAGAATTCAAACCAGTGGATATATCGCAGAGTGGAATATACCAAACGAAAGATCTGGAACGAGCCAGAGAACATTTATTATTTCCAGCACAAAGGCAAGCAATATTATCCAACATTGTAACTATAACGGGAGGTAACAACTATGGAGAGAAACCCAACTACGAATTGTTACTATCACCAGACCATTTTTCAACACGCTACAGCAAATATGATGAAAGCCATGTGGGGAAGATTCTTAATCTTTGGACAGATGATGGCAGGAATTTTAGGAATAATTCTCATCATTCAAATCGTAAGGGTAATCATAACACAAATGTTAGCATGTTTCGATATCTATAAAAGAGAGAGAAAAATCAACTGGAAAATGGCAATTGGATTCTTACCGTTTTTAGCTAAGACAATGGTGTTACATGGACACTCAAAAGATATCCACAAGATAAAGAGACTGGTAGGAATTCTTACGAAAATGAATGGTACCGATGAAGAAGTCGGACGAAAATTTAAAGCAATAATGAGACTAGAAGCCGAGAAAACCAGAATGAAGCGACAAAAAACGAGTAACTGGAAACGATGGATAAATTTCAGAGATGATAGTAACAGCGACAACGACGAAAACCAAGGAGGAACGCAGATGCTAACTCAAGAACAACTCAAACAATGGGAAAATCGAAAGACAAGACATAGTGGACATTATAATCATCCACCACCAGTATATGAATGTTTAAAGAAAGCAACATCATCAGTAGAGAGAAACATGCCAGTAGAAAGACACGTACCAACACCAAGATCAACAACATTACGAAATATTTATCCAGTACCATACGAACCAAATTGGGCAGACTTAGTGCCAAGAACCAGCCAAAGATCAAGAAGTGTGGATCAGGATCCAGAAACTCGAACTATAGCTATGTTACAAACGTTAGCTGGACCAACATTAACGGTACCCATAGAAATAAATGGGGTAGAAATCAAAGCAATGATTGATACAGGAGCAAACATTTCAGCTATAAAAATGGATAAAATACCCGGAAAATTGTGGCCATGTATAGAAGAAGCTAACATGGATGTAATAACTTGCAGCAAAGAATCGGTAGCAGTCATCGGAAAAATCTGGTCGATAATAGAATATAAAAATGTGAAAATCAATACGTATTTAGCAGTTATCAGGAAACTGAGCGCAGATTGTATAATTGGAACAGATCTCATGCCAGAATTACTAAAAGAGATAATAATAGATCTAGGATCAATGGAGCTGAGAGATAAAACCGGACGAATATGTATGTTGAAATCAGAGGTGAGATGCTCAGAGAAAATAATAGTGCCAGGAAGCACACAAATGATTTGTTACGTAAAAGTGAACGAAGAAACTAGAGGTGAAATGATTTTCGAACCTAATCACAAATTTGAGAAAAAGAAGGAACTGCCATTAGCCAGAGAAATAGTGTATGTAAACGATAACAGTGAAATTCCGATCAACATTACAAATTTTGACGAGGAAGATAAAGTTATCTATGAAAACGAAAGACTGGGAAAGCTAGCACCAATGATGGACATTGAACTTCCAACAGCAAAAACTGCAGGAACTGAGGAAAAACTATGGACAATCGACAGTCAGCTACTAAACGAAAACGAGAAAGAACAACTACAAAAACTACTTATGGAATTTAAAGATATATTTGCAGCATCCGACTTAGATCTCGGTACAAGCGACGTAACGCAACACACGATACCATTAACAGACGATACCCCAATAACACTACGGCCATATCGATTGGCAGAAGCTCAAAAATCAGAAGCAGAAAAAGAAGTGCAGAAGATGCTAGACGCAGGAGTAATCGAACCAAGTTGCTCGCCATGGCAATTTCCAGTGGTCATGGTAAAGAAGAAAGACGGAACACAACGTTCTGCAATAGACTATCGAACGACTCAATGCGAACAAAACGGATACATACCCCACTACCAATATAAATGAAATGTTACAAACGTTGCACGGAGCACCTATTTACATCGCTAGATTTAAAAGGTGGCTATGGCAAATAAAGTCAAAGAGGAAGGACAGAGAGAAACTGCCCTTTACAATTGGAAAAAGATTTATACCCTAATTCAAGCAAATGCCTTTTGGATAACCAACGCACCAGCTTCATTCCAGAGATTATAACTTTGTACTCACGGCAAAATCATGTATGGTATATATTGATGATTTATTAATCTTGATCTACGACCCTCGTAGCAACATTTAAAAGATATCCGTAATGTATTCGTTCGACTGAGACAATGTAAATTGAAATTGAAACCATCAAATGCGAATTGGCCAAGGAAAAATTACTTCTTAGACATAGTGTCAGCAAAAGGCAAAGAACCAGATCCATAAACATCGAAAAGCAAAGAATGCCCTGCACCAAAGACAGTCACACAATCAAAGAATTCTAGCGCTTATGTGAATATCGAAAGTTCATCAAAGATTATGCAACCATCGCGAAGCCCATACAGAGTTAACCAAAAAAGATACCCCGTTTATATGGGAAGAGGGAACAACAAACAGCCTTTGAAAAACACTCAGAGATAAACTTGATATCAGCACCAATACTCGTACACCCAGATTTCAAGAAACCGTTTTTGTTAGCAACAGACGCAAGTGGATATGGCATCTGGAGCAGTTCTAGACAATGCGGATGACGAGGAAAAAGAGAACGAGTTATTGGATATTACAGTCGGACGTTCAAGAAACATGAAAAGAATTACTCCGTGACTGAAGAGAAGCATTAGCATAATCACTATTAACATTTCAAATATTTATTATGGGTCACGAGATATACATCACTACAGATCATTCAACCATTAGATATCGTTTAGGCCAACACAAAGAAGCCTCTAGTAGATTAATGAGAAGGGCGATGCAGTTACAAGAGTACTCACCATATCAAATTTAAATCGGGAAAAAGCGAACGCTAACGCGATTGTTTCAAGATTTGTATTTGAGAACTTGATGGATCAGGATGTAAGACGATATTGCATGATCATCGCAGAAGATATTGATTTTTACAAAACTGAGAAATGAGCAGAAAGAAGACGAGGAGCTAAAAACAATAATCGCATCATAGAAACGAACGATATGAAAATCTTCACAACAATGTAAATAAAGAGCATATGGAAAAAAACCACAGACATCGATACCACTATTGGAGAGGATGGTTATTTACTAATGGATTGGTGAGAAAACGACTTATGTGCTTCCAGAAAAGTAGCACGAAAAGAAGTATTTGATGCAATTACACGATGGAAAACTTGTCTAGGACAACATCGTCATGCAAAAAAGACGGAAGCAGAATTGACGTCAAAAAATTATTGGCCAAATTATCGGAGAGGGACGGTTAAAAGGATGAGATAAAGAATTGTCATAATATTGCAACAGGAAAAGCACAGGAAGTAAATTGAAAGCAACCGTTTTAAAACCAATGCCAATTCCACGCAGAACCCATGACAATTGATCGCAATGACGTAGTAGGAACCACTACCAGAACTAACGATTGGAAATATCTATATATTAGTAGTTGGGACAGTATTACTTATTCAAAACATTTCCGGAAGCCATTTCGCAATACCAGATCAAAAAGCCAGAACAATAGCGAGGAATCCTAGTAGAGGAAATATGCTGTAGATACGAAACACCCAACAGATCCTAACCGATCAAGGAACCAACTTTTATGAGCGAAATTAATAGAGGAATAACGAATTACTTCAGAATTGCGAATGCTGAGAACATCACCGTTACTCACCCGCAGGACCAATTGGTCAAACGAAACGATTCAATTGGCATACTAATAGAAATGATGTCCAATTATGTAAGCAAGGGACACCAAAAGATTGGCGAGTTAGATACATAAATCTATGCCTTATGGCTTATAGAATGTCAAACATTCAGCAACAAAAAATGAGTCCATTCAATTGATGTACGGCAAGGAATGTAACATGCCGAATAGACTTAGAATATCAACCACCAATATCACAGTATATGGAAATTGATGATTATGTAACAGGATTCAAAGAGCGAATGGCAAGAATCTGGAAAACAGCAGGTATGAATATTAGATTTAATCAAGAGAGCTACAAAGAGTTACATGACAAAAGCAGATGTGCTGTGAGCATAACTTTTCAGGTGGAGATTGGGTAATAATAGCAAACGCCAGAAATCATCCAGGAGTAGCCAGAAGTTACAAGATGTGGTAAAGGACCTTATGAGATAATGTACGTAACCGAGAATAATGCGCGAGGTCAAATGGGTCAACAACCCACTCACTAGACCTATCTACGTTAAACGTGAGTAGATGTAAAAGCGATACCTGAACAATACAAAGGAACCAGAAAATCGAGGTATGCAAACCAGATCACAAACTCAACAACTGAGTATAAATGGACTAACAATGAGTTCAAGATAGAAGCGGAACACCAAGTAATACTGTAGAAGAACCAAACGATGAACAAAGAATAACTCTAAACGCGACTTCAAGATAATGTAGACAAGATGGATTAATAGTAAAAGCTATCAGAGAGATAATCCAGAATGGAGTCGAAGGAAAAGATGGATGAGAAATAGTAAACAAAGCGGGAAAAATCGCAATTGGATTACCGCTAAAGGAGCTAGAAGCCCAACCAGAAATGGACCGCATTAAAGAGGTTATTACCTATGATATTCACCAGGGCAGCATGTAGAAGGAAACGTACTTTACATATTGCAGTACAACACAGAAACACTCAAAGGACAATAGATATAATTCAAACTCATGCAGAAATGCGGACAGCCTCAATATACCAAACGAAGAGGGACAAACACCATTAATGTCTCAGTGCAGCAGATTTGCTTCTTACACAGTCCTGAGCAAGAATTACATAAAAACCGGATATCGTTCAAAGAAAAAGACAATGGAGAAAATGTACTACATTATGCGCTGAAAATCCAGGCAGCAAAGTGCAATAAAATTTATAACCTGTAATGCCGACAACAAGAGAAAGAGAAATATGGGTAAACAATTCAAACATTATGGAAGCTATCGATGCCAAACAAGGACGAAGCAGCAGCCAACCTGATGAAATGGACCTTACGAAAGTTCACACTTAAAGTATTTAATGTAAATTATATGGTAAGAAACAGAAACGTTCTTATTAAAAAGAACGATATATGCTCACTATCCTTTCCCAAAGACAATAAGCTAATGCTTGAAATGGGAAGACTAAAATTACCAAAACCATCCAAAGGAACGCAATACGAATCGGAGATATAAGAAAGGAACAGTTATTGATGATAATACACAGATTGCCATTCGAAAGAAATAAGATTCCAGCAACAAACAAGAGATAAAGAAATGCGATATAAAAGAAAGAATAATAAAAGTATACGAGAAATATCGAAATAAATCTTCTCTTCT